>CM070613.1:15827769-16141903 GCA_036346395.1 Hsuehochloa calcarea | reverse complement strand
GTAATTCACAATATTGGAAGCGTCTCGTAGGACTTAGCCGTCTTAAGCATACCTTGGAAGTGTGCTTAATAGCTTGGCAAAAAGGCGGTGCAGCGTGTGGTGCAGTGGTACACCCTGCGAGGATAAAACTATTGAATAGCCTCGTCCTAGGTTATGGACATGCTTGGTAGGTCGTGCAAGAACTAGACTACAACCTTTTAAAACTTAAAAGCTGGTCGTGGGTGGTATGAGCGGGTAGTTCATGCTATTGTCGTGGTGGTGATGGGCTAGTCACTTCGGGATTGTTGTTGTCATCTATCTCTTTGTTATCTTTGTTGTCATTTGCCATTATTTGAACATTAAAAACAAATTTGTTAAAATTGCTTGCAATCTATTACACTATTGCAAATAAAAACTTGCTTTATGCTAAAATGAAACATACAGCCTACTTTTGATTAAGCTTGCATGTAGTATATGTCAGAGTTTGTTACACCATCTGTAAGTCTTGCGAGTACATTCAAAGTACTCACATTTATTCTTGCATTGCTTTTGTTTGCAGGGGAAGAAGGTGAGCCCCAAGGGCCTCACTTTTGTGAGATGTGCTTCGGGTTTGGCGACTAGCTTGGCGGTCCGGTCGGTTGCCTTGTGGGTTAAAGGCACACTGATTGGCTCTTTTGTTGTGGCCATCTTATGGCACTTTTGCTTCCGCTGTCTATTTATCGTTGTCTCTTTTATTGTTGGTCGGTTGGCCTCTCTTTTGTAATGACTCCGTTTAATATTAATAATACTTCTATTCTGTTCTGTGTTTCGGTTCTATGTGGAGGAATGGAATTGATACATAAATTTTGTGACGAGGTGTGTATACTGCATTTCTGGGAAGTATACATATCTCGAGTCTCTGATTATCTGCTTTGTGATGCTAGGACCGAATGGATGGTTAAGCATTACAAGCCGGATAAACCGGGGTCTCACATTGACCCACAGCAAGCAGGCAAGCAGTTTGATCATGTCAATCCCATTATTTCTCAAGTTTAATATATTGATTTTAACTTGTATGTATGCATTGCTATTTTGTTGTTAAATTATGGTTAGTATCCTATAGTTGCATAATCTGTAGGACTTGTGTATTCTCTACTACCTTGAGCCTAGGTTATTTGCTATGATTTGAGTTCGATGGATGAGCTCTTGTCATTTAGTAGAATACGAATTGAAATTGCTTAGAAATGCTTAGTTTCGGTAGTAATGGGCGATCATCGATTTTAGTCGATGATCTAGATCACACATTTATTTATTATTCTATTATGTACAGCACTTGTGATTTGTTACTTTGTAAAGTCAAAAACTGAAAATAAAATTGTTTTAGACTTGGGCACAATGGTACGTTGGTGTGATCGGTTGGTGTGAATGGAATGGTGCCTAGGTCATCAAGGACCGAGTTACTTGTGTCACTAAGCCAAGCGCTTATGCGTGCTAACCACGCGAGAGGGATATGGGACCTCTCTTGACTTAGTACTTTGGCGTGTGTTATCTCAGAGTCGCGAGGAGGGTTGTGTGTGTTGTGTGAAAAGGATATGTGTTCTTGTGTTGGGTGTGCGGTGGTGGAGATTAGGTTAGGCTCTCCACCTCGAGGGCATTATAGTTGTCAAGGCTTTACTGCGACGGGTAGTTGACCGAGGCTTTACAATGACTCGACACAGCGTATGGGTTTCTATCCATGGCGGCTCGTAGTTAATTCACAATATTGGAAATATCTCGTAGGACTTAGGTGTCTTAGGCATACCAAAGGAAGTATGCTAATCATGTGGCAAAAAGCGATGCAGCGTGTGGGTACATTGGTACACCTGCGAGGTATAAAACTATTGAATAGCCTCGTCCTAGGTTATGGACATGCTTGGTAAGGTCATGCAAGAACTAGACTACAACCTTTTAAAATTAAAATTTTGACATGGTTGGTATGAATGGGTAATTCATGCTATTGTTGTGGTGACTAATGGGTTAGTCACTTCGATGTGTTGTTGTCTATTCTTTGTTATTAATGTTGTTCTTTCGGTTAATTGCACATTAAAACAGATTTGTTAAATTGCTTTCAATCTATTACATTATTGCAAATGGAAACTTGCTTTATGCTAAAATAAAACATCTGACCTCCACTTCAATGAGCTTGCATGTAGTATATATACAGTTTGTTATTCCACATGTAAGTCTTGCAGTACATTCAAAGTACTCACCGGCTTTTGCCATTGCTTTGTTCTGAGGGAAGAAGGTGAGCAGTGGGGCCTCACTTTTGTGAGATGTGATGTGGATTCGACGACTAGCTTGGCGGTCGGTCGGTTGCCTTGTGGGTTAAAGGCACACCGATTGGCTCTTTTGTTTTATAGCCATCTTATGGCACTTTTGCTTCATTGTTCAAATTCTATATGTATATGTCATTTGGCCGGTCGGCCTCTCTTTTGTAATAACTATCCTTTATTTATGTTATCTTCTGGATGGTTGCTTTTGCTTCGGTTCTATGTGAATGAATGGGATTGATGCATGAACTTTGTAAGGAGGTGTGTATCTTGCATTTAAGGAAGTATACATGTCTCGAGTCTCGGATTATCGATTTGTGATGCTAGGGCCAAGTGGATGGTTACGCATTACAAGCCCGATAAACTGGGGTCTCACAGTGGACATCCTTGTGTACTCAGTGTGGATATCGTGAGGATATGTGCACGATCTTAGAATTATGAGTCAATTGGCAATGGCTTTGTTGGTTTACAAAATCTCGCGTTTTCGGGTTTGCTCCAGTCTTTGTCGAGTCACGGCGGTCGGGCCGGCAGTCATTGGTCAAACCGGCCGGTGGAAAGGTCTGACCGGCAATGCTTGCCGGTCCGACCGCCAAATGGTGTTGGTTGAATTTGGGGCTAGGCCAAAAATAGGTTGTGTAGGCAAGTGAGGGGAGTCACCTAGATGTGGTCACATAATTTTTGGAGCTCCCAGTCAAAAGTTCAATTCATTTGAAAATTTCAGAAGATTTCGGATTTTCGAGATGGAATTTTGGCTAAGTCTATTTAGGCGGTCCGGCCGTAGATTATGGAATCGGTCAAGCCGGCTGAAATCGGTCGGGCCCAGTTTGTGTCAAGTGATCGGACCGCCGATCACTTGTAGGTGAGCCTTTTTGGTATTGTTGTGATTTGAATGTGTTTATTGTGTGATCTTCAATGCTTTATTGTTGCATATTGCATTGTTGAGCTAACGTGGGTCAAGTTGTGAAGAATTTGTTCCCGGAGACGATTTGTTTGTCTATTGCTGTGTAGGTGGCTTGCAGGTCAACGACGTCAACGGTGAGGTGGATTGGGACTATGCTTGGAGCCGAGGTCGAGCGATCATGTATGCGGGTGGTCGTGTGACTCAAGCAGGGTGCAGAATGGCCAAGATGGATCGAACGGGTAGTTCGGAGCAGCTGGTTGGATCAAGCGGTGCGGAAGTTGGTGCAAGTCCCTGGGAGGGTCCGATGGGATTCGGACGGGAGGAACTTGTCGACGTGATGAAAGCCGTTGATCAACCTACACGTGGTGAAGAAAGTGATTGCTTCAACAGACTGATGTGTGTGTGGGTCCCATGTGTGTGTGGGTCCCATAAGTGAAACTCTAGGCCTCTCCTATAAATAGAAAGAGGGGAGATGTAAAACCCCTTGAAGCATTCATTTTGTCTCTCCAAGTCTTTTTCTAGTGTTAGGGTTTGGAGAAGAGGAGAGGAGAGGAAGGTTGTGTGTGTGCTCCTTGTGTGAGCTCTTGTCCTCCTTGAGGGAGTGGCTTTGTAAGCATCTTGTGAAATCAATCAATCTTGTGATGCTTGCTTAAGAGATGGATTGTCTCCTTTGTGTTCTTCTCTCTTTTTGATGAGTTTGGTGCTTCCTTGATTCAAGTGTTTAAGCTTGGTCTCTTGACCTATTTTATCTTTGTTTGATGTGTGGGAATACTCCTAGAATCATCTAGATCATCAACCCCCACAAGCAAGTCTTGAATCAAGATTTTCAGATTTCTAGGGTTTGTGCACTTCTTTGGTAAAATCGTCAGAGATCGTTTCTGTGAAGTGGATCTGAAGGATCGTCACTAGAAATAGGTCTCTAATATCCTTAGGGAGGTGTGCACCAAATTTGGTCAAGTTTCATTGGTTGAATCACAAGTTGGACCAAATTTCGTTTTGGATTTGGGCATTGAGTTTCGGTTCTGGACTAAATCGGTCGGACCAATTTTTATACGGCGGTCAGACCGCCAGCATTCAAACCGCCCGTTAACGGGCGGTCAAACCGATTTAAATCGGTCGGACCGCCCTTTGGTAGCCGGTCAGACCGCTAGTGCCCAGACCAGACCAGTGAGATCAATTCTCCACATTTGTGTCTTGTGGTTGAGGGGGTTATCGAATTCAGTACAAGGCTTCCTCTGTGCGCTTACTGATCTTCTTAGCTTTCATAGCTAAAGGAGTAAAGTTCGTGTTGAATTTGATTAAGGCGAGAAATTAGAGAAAGCGCCTATTCACCCCCCTAGTCACCTTTACGGTCCTACAAGTGGTATCAGAGCCGGTTAGCTCTTCTCGTAGATCTTAACCGGTCTTTGGAGCCATGGCGACTGACAAGTACTCAACCAAGC
This sequence comes from Hsuehochloa calcarea, assembly GCA_036346395.1. Taxonomy (NCBI): domain Eukaryota; kingdom Viridiplantae; phylum Streptophyta; class Magnoliopsida; order Poales; family Poaceae; genus Hsuehochloa; species Hsuehochloa calcarea. The sequence continues at coordinate 16,137,293 of CM070613.1, read as the reverse complement.
CACATATCTTTGATGGAGTTGATTTTGCATACTGGAAGGCTCGAATGCAAGCTTATATCGAGGCTCAAGCGCACGCTATTTGGCTTAAGGTAAAAAACCCTTATGTCGTGTCAGCCGATAACGATATGATCACTCCAGATGTGGAGGCCAACAGCAAGGCTCGGAATTTTTTGATCCAAGGGCTTAGTCGATCTGAGTTTGAGCGTGTTGCTCATTTGCGGTCTGCTCATAAGATTTGGCGGACTCTTTGTGATTATCACGAGGGGTCCACTGCGATCAAGGAAGTAAGACAGAACCAGCTGAAGAAAGTATACTCTAAGATCGAGCAAAGGCCTGGTGAGTCTTTGGACGAGCTGTGGGGAAGATTTTCTAAGATTCTTCATGATCTCCGCGCTATTGACCTGGTTTTCTCTGAGTCTAAAAATGCACACCAGCTTTTGGGTGCTCTTGATGTGAAGGTCTAGGGAATGAAGATCACTTCCATCAATGACAGCACTGTCATGAGTGAGCTTACCATGGATAAGCTATACTCGAGGTTGAAGACGCATGAGATTGATTTTATCTCGCGTCTCCCCAAGACAGAGTCGATGGCATTGGTGGTCGACAAATCCAAGGGTTGTTCTTCTGATTCTTTGGATTGTAGCGCATCCAGTTTTTCATTTTCTGCTTTGCATTCTTTGAGCGATGGGCAACTTGAGAAACTGCCCGAGGATTATTTAGCTCTCCTATCCACCAAATTCACGAGAGCTTACAACAAGGTGAGGAATAGGAGGAGAAGTGGACCTATCACATGCTTCGAATGTGGTGAGTCAAACCACATTCGTTCCAGGTGCCCCAAGCTAAAGGGCAAGGAGGAGAAGGAGACACGAAGACATCCCCAAGAGAGGGATGCAAAACTCACGTAAGGCCACTTGATGAACCCTCAGGTTTGATTTGTTGGCCCGATCTTTCGATGAGAACGATAAGTCCGGTAGGCGTCGCTCAACTCTGACGATCCTGGCTATGAACACGCATGGCTCGAAACCACGCAATCGCTGAACTGATCGACAAGTCGTTATCAACCATGCACGAATACGGTTGACGACCACGAAGGTCGATTCACGCATACACCAAGAAACGCAAGAACAAGATAAAGCAATCTGAAATTACAAATAAAGATTGAAATATTAAAATTGGGATTTCGAAAAAAGCGGTATTATGGTTGGTCTAGTCGACACAAGCCTATACACGAAGTTGCAACAAGGCTAACTTTTAACTAAACAAAATCCAAGGAAACTAGAGGGGGTGCGTCCTCCTTAAATAAGGGATGAGGAGCCACAAATCTAAAAGAAATAGAGGGGTAGGACTAAAGGCACGAATTACTGTTCACATGAACAGTAATCACGCCCTGTGTGGGCGGCATATGGGCCAATTCGATGCGATTACAAGGCCCAAATCGGCCCAAATTAGTGACATAGCACCTTCTTTTGACCATTCCAAAGTCTACAGAAGGAATTTGGAGGTGAGGCTGGATCCGTTGGAAAGATATCGTCGTTAGCTTTCCAACAAGCCCAAGAACACCCGAATCGGACTCCGTTTGCAAAAGTTATATCTGTTTTAAGTTGGTCTTGTCGGGCTGATTCCGAACTGATCGACCAAAATGTATCCGGCTTGAACTCCTGCTGGCACATGTAGTAGCACCATGGCATGTACACATAGTACCATGGTATGTAGGCGTAGCACCATGGCATGTAGGCGTAGCTCGATCTAATTGGGTAATATGGCATTGCATTAGCGAAAGTCCAATTGGAGAAGATGTTGGTGAAGTAAAGGAAGTAGAGGATGCGGTCTGACGAGTTGAAGCGATGGTTGTATCCTTAGGGTCGATGTCCTCATCATCCACCCTTTCTTGAATTTGAGTCGTCCTCGACTCTTTCGTTTTCCCCAAATCATCACTCTCCTGCAAAAGATTAGTAGCAACAGGAGGCAAAGAAACATGCACTTCTTCTAATGGACACTGAGATTCTTTGCAAATCATAGTATGACATTGATTCATGTTTTTCCTTATCAATGCAATTAGATTTTGTAGCTAACATAACAGGAGCTTTCAATTTAATTTCACTTGGAGCTATAATCTTATAATCATCTTTTGTGTTCTCCGTACTTGTTCTCTCATATCTTTCTAGTTCATCCTGTAATATGGCAGCAGGAGACATTGGAAGTAAAGTGATTTTTCTTTCTTTATATGTGAAAGTATAATGATTAGATCTACCATGATGTTCAGTATATCTATCATATTGCCAAGGTCTACCTAATAATAATGAGCATGCTTGCATAGGTACGACATCACAATCAACATAGTCATGATATGATCCAATAGAAAAATGTACGCGCACAAGTTTAGTCACCTTCAACTTACCATAAGAATTCAGCCATTGAATGTAGTAAGGATGAGGGTGTGGTGTTGTGGTCAAGCCAAGCTTCTCGACCATGTCTATGCTAGCAAGGTTGTTGCAACTTCCGCCATCAATGATGACTCTACATGAACGTTCCTTGATGACGAACTTGGATTGAAACAAAATATAGCGTTGATTTTGTTGACAAGCTCCATTTGGGCACTTAGCACACGCTGGACAACTAAGCTTTGGTACATGTCAGAGGCCTCATGGCTTATATGTTCTTCCTCAGTTTCATCACCAGCATTGTTAGTTGCAACTAAAACTTATTCTTCCTCAATAATGCTAGCTGAAGTGTACTCACCATTGTCCTTAATAAGTAAAGCTCGCTGACTTGGGCAATCACGCATCAAGTGCCCAAATCCTTTGCAACGGTGACATTGTACATCTCTAGATCGCCTGTCAAGCAAATGGACGAAACACTTTTGTAGGGACTTGTACCTCTGTTGATTTGCATGCATTAGGGACATGCAGAGTGGAAGGGGTAGAAGGGGCACACGACTTGAGAAGGGTGCCACGTGTTGTTCTTGACTTGGCCGACACGCAAAAGATCCTCCAAAATTTGCCTAGGCGAGGCCATCGACCACTGCACTTCTCTTTCGACTTTGCAAGCAAGATGGAACAAGCGAGTGATAGAATTGTATTCTTTATAATCAAGTATGTCCTGAATTTCTTGGTTTAAACCTCCTAAAATCTAGCCATCTTAGTATCTTGGTTTCATCTAAACCACAGCGCAATAAATCGGTTTGCAATTCTTGATAATAATCCTCTCTGAGAACTACTACCTTGTCTTAAGCGTTGTAATTTATTCAGCAAATCATGAGAATAATATGAAGGTACAAATATATGTCTCATTGCTCTTTTCAAAGCATTCCATGTTCTAGGTATGTCCTGATGAGTACGATCATATTCACTCCACCAAATAGATGCAAAATCGAAAACTCACTAGTAGCGACTCTAACTTTCTTATCTTGAGGAATTCATGACAAGCAAATTTTTGTTCTACGGTAGCTCCCATGTGAGATAAGCATCGGGATCATATTTTCCAAACAAAAGAAGGCATAGTGAATTTAATTTTACCAAATGCATTATTATGGTCACGTACCTCACGTTGATTTTGTCCCATACCTTGACGATTATGACGGCCGCGATAATTACGATCATTGTGCATATTGGCTCCATCATTTCCGTGTCGCAGTGTAATTGTTCACATCTTCTTCCACCTCATCGCCCAAGAGCGGACCGCAGGTGGTGTGCGGCATGTAGGAGGTGGTGTGCGGCGAGCAGGAGGTGGTGCGCGGCGAGCAGGAGGGTCCTCCACTCTTGACTCATGATCATGGGTCTGTTGTCGACAAGTGGTCGACGCTCGAGGAGCGCAGCGTGTGTGGGCGCCACGAGATTATCATTGATCTTATCCAAGGCATCGCGAACATCATCACCGAGCGAGTGCTCAATGTGCCGCACGAGCTCTCTCGTGCGAGGTGTGAAGGATCCCTCACCAGTATGCCCCAAAGAGTGGTCGTTATTGTCTACACCATGTGTAGATCCATGTGATCTGTCATTGTTAGTAGAAAACAAAGAACCAATCACAGTGTATATGTCCCTATGAACTACTAGATTCTGGAGTTTCACAAGTCGCTCACACTCAAGCTTATACCCAGTTCTTACCAGTTCTTACCAATGCAGCAAGGAAGTGGTACAACCGGTGGCTGGTTCGTGATACTCTCACTTGTGATCATTAGCGATTGCGAGGCGGCACCTCTTGAGTTAGTAGGAAGTGGAGCTCGGAAGGCTAGTATGTAGCAAAGGAATAGCAATTATTCAATTCAGCATGCAAAGTTGGCAGTTCAAAGTACTAGTCACAAGTCTTGATCCTAGTATAATCAAAGTTTAGCTAATCAAAGCCCCACTAAGAGATGTGTATGTACGCACACGCAAAGATAAATGTGACTTGATGTAAGCAATGGAAAACCTTACAACAAGTGCTAGGAGAGACGCTAATCAACTACTCAAACTTCTTTGTAGGGCACGAGATGGTTCACACGATGTAGAGCACAAAAACGGAATAACGTCAAACGTAAATGACCCTTTAGTTTAAGTAGAAAATAATAGTTAGTCTTAAGAGATGAAAAAGCAAAGTTTTATATGGCTTATATATACTCGTTTGAAAGTTTTGATGAGATCTACAACTGCGGTTGAGGCGAACCCCAAATTCGACGGGAAGACTAAAAGAAGCGGCAAAACCAAACCGAAAACTTGTGGCGCGAATTCGGAGCCGAAAATGACCGATTTTGGGTTCCCTGGAGGGAGACTAGTGCATTAAGTGAAAAGTATGCGCCTCGTTGTTAGCTTTCCAACGACTCCAAGAACGTCCAAATCGGACAGCATATGCAAAAGTTATGCCCATTTTATTGAAGGTCTCTCGGAAACGGAATCGTACTCGGGCTGGAAACCGACTCGGTTTCAATCCTTAAATTGCTATATCTTTTGATTCCGTGGGCTAATCTTGCTGAAATTTTTTGTACCAGTTTGTGGCTATATGTAGAAGGGCTCCACCAATTTTCACTGGTTTTGGTGTAAGATTGTTTTTTTTTCATTTTTTTTCTACCACGGCTTTTGTTTTGTGTGGCGGCCTCTTTCTCCGTCTATTTTTTTTTGTCGGCTCTAGGGTTTTCAACAAGTCGCGAATACAGCAAAGTGTTGTCTCTTTTTTTTTTGGTGCAGATTAGAGGAGTTCTAACCCACGAATTTTCTGTTTTAGATGCAAAAACTAAGGCCCTGTTTGTTTAGGCTTAGGCTTTTTGGCTTATAGCTTAAAGCCAGCTTTTTGGCTTAATCGGCTTATAAGTCTGCCAGCTTTTAAGCCAAGCTTTGGTGTTTGGTAATCTGGCTTTTTAAAGGATGTTGGCTTATTGAGTTGTGTGTGAAGGATAAAAAGTCTGAATTGCCCTTGAGGGTTTGAAGGATGTTTTTAAGGATGAATTTAAACTTATTTTTGCATGGGATTTGTAACTATGACGATACGTGCAAGTGTACATATGAAACAAAAAGAGTTTTGCTTGTTCGCGCATATATTAATTATGGATATTGCGTAATGAAAGAAATCATTCCACAAGTTGTATTCTTTCTTTAATGCTTCCCACTTATTTTTTAGTTGTTTTTTATCGTGCTTTTTCCCTGTCCTTTCATAGAACTTCTTCTGGAGGTTCTTGTAACCCGTGGTATTCAAACATCCTAATGGTCTATTGCCATCTCCAACTTCCTCAACACAGATCTGACAAAATGCCCTGTTGCCAAATGTATCCCAATTTGCCTTGCTGATTGCAACTAGTTCCATCTATACAATTTACAGGATGATTTATAATTTGTAAGGGCATAATATAATGATATACAAAACTAAACCTTGTATAACAATAAGAATGCATAAACCATCTATACAATTCGGCATGCAATTCAGGAGCAATGTCGAACTGAACACAATCACTGATAGAGGACAGGCATGCATATAATCAAAATGTAATATCAAAATGTAATATCAATTCAGGAGCAATGTCGAACTGAACACAATCACTGATACAAATCCAAATTCGGCATGCATATAATCACTGATCCAAATTCGGCATGCATATAATCACTGAAATTTCTGTGTACTAATGAAATTTCTGTGTACAATACTCATACAAATCCAAACTAGACAAATCCAAACTAGAGCTATCATCAGCTGGACAATGAAATTTCTGTGTCCATACAATTCAGAACACAAATCTTGCAAATCCAAACTAGACAAATCCAAACTAGAGCTATCATCAGCTAGACAAATCTTGCAAATCCATACAATTCAGAACACAATACTCATACAAATCCAAACTAGACAATGAAATTTCTGTGTACTAATGAAATTTCTGTGTACAATATTCAGAACACAATTCAGAACACAATACGTCAGCATAAACTCATACACAATGAAATATCTGTGTACTAATGAAATTTCTGCAAACTAGAGCTATCATCAGCTGGATGGAGACTGTAACCAAGGAAGGTCACCAGTTTGCTGACTGTAACCAAGTATGTTTTTTCTGTGTACTCATACACAAGTATGTTTTTTCCATCATCAGCTATCATCAGCTGGATGAATTTCTGTGTACTCATACACAAGTATGTTTTTTCCATCTTGCTGACTGTAACCAATTTCTATGATGTATTCTGGAAAGCAATGTTACCTGAAACAATAAGCCAGACAGATAATTAACTCATCACAATAACCATCCAGAAGAAAAATCATGCATGCAATCATATCATGATATGGCTGCTTAGTAGACCTTGATAAAAAGGCTATAAGAGGGATGTCTAGATATATAATCACTGATCCAAATCCATACAATTCAGAACACAGGCATGCATATAATCACTGATACAAATCCAATCTTGCAAATCCATACAATTCAGAACACAATACTCATACAAATCCAATACTCATACTCATACAAATCCATACATTTCAGAACAAAATCACTAATCAGCCATCAATCTTGCAAATCCATACAATTATCACTGATGATCACCTTGGAGTCCTCGGCGGCAGTGGGGGCGTTGGGGAGGCGGTGTTGGAGGAGAAGGGGAGGCGGCGGCGGCAGTGGGGGCGTTGGGGAAGCAGCGGAGGAAAGGGAAGGGAGGGGAGGCAGAGGAGGCAGGAAGGGAGGGAGGTGGCGCGTTGGCGATGGGAAGCTGGAGGGGCGGCAGAGGGAAAGGAGATCTGTGTGGCGCCGTCTAGTGGAGAGAGAGAGGCGGCGGTGGTGGGGCGAGAGAGGGAGGCGGCCGGTGGTGGAGAAGATGAGTGCTGCGTCGATGGGTGCCGGCGTCGGGGGGGAGATGGGAGGCAGCGTCGGTGGGAGAGGCTGCGAGCGGCGTCGGTGGGGAGGAGGCTGCGTCTTGCGGCGTCGGTGGGAGGAGCTGCGTCGCGAGGCGGATGGGGCGAGACAGGAGGGAGGAGGGATGGCAAGCGGCGGGTGGGACGGACGGGAGGGGAGGGAGGGAAAGGCGTCGGGAGGGAGGAGGGAAAGGCGAGGGAGGGGAGGGAGGAGGGAGGAAAGGCGTCGGGAGGGAGGGAGCGGCGTAAAAAAGATCGATCCACGTTTATATACGGATGGCATTTAGTGGGTAATTTCAGCGAACTTCGATGTGCATCGTTATTCCATTAGTAAAAGCCAAAAAGCACCTCTCCACGGCTTATGGCTTTTAGGCTTAAATAGGCTTAAGCTTTTATAAGTGAATAAAAGGCCACCCCTTTGTTTAGGCTTAGGCTTTTTTGCTTATAAGCCAAAGAAAAAGCCTAAACAAACAGGCCCTAAGAACCCTAAAAGAACGATTAAGCGACGCAAAGGAAAAACACGAGAAGCAATCTAGACAACGACCAACTACACAATAACTAGAACTAAAGATCAGCAACTAGACACGACAATGTAACTAAATATTCAACAAGCAAACTGAAAAGACAAAATTGCAAAGGCTCAAAGGGCTTGGTATGGATGATAGATCACGAATTTTTTCTTTTGGCAATTTTACGGACTCTAGGTATGAAAAATGAATCTACTACTAGAAAGCAGAAACTCTCACGAAGCGTGTAGCTCGATACCACTTGATGAACCCTAAGGTTTGATTTGTTGGCCCGATCTTTCGATGAGAACGATAAGTCCGGTGGCGTCGCTCAACTCGGCGATCACGGCTATGAACACGCAAGGCTCGAAACCACGCAATCGCTGGACTGATCAACAAGTCGTTATCAACCATGCACGAATACCCGGTTGACCTGACCACGAAGGTCGATTCCTGCATACACCGAAGAAGCACGTAAGAACAAGATAAAGCAATCTGAAATTACAAATAAAGATTGAAATATTAAAATTGGGATTTTGAAAAAAGCGGTATTATGGTTGGTCTAGTCGACACAAGCCAATACACGAAGTTGCAACAAGGCTAACTTTTAACTAAACAAAATCCAAGGAAACTAGAGGGGGTGCGTCCTTCTTAAATAAGGGATGAGGAGTCACAAATCTAAAATAAATAGAGGGGTGGGACTAAAGGCACGAATTACTGTTCACATGAACAGTAATCACGCCCCCAGGTGGGCCGGCGGCATATGGGCCAATTCCGGTACGATTACAAGGCCCAAATCGGCCCAAATTAGTGACATAGCACCTTCTTTTGACCATTCCAAAGTCTACAGAAGGAATTTGGAGGTGAGGCTGGATCCGTTGGAAAGATATCGTCGTTAGCTTTCCAACAAGCCCAAGAACACCCGAATCGGACTCCGTTTGCAAAAGTTATATCTGTTTTAAGTTGGTGCTGTCAGGCTGATTCCGAACTGATCGACCAAAATGTATCCACTTGAACTCTGCTTGGCACATGTAGTAGCACCATGGCATGTACACATAGTACCATGGTATGTAGACGTAGCACCATGGCATGTAGACGTAGCTCGATCTAATTGGGTAATATGGCATTGCATTAGCCGAAAGTCCAATTGGAGAAGATGTTGGTGAAGTAAAGGAAGTAGAGGATGCAGTGCAGCAGGTTGAAGCAGTGGTTGTATCCTTAGGGTCGATGTCCTCATCAAGTTTGTCAGCCGGGTCCTTGCCGCTCTAGAAAATGTGAACATGAGCGATGTGGACTCGGAAACGGAGGACGAAGAGAGTGACTCTCGTGGCAAGAAGAAGGCTCATGATTTCACGGGCATGTGTTTCATGGCCAAGAACAGCCACGACAGCGACTCCTCCAACGACGAGGATCCTTTTAGTGATCCTGATGAGGTATGCCCTTCAATTGCTAACATGAAAAGGGCTTTGGTGCTTGCTGAACAGAAATTGCATAAGCAAGTAAACATGATTAAGAAACAGAACATTATGATTGATAATTTGAACCTAGAAGTTGTTAGGCTCAAATCCATTAATACTGATGATATTTGTGATTCCTGCACTAGCTTGCTTAAAGAACTGACAAGCTTGAAATCTGCTCATTTCTCTGTTGTTAATCAATTAAAAGATGCTCTTGATGAACTAGAATCTCTCAAGTCTAGTTCTGTTTGCATAGATGTCATTTCTCTTGATGTGACTGCCTTGGAAGCTATTCCTTTAACTTGCTCTAACTGTGCCTTGCTTGAATTAAAATTGGATAGCTCCTTGAAAGAATTGCAAAATTTTGATGCTAGTCACTTGCTCTCATTGTAAGAATAATAGGATTAAAATGCAAGAGATGACTGAAATGGTAGTTTACTCTAGAGCTGCCTCTTGTGAAAATTGTCCCAAGCTTACAATTGAGATTGAAGCCTTAAACAAGACTCTTGAGGAAAAAGCTAAAATTAAAAAATCCATGTCTCTTACTGCTTCTAAGAAAGTCATTGATTCTAACTCTTGTGTTTTGAATGCTGAAATTGAAACCATGATTGGTCAGATTCAAGAGGCTTTTAGAGTTAAATTTAAGGAACAGTTAAATAGGATTAAGGAATCCTATTGTGTGTCTTGTGAGGCCTTTAAAGTGGAAGTGGCCCTTCTTAAGAGTAAACGTGATGAGGCAATCAAGTCTAGAAAGTGCACTAGATGTAAGATTTTAACTAAAGAGAATGATTACCTCAAAGTGACTCTTGAGAAGTTTTCTAGTGGGAAAAGAAGCTCAACAGATTCTTGACCAATCCAAAGTGAGTGTGAAAAATAGTGGCCTAGGTTTCAATCCCTTAGAGCATTCCAAGAATCACCCTCCTAAGATTGCAAGAGTTGTGAAAAGCGGTCTGTTTGAGCTAGAACCTCCTAAGACATCCAAGGTTGTTTTCAAATCCGCGGGTTTTGCTCAAACTCTTTCTGGCAAGAAAGGTGCTTCTACTTCTTGATCTGAGACCCTCAAAGGTCAAGTACTATTGCACCTTCTGCAAGAAAGAAGGCCACACTGTTGAGTTACCTTAGGAGAGCAAAAATTGAGAGAAAGAGAGGATGAGTGCTTTGAGATCCTTTAGAGGAGTCCCTTCTCCAGCTGTAGTCTCTAGAGCTAGGCAGCCTGTTTATCGTTCCACACATAGGCCTAGATTTGTAGAGAACTTTGAAGACTCTTTTGGTGGGTGTAGGCGACATTTTGGTTTAGGATTTGTGAGGAGAGACCACGGGTAGCACCTAGGCAGGGGAGTATCGATCTTTTGGTAGATCGTTTGGAGAGGTCTAGGTGGTTCTCATGTGCATCCTTATGATTGTGTTCTGATCATTTTTCTGCGCTTCTCTTTGCTGTTCCCGGGCATCGTGCTTCTCGATCTTTGGATTCCTAGATCATTTATCACTAACTTGATCTTGAGGCACGGATGTTTTCTGATTGTGCCTTTTAGGTCCGTCGTGCGAGGAAGGAGGACTTATGGCTTGTTGACTCCGGGTGTTCTCGACATATGACCGGAGATTCTAGATGGTTCTCCTCCTCACACGTGCATCCGGAGCGAATTGATTACATTTGGGGATGCTTCTACGGACCGTGGATTGCAAAGAGCACCTTTGTCTTGGCGTCAACAAACAAGTTCATGCTTAAAGACGTCGCTTTGGTAAGTAAGATGAGGTATAATCTTCTATCTGTTTCTCAGCTGCTTGATGAGGGTCTAGAAGTGAGGTTTAAAAGTGGTGAGTGTAGAGTTCCAGATTCCTCGGGTGAGCTTGTTTTTGAGATCTCAGTTTGAGAAGATCTTTTGTGCAAATTTGATATTTCTTGACTTCCAGTCCTAGGTGTCTTGTAGCATCTGATTCTCATGATCTTGTCTTGTGGCATCGTAGACTTGGGCATATAGGTTTTGATCACTTAACTAGAGTCAGTTGTGAGGATTTGATAAGAGGTTTGCCTAGGCTGAAGGCTGTTAGAGATCTTGTGTGCTCGCCCTGTCGACATGGTAAGATGGTGTCTGCTTCCCACCCACCTCTTACCTTGGTGATGGTGATGGACCAGACGACTTCTTCACTTAGACACATTGGTCCTTCTAGAGTTGATCATTTGGTGGGAAATGGTATGTTACGGTGGTTGTGGATGATTTCTCCGGTATTCATGGGTTTATTTTCGGTTTCTAAGGACGAGGCTTTTGGCTTCTTTAGAGAATTGGTCCTTAGACTTGCTGTTGATATTCCTGGAGCTTTGAGAGCCATTAGGAGTGACAATAGAACAGAGTTCAAGAATTCTTCTTTTTCTACCTTCTGCACTGATAAGGGAATTGAGCATCAGTTTTCTTCTCCTAGAGTTCCCCAGCAGAACGGTATTGTAGAAAGGAAGAATAGGACCCTTGTAGAGATGGCTCGGACCATGTTAGATGAGCATTCTACTCCTAGGAGATTTTGGGCTGAGGCGATCTCTACTGCTTGTTATATCTCCAATAGAGTTTTCTTGAGATCTGCGGTTGAGAAGACCTCTTATGAGCTTAGATTTGGTCATTCTCCCAATGTCTCTCATTTCAAGATTTTTGGTTGCAAGTACTTCATTCTTAAACATGGCAACCTTGATAAATTTGAGTCTAGATGTTTCGATGGCATATTTCTTGCATATCCTGCTCATTCTCGTGGCTATCGTGTTTTTAATATTGACACTAACAAAACCGTTGAGACTTGCAAAGTCACTTTTGATGAGGCTAGTCCTGGTACTAGACCCGATGCTACAGGTACACAGGTTCCTGAAATTCAAGGAAGCATCTTCGTCGATGATGACTCTGAGGATGAGGACCCGATCCATCCTTCAGCTACCTCTGAGAGGGGTGGAGTGCCTGCTACTACTACTCCAGCTTCAGCTGAGCAGCCTCCTCCAATCCTCACCGATGATCTGAGTGGCTCTGTTCCTACCTCCACAACTCATGGGGTAGAGGCCACTTCTGCACCAGGAGCACCTCTTCACATTCAGCGACAACATCCACCTGAGCAGATGATTGAGGATCTTCAAGAGCGAGTCACTCGCTCGTGTTTATTTCTCCGATTCTCATGCACATTACGCTTTTGTCGCTTCTTTTAAACCCCGAGATATCACCCATGCTTTATCTGATGCCTCTTGGGTCAATGCCATGCATGAAGAGCTTGAAAATTTTGAAAGAAATAAAGTCTGGACTTTAGTTGAGCGTCCTTCTGATTCTCATGTTATTGGAACAAAATGGGTTTTTAAAAATAAGCAGAGTGAGGATGGGTTGGTTGTTCGCAATAAGGCTAGACTCGTAGCTCAAGGTTATTCCCAGGCAGAAGGCTTAGACTTTGAAGAGACCTTTGCTCCTGTAGCTAGATTGGAAGCCATTCATATTCTTTTAGCATTTGCAACATCTAAGGGTTTCAAGCTTTTTCAAATGGATGTTAAAAGTGCTTTCCTGAATGGTTTCATAGAAGAAGAGGTCTTTGTCAAGCAACCTCCTGGTTTTGAAAATCTTAAATTCCCAGACCATATTTTTAAACTCTCTAAAGCCCTGTATGGATTGAAGCAAGCTCCTAAAGCTTGGTATGACAAGCTTATGAGTTTCTTGCTTGAAAATAATTTCAAAATAGGAATGGTTGATAAAACCTTGTTCACTCTCAGGCATGGAAGTGACTTTTTGTTGGTTCAGATTTATGTGGATGATATTATATTTGGTGGTTCTTCTCATGCTTTGGTGTTCAGATTTTCAGATTCTATGAGCAGTGAGTTCGAGATGAGCATGATGGGAGAGTTGACATTCTTCCATGGTCTTCAAATAAGCAACTGAAAGAAGGCACCTTCGTTAACCAGAGTAAGTATACAAAGGACCTTCTTCGGCGCTTCAATATGGGAAGCAGTAGGCCAATGTCTACTCCCATTGCTACAACCACCGTCTTTGGACCACGATGAGGATGGAGAGCCGTGGACGGAAGAATACCGCAGATATGATTGGCTCCTCCTCTATCTCACAATGTCGAGTAGGACATACAATTTGCCGTATGTACGTGCGCTCGCTTCGAGCTTCCTGGTGCTTCTCATCGTCAAGCAGTACGTCGCATCTTCAGGTACCTTCAAGATACTCTTGACTTTGGACTCTGGTATTCTTCTTCGTCTGCTCTCTCAATTCGAGCATTTTCTGATGCTGATTTTGCGGGGTGTAGAGTGGATAGGAAGAGTACTTCTGGCACTTGTCATTTCTTGGGCACATCTCTTGTTTATTGGTCTTCTAGAAAGCAGTCTTGATTTACGATCCACGGTGAGGCCGAGTATGTAGCTGCGACCGATGGTTGCTCTCGAGTTCTCTGGATTTTATCCACGCTGCGGGACTATGGGTTATCCTTGAGAAGTGTTCCTCTTTTACGTGACAACACTACGCAATTAATATTGCCAAAAATCCAATTGCAACATTCCAGGACTAAACACATTGATATTCGATTTCATTTTCTTAGAGACCATGTTGAGAAGGGTGATGTTGTGCTTCACTTTGTAGAGTCAGAGCAACAGCTTGCAGATATTTTCACTAAAGCTCTTGATTCTTCTCGCTTTCTTTGCTTATGGGAGAGTTAGGGTTATTAGTCCTATTGGCTTTTTGAGGGGAATTTGCTCTTTTGCATTCATTGTATCATAATGCATGTTTCATTTCAATTGTCTTGCATTGTATAATAAAATTTGTGGAGCTTTGATTATTATCCTTGTATGGCTTGATTTCATACTCTATACCTTGTCATATCAAGTGATAGTCTGCTAGACTTCTTTTATGGCTCTTCTTGTTTAGCTTAGCTTTTGCCTTGCTAGCTTTATATCTGTGAGCAAATTGAATCAAATTATGTCTTATTGGATCTTGTGACTAGTCTTGCTCTAGTGATCCTCTTATGATTCATGCCATGTCATATAGGTTAAATTGAGTCTTGAACTTATTTTGAGATGAAAAATGAGCTTTTTAACTTCTTAAGTCAAGCAAATAAAAAATAAGATTTTCTGTGCGATAAAACTGATCTCACCAATCCTTTCTCATGAGACGGCTTGCCATTGCACTAGGCATGAACTCAGGGGGAGTTTTGGATGACCTAGACCACTCTTTTAAGCTTCTCGCTTGAGATGGTCGCGGCAAGGCTTGAGATCTAGCACAATGAAAAAAAAAATCCTTTTTAGGAAAATGCTCAAAATGCTAAGTGCTTGAATATTGCTTCATATTTGAACTCTTAATGCTCAAAATGCCGCAGTTCCAGTTTTGAGTCTCTTTTTACTTATAGACATGGCTTGACTCATTGTTGCTTGCTTTTAGTGAAACTATGATATTGAGAAATCTTTCATGGTTTTAATTCTTTTAATCTCAGATTAATTGCTATGTTGGTCTTAGCTTTGCAGTATATGTTTTGCCATGATTGAATATATCTTCTACTCTTTATATGGCTTGGTATAATACTTGTACTGTCTACATGGATAATGGTCATGGCTCCTTTTTACTAAAGTTCAAAAATAAAGTCATTCCTTCATACTCTTTCTTTTCCCATGCATCTTGATGAATTCATTGTCAAATGGGGAGAAAGATTGTGAAGAAAAATGTTGTTTTGGAGCTTTTGATTTCATACATAAGGTTTCATATAAAAGAACTCTCATAAAAAAATGAACCTTTTGAAAATTTGTGATCATAGTTAGTTGAGTCTCTTAGTTTTATTGCCTTTTTCTGATTATATTTGCAATTGAAGAAGACTCACAATGATCAAAGGTCAAATAGAATATATGTCTTTCATATGGACCTAAGTGAGATTTTTGGCTACTTTCTGGAAATTGAATCCTTTTGTGCTTTCATTGCCTTATCTCACTTGCTTATACTATTATGAAGCCAGCTTGGTCGTTTCCTAGGCATTTTCTTGCTTATGGACCAAGTTGTGCCTTTATGCGAAAACGGCGAATTTTTACTTTTCAATCGAAAAACTACATTTTACGGAAATTGCCAATGTGTTCATCAAGGGGGAGATTGTGGATATCGTGAGGATATGTGCACGATCTCAGGATGATGAGTCAATTGGCAATGGCTTCGTTGGTTTGCAATTTGTCGCGTTTTCGGGTTTGCTCGGTGTTGTCGAGTCATTGGCGGTCGACCGGCCAGTTGCCGATCCGACCGGCGATGGAAAAATCGGCCGCGGTGCTTGCCGGTTCGACCGCCAAATGGTGATGATGGAATTTGAAATTTGAGCCAAAATAGGTTGTGCGAGCAAGTGAGGGAGTCTCACGGATGTGGTCACATAATATTTGGAGCTCCGGTCAAAAGTTCTATTCGATTGAAATTTCGGAAGGTTTCGGATTTTCAAGCTGAAAATTTGGCTAAGTCTTTTCGGGCGGTCCGACCGCCGTTATGAAATCGGTCCGACCGGCCTGAAATGGGTCGGACCGGCCATGTGGGGTGGTTAGACCGCCGATCACTTGAAGGTGAGCCTTCTTGGCATTGATGTGTTTTGATTATGTTTATTGTATGAACTTCAATGCTTTATTGTTGCATATTGCATTCATGGAACTAACGTGGGTCAAGTTGTCAAGAACTTCTTCCGGAGGCGATTTGTTTGTCTATTCTTCGCATGCGGTGGCTTGCGAGTCAACGGCGTCAGCGGTGAGGTGGATCGGGACTACGCTTGGAGAGCCGAGGTCGAGCGATCATGGATGCCGGGTGAGGTCGTGTGACTCAAACATGGTGCGAGAATGGGCAAGATGGATCGAGCGGGTAGTCGATGCAAGTCCACAGGAGGTTTCGATGGGATTCGGATGGGAGGGACTTGGCGTGATGATGAGCCGCTGATCAACCTACACGTGGTGAAACAGGCGATTGCTTCAACAGTTTGTTGTGTGTGTGGGTCCCATGTGTGAGTAGGTCCCAAAAGTGAAACCCTAGGCCTCTCCTATAAATAGAAAGGGGGAGAGGAAAAACCCCCTAAGCACTCTAAGCATTCATTTGGCCCCCTTCATCTTTTTCTAGGGTTTGGAGGAGAGGAGAAGCTAGGGTTTGGAGAGATTGTGTGTGTGCTCTTTATTGAGCTCTTGTCCTCCTTGTTGGAGTGGCTTTGTAGGCATCTTGTGAGATCAATCAATCTTGTGATGCTTGCTTGAAAGATCATTTGTCTCCTTTGTGTTCCTCTCTCTTTTGAATGATTTTGGTGCTTCCTTGATTCAAGGGTTTATGCTTGGTCTCTTGACCTATTTTGTATTGCCTTGATGTGTGGGAATACTCCTAGAATCATCTAGATCATCAACCCCCACAAGCAAGTCTTGAATCAAAGATTTTCGTATTTTTAGGGTTTGTGCACATCTTTGGTAAAACCTTGAGAGATCGATTCTACGAAGTGGATCTAAAGGATCGTCGCTAGAAATAGGTCTCTATTATCCTTAGGGAGGTGTGCTCCAAATTTGGTCAAGTTTCATTGGTCGAATCAAAAGTTGGACCAAATTTCGTTTTGGATTTGGGTTGTGTATGTTGGTACTGGACTAAATCGGTCGACGGTTTAATAATGATCCGACCTTTGCATTTCGACCGCCGGTAGTGGCGAGTCGAACCGATTTCAACGGTCCGACCGCGATTAGTAGCCGATCCGATCGCTCGTCAACCGTCGGTCCGAGCGCGATCTCGGTGGATCGACCGCCAAGACTCGAGCCGATACTCTGAGATCATTTCTCCATTTGTGTCGTGTGGTTAACGGGGTTATCGAATTCAGCACAAGGCTTCCTCTGTGCGCTTACTGATCTTCTTAGCTTTCATAGCTAAAGGAGTAAAGTTCGTGTTGAATTTGATTAAGGCGAGAAATTTGAGAAAGCGCCTATTCACCCCCCTAGTCGCCTTTACGGTCCTACACCCCTGCAGGGTATAATCTATTCGAATAGCCAAGTCCTTGGTAATGGACATGCTTGGTTAGGTCTCTACAAGAGTTAGACTCAACAGTTTTTGATAAAACTTGATTTCGGGTGGTACGAATGGGTAATTCGTGCTATGTTGTGGTGGCTGTTGGGAAGTCACCTCTAGGTTGTTATTTATGTCTATTATTGTTGTCTCACTGTTATTTAATCAATCAAAACAGATTTGTCAAATTGCTTTCAATCTATTACTTATTGCAAATGAAATATTGCTTTATGTGTCAATGAACCATATAACCGCCTCCTTTGTTTCAGCTTGCATGTAGCTATGTATAGGCTTGTTACTCGTAAGTCTTGCGAGTACTTTTTGTACTCAGTTGCTTTGCTTAATTGTTGCAGAGGAGGTTGACCCCCAAGGGGTTAACTGTGGTGAGACCGACTTCGACTTTGCTCTCGACGACTAGCTTGGGCGTTCCCAGTCGGTTGCCTTGTGGGTAATGGCAAACCATTTGGCTTTTGTTTATCGCCATGTTATGGCTTATGTTTCCGCTGCTACTTTGGTTATCTTCTATCATTTGGCCGGTCGGCCCTACTTTTGTAATATGGACATGTATGCCCTTATGTTGTACACTTGTAGACTGTTTAATGAATGACTTGTATGGTTTGGATGCTTAATTTTTGTATGGGGTATGTGTCTGCAATTTTGGGAAGTACATGTCTTGTGAGAATCGAGATATTTGATTTGTAATGCTAGGACCATCCGGATGGTTAAGCATTACAAGTTAAATACCCGGGTTCTCACAAAAGTTGGTATCAAAGCCATACTGACCGTAGGAACCCTTAGCTTGATCGTCCTTAGGATGTTTGAAAAGCTTATGTTCAAACTATCAAATGGTTTATAAAAACTTAAGTAAATTCTCAGATTTTACTCCTTACCTATCATAGATTGCTCATCTTACTTTGTTCTTGTTTGAGATTTGAAAGTTGTTTTCTCTCATCTTTATTTCAAAAGATAGTTGTTACCGTTAAATTTAGGTTGTGGGTTTTGGGTTTTGAGAGTGTGAAGTGTTGGCTATCCTTTGGTGAAGATTAGAAGCGTTTGGAGTTGGAAAATTCTGCTTGGAGCTTAAATACAAATTTTGGACAGCAAGCATCTAGTTCTTCATTGAGGCTTAGAATGAGAGGGTAATTCAACTAGTACTTATGGGAATTATAAAGGGTAAGAGGTGGTATTAGTTGGTTAGTGTCTATAGCACCTACACGGTTTCACCATGTTCTTTAGCTACCATGAAATTCTGCCTCCGTAGACTTACTAACCTCACACAAAAGACATTTGGAGTAGAAAATTTTGCTTTGGGTCTCCAAAGAAGGTGGCCTAAGAAGCTCATTTCATAGCTCACCTATGCCATGTAAGACACGTCCAAAATATCAGCCAATTGTTTCACCTGACCGAGTGAAATTGGTTCAAACTAGCCTATTTTTATGGTTATGGCCAATTGTGTTCAGGAACATGGTCACTTGCTCCTCAACACATATATGTATAGTGTCACGGAGCAAAGAACGCTCTCTCAAAACTTCACACAACCGAAAGAAATGAGCTCTCTTAAACCTAATTGTGTTGGTATAGGTTGTCTCATTCTTCTAAAAAATTATTTAGATAATCAATTCTAGTCCTGTCTCTTTCCTCGATTGGGCCATATGTAATTGGGTCTGTCCTATTCATTAGTCTAGACCGTACAAACAAAACTATCATGCAAGCAGCCACATATGTAGCAGAACCAATAAGCAACATCTTTCTCCTTTTCAGCTTCCTGTTGTCCATCTACGATTCATGAGTGCCATACATAATTAGCACTAATGACTACAAAAAAAAAATTAACATTACAATACGCAAGGTATTGACTAGTATTGGTTATCAGTACCAAAATAACAGTTGATCATTTTGCAAAATAGAAGCATGAATAAACCAATTGTTCAATTGTATTGGTTATCAATACCTTTCTCAAGTAATGAACAACAGGCCATACCAACAGAGCAGCGTGAATATAAATGAATTCTTATGTTCTGAATTACATCTATAAATCCAAGAAGCAATATTTCATCTATCTTGGACATGCAGAAGCACTTTAAAAGTGGGATCTACCAATTTTGCCCAAACAAAACCAATCCTACTACATTATCAGACCATACCGACATGGGATATTTGGGATTTGGGATCCATACCTTCGATTACCGAGATGAGAGCAAGACCGAGGGAGGAAGAAGGAGCAGTCGGGTTAGATCCGAGAGGAGAGGAAGAAGGAGCAGTCGAGCCAGATCCAGGAGGGGAGGAAGGAGCAGTCGGGTCAGAGTCATCGCCCTTGCCCAAATCCACACCATGGGAGGTGAGGTGGGCGGCGGGGTTCTGTGAGGGAGATGATGTTTTTTGGAGGCGATGCGGGCGGTTGCTACGTGGGGGAGGCGTCAGCGGAGTGGATCTCGGGAGAGGAGCTTGTGGGAGAGTGAGCTTGTTGGGTGAGAGAGGAGAACCGCGTGGTTCGGGAATTTTTGTCGAACGAGTTGGTCTTTGAACTGATCGGTTCGATTAACCGAACCAAACAGATGAACATGCCTATTTCCTGAACCATTTGGTACAGGACAATCCCATCCACTCATCCAAACAGATCCTAAAAGAAGCATATGTGCTCATTCATTAAGGGACCCCAGTTTCGGTGCATTTGTTGCATACCTATATGTTTGATAATATCAGCTGGTTTATGTTTTAGTTAATGTTTCATTTTTCTTTGGTTCAATCTAATACATGTATATCTATTTTATCATCATACATCTTCCCATGGTGTTTTCAAGTTCCTTAATTAGTTATTCTAGCTACTACTAGCTACTTAATAAAGCAAAACTATTCACTGACTCCAAAAAAAAATCCAGTTTCTACATGCTTTCACTTCACCCAATGCTGGCATGCTGCCATGCACGGATACACAATTAATCCATGCAGTACAACTCTCCATGGACCATCGTCCATGCGTGCAAGATTCCTGACGTACGCCCACCGCTGCATGGGCGCGCACCACCTTTGCATTCACTTGAGCAATTACACCTCGCCATTACTGACCTCTACGCGGTGTGGGTGCAAGCGCAACCGCAGAAACTTGCAGAAGCCGAGTTTTATGTTGGCTTCACCAACCCGCCTGTCTGCAGCCTGATCGGTCATATAAAATCATACTAGGGTTGCTCTACTACTATAAAATAAGTTATACTAGATATCTCATCACAGACGGTTTCTTTGGAATCGTCTGTATTGTAGTTATCATATACGGTTACCGTCTGTAATACAGAATTGATAAAGAATTATCACGAACGGTTTGTAAATAAAATCGTCTGTGATAATTCACAAACGGTTCTTAAGAAAAACCGTCTGTGATAATCTAAGTCATCACAGACGGTTCTATACTTCTAAGCGATTTGTATTAAGAACCATTTGAGATTTTACCATGGCAAAATCGAGTTTTTTTTAATAGTTTGTAATAGTTCTAAACAAAAATCATTCTGTGATAGTTATCATCACAACAGAACCGTCTGTGACACCTTTTTTCACAGACGATTTAAAGCTGTCTGTTATCACAGACACATAAATCAGACAGTTAAAAAATAAATGCGTGATGATGGTTTAGAATTATCTATGATAAAATTTTGTGTAGTAGTGCCCGTTAGAGTGCGGTGTCTTGGCTAGTTGTTGTAGGCTTGTATATTGCTTTTTTCTATGTGCTTTGCACTCTGAGTCCATGCTGAGTTAGGCGAGATGGCCTCTGCGGAGGCATGGTCGGGCTCGCCGCCGGTCTGGCCGCTGTGGTTCGTGGTCCTCCTCGCCGTGGGCCTCCTTGCCGTCGCGCCTCTGCGGCGACCTTCCTCGCGTGGTCAGACCGCGCATTCCTCCGCCCGGGAGGACACAGGCCAATGATGCGGCGCGTGGGCGGTGGTCACGGCGCCACCGAGCGGCATCGGCCGGTGGCTGGCGCTCGAGCTCAGGCGCCACGGGCTGCACCTCGTCCTCGTCGGCGGGACCACCGCCAAGCTGTCTCGCGTCGGCAAAGAGGTCGAAGCGGCGCCATCTGCAAGGTGAGAAGCGTGGTGTTCGACCTTGCGGGGCGACTGGAGATGTCGAGGCGTGGCGAGGTGGCGGCGGCCGTGGAGGGCCTTGGCGTCGGGGTCTTGGTGAATAACGCCGCCGCGCGACGTACCGGCGCGCCTACTTCCACGAGGTGGAGACGGGTGCGGGAGGCGGTGGTGCGGGTGAGCGTGGAGGCGGCGACGCGGATCACGCGCGCCGTCGTCGTGCGGCGATGGCGGCGAGGCGAGGGGCGCCGTCGTGAGCGTCGGTGCGGCTCGTCCGTCGTCGTCTTGGCGTTCCCGCTCTCGCCGTGTCGCCGCGAGCAAAGCGTAAGTGAATCGTAGTCGTACACGTCATCTATAGGGTCGAGTGCATGATTCCACCTTTTAGTCGACAACGCTGCGGTGCCATCCCTTCTTTTCCCAACATCCCGTTTGAAATTTCGACTGTTATAACCCTTTTGCCATAGTACCATTAACTACTGTAGGGTGCGATGTGAATATGTAGTAGAATCTCACTGCGAATTTTTTTTCCTATGATTTAATCATTTTAAAAAAAAATATTTTAAACATAACATCTATTTAACTTTATTTCCAATTCTAATTCTTTTGATCGCACCACAATGTGTGGTATGACAAAAGCACGTTATCACACCACAAACCTCGGTATGGCAAACGAGTGTTGTCACGGTGACCCTCTTGGCCTGGCAGGATTTAGCCCAAAAAACGGACACGCGCTGGCTCGGAGAGCTATCATGGCAGTTTTGGTCACATCGTGGTACGTGTCGTGGTACGTAGCGTGACAAAGTGTTTTTGTCACGCCGCGCGTTGTGGCATGACCAAATGGGTCAGAATTGGAAATAAAATTACAAATATGTTATCTTAAAAAAAAACTAAAAATGTATTAAATCATTAAAAAAGCTCTCCCACTGCATCATGCAGTACACGGCCCAATTTAAAATTTCACGATATTTATTTATATTTATTGGAAAATGTTAATCTAAAATATAGTTTTACTTTCAATATATATTAATTTAGCTTTGGAATATTTCTTGTGTCATGATACGTACAAATCACATTTATCGTCATTTCTATGTACTTTAAAATGAGAAAATTGCACTGTAGGTCCCTAACTTGCAAGACTGCGTCACTTAGGTCCCAGAACTTGTATTTTACTTTTTCAACTCTCTGAACTTACGCAGTTTTGTCACTTAGCTCTCTGAATTTGCATTGAAGCGAAGTTCGTCGGATGTGATGCGGGCAATTTCATCCCCTCCGAGTCTGTTGGACTCATCGCCGTCCCGTTCCGGCCGTATTTATCATCCCCATCACCTCACATTGACAAAAAAAAATAGATTCTTCGGGTCCGGAAACACACCATGCTTGTGTCTTCGCTGGAGGTCCACTATCGCAGCTTGCCACCGCCCTCGCGCTTGCGTCCTCTAAATTGGCATGAGAGAGAGAAGTATATTTTCATTGTCAGAGCAGAAGCTACCCACCCTGCACGAAGTCCATTTGGCCGTTTGCTAAAGAAAAGGCTGGCAAATCACCGTGAGAGAGAGGGAAGTACTGTGCCCCTGCTCTGGCACTGGGAATGTACTTTTGTCTCTCATGGCCGATTTAGAGGAGGCAAGGGGGATGGTGACGGCAAACTACGACGGTGGAGCTCTGGCGAAGACGTGAGCACGGTGCCTTCTCGAGTCCGAAGAATCCATTTTTGTCAGCGTGAGGTGACGGTGACGGCGACGATGAACACGGCCAGAACGGGGAGACGACGAGTCCACCAAACTTTGAGGGGACGAAATCGCTGGCATTACATCCGACGAATTTCGTTTCAACGTAAGTTAAGGGAGCTAAGTTACACAACCTTACAAGTTCGGGGAGAATCTAAAATGCAAGTTCAGTAAGCTCAGTGGTAGAACTTCGCAACTTCAGGGTTAGAGAAAGTAAAATACAAATTCAGGGAACTAAGTGGCAGAACCTCGCATGTTCAGGAATATATAGTGCGACTTTCTCTTTTAAAATTTATCATCACCTATACTTTTTTGCGGGGCTCATCTGTACATTTTATGAATGCTTTGCAACTTGTAAGGTTCCTAACTTACTTTTTGTTTCCTAAATTTATTTATTATTTTTGGGATAATATTGTGACTTTGCATTTTTGGAATTGATTTGTGAATTTCCTCATTACTTTCTTGAGCTGTTTGTCTTATTTATTTTCCGACCTCATATTTACATTTAATTAGCCAAATAATATTTATGTTCTGATCGGTCATATCCAATTACACCTGGCTTGCTCTTTTTTTAAATTAAAAAAAACGTACACAGTGGTTGCTCTCTACTGCATGTGAGCCATTAATTAGCGATTTCGTTGTCAAATCTTTTGAGGGAAAGGCGGCAAGATGGGAAATAGTTTATTCTGACAGTAGAGTTGGTACTTGTTTTGTCAAATTTTCTAAGGTTTTATGCTAATCTGCGAAAATAAATAAAAAGGTAAACCGTTGGAATGGTCCAGTTCTTCAGCTCAGTTCCCATAATTCAATTAATGCCACAAAATAATATTACCATCTGTAGTTTTCTCAAACATTTTTTAATCCACGGTTTTGGCTTCACATATCTTTAGACATAAGAGTTTGCACTGTCAAACATATTAGTATTGACCATACTAGGCAAATCGACGACTTGCAGACGGTCATCAATCAATCATTATTATGTTTGTTCTGTCTACCACCATTCCAAACGCACATGGGATATAAATGCTCATTAATATGTCCGTAAATCATGGAAAGGTATATGATTCATTTAATAAATGGTGTACCTTCAAATCATTCAGTACAGCAGAAGGCGTATTTCAAACGTAGTGTGATTTCACAGAAATTTGATAGGATAATTTTTTTTTTCCAATGAAGTACATTTTAAATTCCAGTTATGAAGAGGGAGCTACGTTGTCAAACACTATTTGCTAAAAAAATTAGTTGCAGTTACCAGAATTTTCATTGCATGATTCACCTGTGACAAAAATTGGAGCCATGAATCCTTGACATATGGTAGTTGTTTTGCATGATGAATCTGTGGTGCTAAATTCAAGTGCCCTGGATTTATTTGGTATGGCAAATTTTACCGGAAAGCATTATGGGAATTTTGTGACCAACAATTAAACAGCGCTGACATTAATTTATGATTTAAAATGGCTAATTATCTTAGATATTTATTTAACATATTTATCACTTTGGTCTTTTTTGGTAAATTGTACATTTGTGCTGTGTATCTTTTGGGTATAAAATCAACTAGTAATTTCTTATTTTTAAAAAGTAAGTAAAATTATGCCAAGTAATGAACTTCAAAGCACTGATTAATAGTTAGGTACAATTGCACATGAGCAAACTACAGAGAAGGTCATAAAAACAGAAACAAGTACGGTATCCAAAATTCTTCTCGTCCGACAGAGATGTATTTCTATAATATTATTTCTAATTTTCTCATATGGGCGCGCACCACCTTTGCATTCACTCGAGCAATTACACCTCGCCATTACTGACCTCTACGCGGTGTGGGTGCAAGCGCAACCGCAGAAACTTGCAGAAGCCGAGTTTTACGTTGGCTTCACCAACCGGCCTGCCTGCAGCCTGATCGGTCATATAAAATCGTACTAGGGTTGCTCTACTACTATAAAATAAATTATACTAGGTATCTCATCACAAACGGTTCCTTTGGAATCGTCGTATTATAGTTATCATAGGCGGTTACCGTCATGTCTGAATTGATAAAGAATTATCACGGACGGTTTGTAAATAAAATCGTCTGTGATAATTCACAAACGGTTCTTAAGAAAAACCGTCCGTGATAATCTAAGTCATCACAGACGGTTCTATACTTCACAAACGATTTGTATTAAGAACCATTTGAGATTTTACCATGGCAAAATCAGAGTTTTTTTTAATAGTTTGTAATAGTTCTGAACAAAAACCGTTATGTGATAGTTATCATCACAATGTAAACGTCTGTGATACCTTTTTCACAGACGGTATTACTGATACATAAATCCGACGATTAAAAAATCATGTAGTAGTGCCCGTTAGAGTGCGGTATCTTGGCTAGTTGTTGTAGGCTTCTATATTGCTTTTTTTCTATGTGCTTTGCACTCTGAGTCCATGCCCGAGTTAGGCGAGATGGCCTCTGCGGAGGCATGGTCGGGCTCGCTTGCCGGTGCAGCCGGCGTGGTTCGTGGTCCTCCTCGCCGTGGGCCTCCTTGCCGTCATTGCCTCTCGGCGACCTTCCTCGCGTGGTCGCACCGCGCATTCCTCCGCCCGGGAGGGACACAGGCAATGATGCGGTGCGTGGCGGTGGTCACCGGCGCCACCGACGGCATCGGCCGGCCGGCGCTCGAGCTTGCGCGCCACGGGCTCCACCTCGTCCTCGTCGGCGGAACCACAAGCCATCTCGCGTCGGCAAAGAGGTCCGAAGGCGGCGCCATCCTGCAAGGTGAGAAGCGTGGTGTTCGACCTTGCCGGGGACGATCTGGAGATGTCCCAGGGCGTGGCGAGGGTGGCGGCGGCCGTGGAGGGCCTTGACGTCGGGGTCCTGGTGAATAACGCCGGCGCGACGTACCCCGGCGCGGCCTACTTCCACGAGGTGGAGACTCGGGTCTGGGAGGCGGTGGTGCGGGTGAATGTGGAGGCGGCGACGCGGATCACGCGCGCCGTCGTTGTGAGGACCCTGGAATATTGGAGATTTATACCAAATTAATAATCATACCAAAAGCAAAAATTTTAATCAAGAACAATCAAGTCTCAATTAAAAATAATACTAGAAGTATAATTATTAACAAGGTATAATTCCAATATTCAGGTTCCCGGATATGCCTCTCATGTTAGCTCCCAGGATGAGCTGCTAACATAGACATATCCTTACAACATTATATCACAAGCATACACGATTGGAATACATTAATAAAAATTTACAGCGGAAACATTAAGTAAACCAGAAATGAAAACATAAATAATAAAATACAATCTCCACTGGAGCGCCACAACCCAAGGGCAACTTGACTGGGATTAAAGCCGAAGTACCAACGTAACTGCGTCAACTTGAAATATTACCTAGGACGTTCTTTACGCAACAAGTGAAAATTTCCTTTGAGTACGGAAGGTACTCAAAGAAGACTTACACAAACTATTTAAAATAAAGTGTCTGAGAGGTCCTATACAAAGGATTAGAATTTTTAGATGCATAAGGTTAACAACAGGAAGGTTATAATGGTTAAATTTTGCAGAAAGCAATACATCTTAACCTACACTTGCTAGGTTTTAGTAAAGCAATTTAATAAATCAATTTGGAGTAAAACAGTAATTAAATAAAAGTATAATCATAATTAGTATCAAAATCAAGTGGCTACAACCACTAACAATAAATTGCATGACTCACTATCATGCCGAAATTAATAATTCCCAAAACCCAAAATTAGAGCAAATTCTATACAGGTGACATCAATCCAAGCGTTGTCCGTAACCGTGGACACGGCTATTCGAATAGTTTTAATCCCTGCAGGGGTGTACAACTTTACCCACACGACTTAGTTAGCCCGTAAGCCTCCGGAATAATAGCACACTGCCTTTGGTATGCCGGCCGGGTAAACTAAGATTCGGTATTTTTCAACAAGTTAACACTATTGAGTTGGATGACCCATGTGAAACTGATCCCGCTTAAACAACGACTGATAGCATATATTCAACCGAGGTTCACATGTTGTACAGGAATGCCGACCAGATCAATTAAATGCAAACTCGTGTTAGCCACACATATTACACATGATCGGGGCCCTAAAGGTGCGTACATGCGATGTAACACATCTACGCCCTTACCCTTCTAAGAACATCTGGTATCGATATAAGCTCCACATGGCATACGACACGGCCCGAAGACTTAAGCATCTATGCCATATGAAATCAATACACATGTCCTTACTCTCCTGTATCCAACTCAATAATATTAACCCTTTACTTAACCAAACAAGCGCCCATATACCTTTGCGTGTGGAAGTACGTTGGGGCTTGAATTGGGCCGTCAGAGTTCAGTCCTTAATCAACCCAGACAAGACATCCACAGTTCCCATTCTCGCACTAGGCACCATCACTAGCATCCACTTGTCCAGATTTGAATTAAGTTTAACAACAAGATTTAGGTTCATTTCAGATTTAAATAAACTGAACAAAGAATCAACAAAAATAAAAAATGTATTTGTTGTTCCCCAGGTTTGACAAGATAAGCCCGCCAAACATTACCGTTCTATGGACTGCATGGCTAAGCAAAATTGAAATTAAGTATTATAGCACCACAAACTATCTTAGGTTGAGTGTATGATCAATTCAAGGTAAGCCATAAGTTCTGGTCATAGCTAACTAGGAACGAGCATAAATAGTTTTAGAAAATTGCATGCAACAATATCAACGTATTTTATAAATCTACGATTTAAAAGATTAGGATCAACATGGTGCGAGAGGAAGCTTGCCTTATGGAATGTCCACTTGTTCACTCTCGGAGGCGTAATCGTTCACGCTATGCAATTCGAATCTAAAAGAAAATACAATAGCGAATAAATACCTATAAAATCGAGAAATCCAAAATGCTCAAAAATGCATGATAATTACATATTAATGAGGTTATGATTCTAGATGCACTTAGGTATAGATTGTAGTTTAATAAAATTCAATTTCTTATGGATGGTTAAAGTTAATTCAATTTCGTGGAATTATAATGGTGACGATACCTAGAGTTTAGGTGATGTTATTTTCCTTAACAGACACCTAGTACTCACAAACACTCTCTCGGGCATTCTATGTATACAACCACGATGATCCTACTGATCAAAATCAATCATCTAATATGCTCTCTTCTTTGAGACTTTGATGGTGATTGTGTGCACATCTATTATCTGCGATGCGAGGCTTGATTAATCTATTTCGAATAACCTATAACACAACAGGTCGCTGAATTTAATCGGGTGAATACTAATGGCGGTCAATTCATCCCTAAAGGCTCAGATTAATTTATATACACTACGCTTGATTTTATTTTCTAAGAGTCGATTTACTGATATTTAATTGCGGACGACTAAAACTTAGATCGATTGCAATATTGATATGGTATTAATAATACTTACTAATTAACATCAATTTTAAACAGCTAAAACTATCCATTACTATATATTGAAATTTATTTACACTAATCCTTTAATTCCAATTTTTATTCATCACTTAATCTCTAATGTCCATTTTAACCCTAATCACCTATCTCTCTTTCTCTCGATTCTCTCCCTACGAAACTCTCATCTCCCCCCTTATCTCTCTGCCGATCCCTCTCGGCCGACGCTTCTTCTTCTTTTCCTTCTTCTATCTCTCGGTCTCTCTCTCCCGGCTCTCTCGATTGCTCCGTCTCTCTCTGTCTCTCTCGGCGCCTACTGGCTCCTGCGCTCCTGCGCCACACGCCGATCGCCGACTCGGCTCTCTCGGTTCTCTCTCTCCTGGCCCCTTGCCATCCCCGGCTCCCTCACTCCCGGCTCATTGCTTTCCCCTCGGCCCCTCGCCTTCTCCTCCTCCTCGCGGCCAAGGCCATGCGCCTCCTTCTTCGGGCGCAGATGCGCCCGAGCACTGCTGCTCCCCTCGGTGGCGTGGTGCTTGGCGCCGCCATGACGACTCGGCTCATGATCCCCGACTCGCCGCTGCTCAGTGGTTTGCTTGGCTTGGCTCGGCCCCGGCCACGGCCGCTTTGGCTCCTCCGAACCGCCCCAATCCTACCTCGGTCTCATCGCGATTTGGTTCCCGTTCTAATTTGATTTCACTTAAGTTGATCTTTAGCAAAACCATTGATTTGTGGATTAATGCTTATTGATTATTTATGAATGCATGTTCATGGAGGTCCATCCGAGGTGGTGAATGCTCTCGATGGTGGAGGTGGGTGTTGGGTTCGGTTGCCACCGAGGTAAGACCTCGGTGATCTCCTCTCTACCCTACCCCTACCGCTCTGTGATGATGAAAATGAACCGAGAGCTATCTTGATTGTTCTCTTGATATCCGGGTTGATTCTATTGAAATCTGATGATTGATGATGTGCAAGTGATGTGTATGATGATGGGTACTGGGGTTACCTCTTACTGGGACTTGGGTTTGGGAAGAAGAGGGTGGCGATCTTGGCTTTGTCTTGGTGCTCCCCTCTGGTGCGCCCTTCTGCTGGTGCTCCCTCCGGTTCCTGGCTCCTGGCTCCTTCCTCCTCTTGCTCTGGCTTCCTTCCTCCTCTTGCTCCGGCTTCCTTCCTCCTCTTGCTCTGGCTGCTGCTTCTTCTTGGCTTGCCTTTGGTGGTTGCGAGATCGATAGATGATAGTGATGCTTGCTTGGCTTGGCTTGACCTGATGATTTGCTCCTGGCCTTGGCTTTGGTTGTCCTACTCTTGATTGCCTTCGGTGGTGCACTGAATGATGTTGGGCTTGTGTGTCGGCTTATTTGGTTTTGCCTTGGTTCTTGCTTCGAGAAGAGATGGAAAATGGGGTGTGGTGAGGAATTGGTCGAGAAGGAATTGTGTTGCTTCTTTGGTTTTGCGATGGGTTGGGAAATCTCGGAAGGGGTCTTTGTCCCTCGGTGCTTTCTTGGCTCTGCTCTTTGCCGCCTTGGTGGTGGTTGGTGCTTTGTGGTGCTTGGCTTAGTGAGGTGAATGAGCTGTCATTGCAATTTGCTAATGATGCTCTTGCATTTGTGCTTATCCAGATGGTTCCAGATATTTTTGGGCTGGGCATTTTTGGTCAATGGTTAGCAATTCCTTATACAATGGATTTGCGACAATTGAGGCAATTCAGTATACGTAGGTTTTGGATTTTCCTAAACGCCGAATGATGAGAACCTACGGAAATAAGACGGTGCCGATTTACTTAGGTTAGTCTGGGTATCTTGGGTATCCGGGTGCTGACTAATCTGGGTTAGCCTAGGTGACTTGAAAAAGCCAAGATGCCGGTTAACCCAGGTTGGTGTGGGTAGTCGCGATACTCAAGGTGCCGACTAATCTAGGTAGTTCTGGGAACCGCGATGATTCCTATGGTATACTGACGGTAATTTATTTTATTCTAACTTTATTATACTGCTTTTTGAATAACTAATGGTCTTTTGATTGGTTGGCGGACTATGAAGCCGCGAAAGATATTTCAGATTGTGTCGAGGAAGATGGTTTGGCTGGACAACGATGGACGGGCAAGATTTCAAGGAAGGCTTTAGGCGACATGCAATGCAAGTTTTATTTTAATATTTTTGTAAATTATTCAAAGTTGTAAAACATAATCTGATCTGATGTAAATAAATTCTTGAGTTACTTGTATTGAGAAGATTGTTATTTATGATAAACATTGTAAAGTTCTTAATTAAATTAGTTCCCAGAGAATTTCATAAGTATTAATTGTTGTCTCTCTTTGGAGTTGTGATTGGAGTTACCTATTAGACTTTGATTATGATACTTACAAATGCAATAATTTATGCAAATGCTTCAGAAATAACAAATATAATATAAAATGCATATAATTACTGTTTATTAAAATTGGGTCATTACAAACCTACCCCTTAAATGAATCTCGCCCCGAGATTAGGTGGTTCGGAAATTAGGACAAAAGGCTATGGCGATCTAGCTAGGTTTGGTCCTAGGGTCACACTTCGGATTTTATTCACAGCCAGAACTCAAATCCGAATCATGTGAGGTTATCCTTCAGTTTTAGGTTCTAAACAGGAAAGCTTTGTTTAACCTTTCCTTTCTTGATTCGAAGGTACTTCAAACATGTCGAGTTTCACCTCTTCTTCCGGTAGGATGAAAATCGACCAACTATCTACGAGAGAAGGGATTACCTAAAGAGAGGGTTCATAATGGTTGGTTAAATGGTAACCTAGTATAATATAGGAAGGTTGTATACAGACTTAGAGAAGACAAAGCAGGGTTGCTGGTAGCCTCACTTAACCCTTGTATTGCTAATTCTAATTGCCCGATTTGGAGAAAAATGCATTAGATGAATGCATACAGGGATGCAAAAATGCAATCAATTCCTTGAATAAATTTAGGGTTATTTAGTGAATGCAAGGACTCACATGCCTACTTACATGATTTTACCAAACTATATATAAACAACCAATTTTATTGAGATTGGGTGAGCATAAGATTTAACAAATAATATGAACTCATACTACCATGATCTGGTCCTTAACAACCAAAATAATTTACTTCACCATTCGTTTTTAACTGCTACTGGTGAACAACTAGGGCTTGGAAAATTACTAAATTAGCTAGGTAAATTCAGGAGTATTGTTAGGATTCTAACATTGTCAGAAGAATTTATTCTACACATCAGGTTCAGATTTTGGTCGGTAAATCAATTCAGACACAAAACAAGTCCTAGGGCTCAAACACTAATGAAATTAGGTTCAAAAATTACAGAAAACTTATGGCAGGTTAGTTAGGTGATACTAAACACTAGAAAACTAGGTACTAGCAGTTTAAACCTTCCTATTAATTCTATATTTCAAAAATAGCTAGAACAGTCTTGCAAGGTATTTGAATTAATTCCTAGACAAAACAAATTCATTAATTTTTTTGGGAAAAATTATATTTGGGAAATACACACTATCATGTGCTCAAGTAAAATTCTCAAGATTATAAATTACTTAAGGACACTAGAGTACAGTTTCAGTTATCTAGGTCAAAATTACTCAATAACAAAGAATGACGTTTTACTATGACAAAGAGCATAGAATTACCGGTATAACCTACTCTTTCTTAATTACTCTTAATTGAATAAAAATAAACTATCATCAGCTCATGTTATGACATCTTCACTCATTAACAATTTAAAAGATAGACATGTTGTTTAATTTAACACAATCTAACATATCAAACTACACATCGATGACTTTCAAATTTTTAAGTTCAAACAAGAAATCTATATAAGCATGGCAAGTTGCTAAATTCTAATTTAGTTAACAAACTTAAGCTAAAGCAAATTTCAATTTAATAAGCTATAAACTAGTCATTTTCATGCTTCTAATCTTCAATATGAAATACTATTCATACATCTTAATTTATATGAATCCTTTTAGTTATGACTCTTGCTAACCAACCTGAATAATAAGATATGCTTAAATTAACATACCACTATATGCATGATCAAAGTGTAGGAATTATGATGCCTAACACATATCTTGGGGTATTCTCTACCCCCCTTAAACATGATGGTGCATAAGAAATGAAATGAGGAAAGAATGAGCATAAGATAAGTAAGCGGGCAACCCTGAAACAATAATTCCTATTATGAATGCATAATTCCAAAACCATGCAACTCAAAATCCAAATGGGTGTACTAAGCCTCAAGGCCAGCACAAGATTCAATTGAACCACAATTAGTTTCCGATATAATTGCTATACATGCTGCCTGTAGGCGATGCGCAATTATTTGGAAACAAAAGAGACCAAATGATCATATTCCAAAATTCAGCGTCTACAATATAATTAGGGTGTATATAATCTAACAATAATCCCTAAATTAATCCTAATCTTGCGAGAAAACAACATCTTCTCGTCTTGCCACCATTGTCCTCACCAGTTGACTACTTAGCGTGTCTACTGTTGGAGAAAAGAGACGAACAACGGAGAAAATTTGATTTGCACAAATCAAATGAATTATGAGATAAGAATTAGATGCTAGGATGGGTAAGAAAGAAAAGAATCATTTTACTTACATTTTTTTTTTGCCCAAATTTTTGCTAGTTTTGAAAATACTTTTTGCAAACCAAATTCCTAACATCGTCCCTTTATTACGGCTTTAACCTCTGATACCAACACACATACGATACTAATATTTGTGAGGACCGGAATATTGGAGATTTATACCAAATTAATAATCATACCAAAAGCAAAATTTTTAATCAAGAACAATCAAGTCTCAATTAAAAATAATACTAGAAGTATAATTATTAACAAGGTATAATTCAATATTGAGTTCTGATATGCCTCTCATGTTAGCTCCCAGGATGAGCTGCTAACATAGACATATCCTTACAACATTATATCACAAGCATACACGATTGGAATACATTAATAAAAATTTACAGCGGAAACATTAAGTAAACCAGAAATGAAAACATAAATAATAAAATACAATCTCCAGTGGAGCGCCACAACCCAAGGGCAACTTGACTGGGATTAAAGCCGAAGTACCAACGTAACTGCGTCAACTTGAAATATTACCTAGGACGTTCTTTACCTGCAACAAGTGGAAAATTCCACTGAGTACGGAAGGTACTCAGCAAGACTTACACAAACTATTTAAAATAAAGTGTCTGAGAGGTCCTATACAAAGGATTAGAATTTTTAGATGCATAAGGTTAACAACAGGAAGGTTATACAACAGGATAATATTGTGACTTTGCATTTTTGGAATTGATTTGTGAATTTCCTCATTACTTTCTTGAGCTGTTTGGCTTATTTATTTTCCGACCTCATATTTACATCTAATTAGCCAAATAATATTTATGTTCTGATCGCTCATATCCAATTACACCTGGCTTGCTCTTTTTTTAAAATTTAAAAAAAACGTACACAGTGGTTGCTCTCTACTGCATGTGAGCCATTAATTAGCGATTTCGTTGTCAAATCTTTTGAGGGAAAGGCGGCAAGATGGGAAATAGTTTATTCTGACAGTAGAGTTGGGACTTGTTTTGTCAAAATTTTCTAAGGTTTTATGCTAATCTGCGAAAATAAAATAAAAAGGTAAACCGTTGGAATGGTCCAGTTCTTCAGCTCAGTTCCCATAATTCAATTATTGCCACAAAATAATATTACCATCTGTAGTTTTCTCAAACATTTTTTAATCCACGGTTTTGGCTTCACATATGTTTAGACATAAGAGTTTGCACTCTCAAACATATTAGTATTGACCATACTAGGCAAAACACTAGCATCCTATGTACAGTATATAGATCAAATCGACGACTTGCAGACGGTCAGCAATCAATCATTATTATGTTTGTTCTGTCTTCCACCATTCCAAACGCACATGGCATATAAATGCTCATTAATATGTCCGTAGATCATGGAAAGGTATATGATTCATTTAATAAATGGTGTACCTTCAAATCATTCAGTACAGCAGAAGGCGTATTTCAAACGTAGTGTGATTTCCCGGAAATTTGATAGGATAATTTTTTTTTCCAATGAAGTACATTTTAAATTCCAGTTACGAAGAGGGAGCTACGTTGTCAAACACTATTTGCAAAAAAAATTAGTTGCAGTTACCAGAATTTTCATTGCATGATTCACCTGTGACAAAAATTGGAGCCATGAATCCTTGACATATGGTAGTTGTTTTGCATGATGAATCTGTGGTGCTAAATTCAAGTGCCCTGGATTTATTTGGTATGGCAAATTTTACCGGAAAGCATTATGCGAATTTTGTGACCAACAATTAAACAGCGCTGACATTTCTGCTTTAAAATGGCTAACTATCTTAAATATTTATTTAACATATTTATCTCTTTGGTCTTTTCTGGTAAATTGTACATTTGTGCTGTGTATCTTTTGGGTATAAAATCAACTAGTAATTTCTTATTTTTAAAAAGTAAGTAAAATTATGCCAAGTAATGAACTTCAAAGCACTGATTAGGTACAATTGCACATGAGCAAACTACAGAGAAGGTCATAAAAACAGAAACAAGTACGGTATCCAAAATTCTTCTCGTCCGACAGAGATGTATTTCTATAATATTATTTCTAAATTTCTCATATGGGCGCGCACCACCTTTGCTTTAAAATGGCTAATTATCTTAGATATTTATTTAACATATTTATCTCTTTGGTCTTTTTTGGTAAATTGTACATTTGTGCTGTGTATCTTTTGGGTATAAAATCAACTAGTAATTTCTTATTTTTAAAAAGTAAGTAAAATTATGCCAAGTAATGAACTTCAAATTAAGCACTGATCAATAGTACGTAGGTACAATTGCACATGAGCAAACTAGAGAAGGTCATAAAAACAGAAACAAGTACGGTATCCAAAATTCTTCTCGTCCGACAGAGATGTATTTCTATAATATTATTTCTAAATTTCTCATATGGGCCGCCCTGTTAGGTATATTGATCAATTGTCTCGAAGTCTAAGCGTTGAATACAAACACTACGGAGTGGATGTGCAATGCCAGGTAAATCTTCTTATCTTCTCACCACGTTTTCCCGTTGGGTTATCTTGTTGCTGCATTTCTTCAGGTGTAATGTTTAGTACAAAATAACAATTAATTTCAGTATGCTATGTAAGGTAATAAAAAGGACAAAATCTCCACACATTTTCACTATGGTGTCAGAAAATCACATATTCTAAAATAGTCGTCTTATTCTATTGTTCTTGCAAAATGTTAAAAATCTAACAATGTACTTCAATTATTTCTACCTCTAAAAAATTAAACAATTAAATATATAAATAGCCCTCAAAAATGTTAGCTCCATTTCAGAACTTTATGAGCATAACGTTGCAGACCACCATCAAATTTAAATGAAATATCGAGAACAGAAGCTATTGCTAAATGAAACCTTCTGCAAAATTCGTAGGGTAGAGTACCTCTGTTAAGCTTCTTTTAAAATCTTTCTGGTTGTTTGCACCTTCTGAAAGAGAAACATGCTAATCGCAGAAAAGAGAGATACAAACATCCTAACATTTAGCAATTCTCATAATGTATTACTCTTATATCATCTTGTGCAACACAATAACATATTAATGCTGGTGCAGATTCCATTGTATGTCGCCACTAAGTTGTCCCCTGTTAAGGCTGACTCTCCATTCATACCATCGCCCGAGGAGTATGCTAAAGCTGCTGTTCGTTACATCGCTTATGAACCGAGATGCGTCCCCTACTGGCGCCACTCGGTCCAGTGGTTCTTCGCGTCTCTACTGCCAGATTCTGCTCTCAATCTATGGCGTCTCCGAGTTGGTATCCGGAAGAGAAATGAGATGAAACCTCTACTGGGAGAGAATGGGTTCAGTTAAACAGTCCTTTGTTTTTTTAAAAAGAAAAAAATAATAACAAAAGCTATACTATGATTTGAATAGTAAATGTAGCGATGGGTTTATGTTTATTGGATAGTGAGAATTTGATGGAATTTTCGTGGAATTTTCTATTCTCCTTGCCGTCGCTGCCTCTGCGGCGACCTTCTTCGCGTGTCTGTACCGCGCATTCCTCCGCCCGGGGAGGGACCTGGGCCAGCGGTACGGCGCGTGGGCGGTGGTCACCGGCGCCACCGACGGCATCGGCGGGGGCTGGCGCTCGAGCTCTCGCGCCACGGGCTCCACCTCGTCCTCGTCGGCCGAACCCGCCAAGCCGTCTCGCGTCGGCAAAGAGGTCCGAGGCGGCGCCATCCGCAAGGTGAGAAGCGTGGTGTTCGACCTTGCCGGGACGATCTGGAGATGTCCTGTGGCGTGGCGAGGTTGCGGCGGCCGTGGAGGGCCTTGACGTCGGGGTCTGGTGAATAACGCCGGCGACGCGTACCGGCGCGGCCTACTTCCACAAGGTGGAGACTCGGGTTTGGGAGGCGGTGGTGCGGGTGAGCGTGGAGGCGGCGACGGATCACACGCGCCGCCGTCGTGCGGCGATGGCGGCGAGCGGAGGGGCGCCGTCGTGAACGTCGGTCCGGCTCGTCCGTCGTCGTGCGGCGTTCCGCTCTACACCGTACGCCGCGAGCAAAGCGTAAGTGAATCTGTAGTCTGTACACACTGTCATCTATAGGGTCGAGTGCATGATTCCACCTTTTAGTCGACAACGCTGCGGTGCCATCCCTTCTTTTCCCAACATCCCGTTTGAAATTTCGACTGTTATAACCCTTTTGCCATAGTACCATTAACAACTGTAGGGTGCGATGTGAATATGTAGTAGAATCTCACTGCGAATTTTTTCCTGAACCATTCGGTACAGGATAATCCCATCCACTCATCCAAACAGACCCTAAAAGAAGCATATGTGCTCATTCATTAAGGGACCCCAGTTGCGGTGCATTTGTTGCATACCTATATGTTTGATAATATCAGCTGGTTTATGTTTTAGTTAATGTTTCATTTTTCTTTGGTTCAATCTAATACATGTATATCTATTTTATCATCATACATCTTCCCATGGTGTTTTCAAGTTCCTTAATTAGTTATTCTAGCTACTACTAGCTACTTAATAAAGCAAAACTATTCACTGACTCCAAAAACCATGGTGTTTTCAAGTTCCTTAATTAGTTATTCTAGCTACTACTAGCTACTTAATAAAGCAAAACTATTCACTGACTCCAAAAAAAATCCAGTTTCTACATGCTTTCACTTCACCCAATGCTGGCATGCTGCCATGCACGGATACACAATTAATCCATGCAGTACAGCTCTCCATGGACCATCGTCCATGCATGCAAGATTCCTGACGTACGCCCCACCGCTGCATGGGCGCGCACCACCTTTGCATTGACTCGAGCAATTACACCTCGCCATTACTGACCTGTACGCGGTGTGGGTGCAAGCGCAACCGCAGAAACTTGCAGAAGCCGAGTTTTACGTTGGCTTCACCAACCGGCCTGCCCTGCCTGCAGCCTGATCGGTCATATAAAATCATACTAGGGTTACTCTACTACTAGAAAATAAGTTATACTAGATATCTCCTCACAGACGGTTCCTTTGGAATCGTCTGTGTTGTAGTTATCACAGACGGTTACCGTCTGTAATACAGAATTGATAAAGAACTATCACGGACGATTTGTAAATAAAATCGTCTGTGATAATTCACAAACGGTTCTTAAGAAAAACCGTCTGTGATAATCTAAGTCATTACAGACGGTTCTATACTTCACAAACGATTTGTATTAAGAACCATTTGAGATTTTACCATGACAAAATAAGAGTTTTTTTTAATAGTTTGTAATAGTTCTGAACAAAAACCGTTATGTGATAGTTATCATCACAACAGAACCGTCTGTGATACCTTTTTTCACAGACGGTATTACAGATACATAAATCCAGACGATTAAAAAAATCTGTGTAGTAGTGCCCGTTAGAGTGCAGACTGTACTGGCTAGCTGTTGTAGGCTTCTATATTGCTTTTTTTTCTATGTGCTTTGCACTCTGAGTCCATGCCTGAGTTAGACGAGATGGCCTACGCGGAGGCATGGTCAGGCTCGCCGCCGGTGCAGCCGCTGTGGTTCGTGGTCCTCCTCGCCGTGGGCCTCCTTGCCGTCGCTGCCTCTACGGCGACCTTCCTCGCGTGGCTGTACCGCGCATTCCTCCGCCCGGGGAGGGACCTGGGCCAACGGTACGGCGCGTGGGCGGTGGTCACCGGCGCCACCGACGGCATCGGCCGGGCGCTGGCGCTCGAGCTCGCGCGCCACGGGCTCCACCTCGTCCTCATCGGCCGGAACCCTGCCAAGCTGTCTCGCGTCGGCAAAGAGGTCCAGAAGGCGGCGCCATCCTGCAAGGTGAGAAGCGTGGTGTTCGACCTTGCCGGGGACGATCTGGAGATGTCCCAGGGCGTGGCGAGGGTGGCGGCGGCCGTGGAGGGCCTTGACGTCGGGGTCCTGGTGAATAACGCCGGCGCGACGTACCCCGGCGCGGCCTACTTCCACGAGGTGGAGACTCGGGTCTGGGAGGCGGTGGTGCGGGTGAACGTGGAGGCGGCGACGCGGATCACGCGCGCCGTCGTGCCGGCGATGGCGGCGAGGCGGAGGGGCGCCGTCGTGAACGTCGGGTCTGGCTCGTCCGTCGTCGTGCCGGCGTTCCCGCTCTACGCCGTGTACGCCGCGAGCAAAGCGTAAGTGAATCTGTAGTCTGTACACACTGTCATCTATAGGGGTCGAGTGCATGATTCCATCTATAGATCAAATCGACTTGCAGACGGTCATCAATCAATCATTATTATGTTTGTTCTGTCTACCACCATTCCAAACGCACATGGGATATAAATGCTCATTAATATATATGTCCGTAAATCATGGAAAGGTATATGATTCATTTAATAAATGGTGTACCTTCAAATCATTCAGTACAGCAGAAGGCGTATTTCAAACGTAGTGTGATTTCCCAGAAATTTGATAGGATAAATTTTTTTTCCAATGATGTACATTTTAAATTCCAGTTATATATGAAGAGGGAGCTACGTTGTCAAACACTATTTGCCAAAAAAAATTAGTTGCAGTTACCAGAATTTTCATTGCATGATTCACCTGTGACAAAAATTGGAGCCATGAATCCTTGACATATGGTAGTTGTTTTGCATGATGAATCTGTGGTGCTAAATTCAAGTGCCCTGGATTTATTTGGTATGGCAAATTTTACCGGAAAGCATTATGCGAATTTTGTGACCAACAATTAAACAGCGCTGACATTAATTTCTGCTTTAAAATGGCTAATTATCTTACATATTTATTTAACATATTTATCTCTTTGGTCTTTTTTGGTAAATTGTACATTTGTGCTGTGTATCTTTTGGGTATAAAATCAACTAGTAATTTCTTATTTTTAAAAAGTAAGTAAAATTATGCCAAGTAATGAACTTCAAATTAAGCACTGATCAATAGTACGTAGGTACAATTGCACATGAGCAAACTAGAGAAGGTCATAAAAACAGAAACAAGTACGGTATCCAAAATTCTTCTCGTCCGACAGAGATGTATTTCTATAATATTATTTCTAAATTTCTCATATGGGCCGCCCTGTTAGGTATATTGATGAATTGTCTCGAAGTCTAAGCGTTGAATACAAACACTACGGAGTGGATGTGCAATGCCAGGTAAATCTTCTTATCTTCTCACCACGTTTTCCCGTTGGGTTATCTTGTTGCTGCATTTCTTCTGGTGTAATGTTTAGTACAAAATAACAATTAATTTCAGTATGCTATGTAAGGTAATAAAAAGGACAAAATCTCCACACATTTTCACTATGGTGTCAGAAAATCACATATTCTAAAATAGTCGTCTTATTCCATTGTTCTTGCAAAATGTTAAAAATCTAACAATGTACTTCAATTATTTCTACCTCTAAAAAATTAAACAATTAAATATATAAATAGCCCTCAAAAATGTTAGCTCCATTTCAGAACTTTATGAGCATAACGTTGCAGACCACCATCAACTTTAAATGAAATATCGAGAACAGAAGCTATGGCTAAATGAAACCTTCTGCAAAATTCGTAGGGTAGAGTACCTATGTTAAGCTTCTTTTAAAATCTTTCTGGTTGTTTGCACCTTCTGAAAGAGAAACATGCTAATCGCAGAAAAGAGAGATACAAACATCCTAACATTTAGCAATTCTCATAATGTATTACTCTTATATCATCTTGTGCAACACGATAACATATTAATGCTGGTGCAGATTCCATTGTATGTCGCCACTAAGTTGTCCCCTGTTAAGGGTGACTCTCCATTCATACCATCGCCCGAGGAGTACGCTAAAGCTGCTGTTCGTTACATCGCTTATGAGCCGAGATGCGTCCCCTACTGGCGCCACTCGGTCCAGTGGTTCTTCGCGTCTCTACTGCCAGATTCTGCTCTCAATCTATGGCGTCTCCGAGTTGGTATCCGGAAGAGAAATGAGATGAAACCTCTACTGGGAGAGAATGGGTTCAGTTAAACAGTCCTTTGTTTTTTTAAAAAGAAAAAAATAATAACAAAAGCTATACTATGATTTGAATAGTAAATGTAGCGATGGGTTTATGTTTATTGGATAGTGAGAATTTGATGGAATTTTCGTGGAATTTTCTATTCTCCTTGCCGTCGCTGCCTCTGCGGCGACCTTCTTCGCGATGTCATGCACGCGCATTCCTCCGCCGGGAGGGACTGGGCCAATGATGCGGCGCGTGGCGGTGGTCACCGGCGCCACCGACGGCATCGGCCGGGCCGGCGCTCGAGCTCGCGCCACATGCTCCACCTCGTCCTCGTCGGCGGAACCCCGCCAAGCCGTCTCGCGTCGGCAAAGAGGTCCGAAGGCGGCGCCATCCTGCAAGGTGAGAAGCGTGGTGTTCGACCTTGCGGGGACGATCTGGAGATGTCGAGGCGTGGCGAGGTGGCGGCGGCCGTGGAGGGCCTTGACGTCGGGTCTGGTGAATAACGCCGGCGCGACGTACCCGGCGGCCTACTTCCACGAGGTGGAGACTCGGTCCGGGAGGCGGTGGTGCGGGTGAGCGTGGAGGCGGCGACGCGGATCACGCGCGCCGTCGTCGCGCGATGGCGGCGGCGGCGAGGGGCGCCGTCGTGAGCGTCGGGTCAGCTCGTCCGTCGTCGTCGTGGCGTTCCCGCTCACGCCGTGTGCGCCGCGAGCAAAGCGTAAGTGAATCTGTAGTCTGTACACACTGTCATCTATAGGGTCGAGTGCCTGATTCCACCTTTTAGTCGACAACGCTGCGGTGCCATCCCTTCTTTTCCCAACATCCCGTTTGAAATTTCGACTGTTATAACCCTTTTGCCATAGTACCATTAACAACTGTAGGGTGCGATGTGAATATGTAGTAGAATCTCACTGTGAATTTATTTCCTATGATTTAATCATTTTTTAAAAAATATTTTAAAGATAACATCTGCTTAACTTTATTTCTAATTCTAATTCTTTTGATCGCACCACAATACGTGGTATGACAAAAGCACATTATCACACCACAAACCTTGGTATGGCAAACGAGTGTTGTCACAGTGTCCCTCTTGGCCTGACAGAATTTAGCGCAAAAAACGGACACGCGCTGGCTCGGAGAGCTATCATGGCAGTTTTGGCCACATCGTGGTACGTAGCGTGACAAAGTGTTTTTGTCACGCCACGCGTTATGGCATGACCAAATGGGTCAGAATTGAAAATAAAATTACCAATATGTTATCTTAAAAAAAACAAAAAATGGATTAAATCATTAAAAAAGCTCTCCCACTGCATCATGCAGTACACGGCCCAATTTAAAATTTCACGATATTTATTTATATTTATTGGAAAATGTTAATCTAAAATATAGTTTTACTTTCAATATATTTTAATTTAGCTTTGTAATATTTCTTGTGTCATGATACGTACAAATCACATTTATCGTCATTTCTATGTACTTTAAAATGAGAAAATTGCACTGTAGGTCCCTAACTTGCGAGATTGCGTCACTTAGGTCCCAGAACTTGTATTTTACTTTTTTAACTCTCTGAACTTACGCAGTTTTGTCACTTAGCTCTCTGAATTTGCATTGAAGCGAAGTTCGTCGGATGTGATGCGGGCAATTTCATCCCCTCCGAGTCCGGTCGTATTTATCATCCCCATCACCTCACATTGACAAAAAAAATAGATTCTTCGGGTCCGGAAATACACCATGCTCGTGTCTTCGCCAGAGGTCCACTGTCGCAGCTTGCCACCGCCCTCTCGCTTGCGTCCTCTAAATTGGCATGAGAGAGAGAAGTATATTTCCATTGTCAGAGCAGAAGCTACCCACCATGCACGAAGTCCATTTGGCCGTTTGCCAAAAAAAAGGCTGGCAAATCACCGTGAGAGAGAGGGAAGTACTATGCCCCTGCTCTGGCACTGGGAATGTACTTCTGTCTCTCATGGCCGACTTAGAGGAGGCAAGGGGGATGGTGGCGGCAAACTACGACGGTGGAGCTCTGGCGAAGACGTGAGCACGATGCCTTCTCGAGTCCGAAGAATCCATTTTTATCAGCGTGAGGTGACGGTGACGGCGATGATGAATACGGTCAGAACGGGGAGACGATGAGTCCACCAAACTTTGAGGGGACGAAATCGCTGGCATTACATCCGACGAACTTCGTTTCAACGTAAGTTAAGGGAGCTAAGTGACACAACCTTACAAGTTCGGGGGGGGGGAATCTAAAATGCAACTTCAGTAAGCTCAGTGGTAGAACTTCGCAACTTCAGGGTTAGAGAAAGTAAAATACAAATTCGGGAACTAAGTGGCAGAACCTTGCAAGTTCAGGAATATATAGTGCAACTTTCTCTTTTAAAATTTATCATCACCTATACTTTTTTGCGGGGCTCATCTGTACATTTTATGAATGCTTTGCAACTTGTAAGGTTCCTAACTTACTTTTTGTTTCCTAAATTTATTTATTATTTTTGGGATAATATTGTGACTTTGCATTTTTGGAATTGATTTGTGAATTTCCTCATTACTTTCTTGAGCTGTTTGGCTTATTTATTTTCCGACCTCATATTTACATCTAATTAGCCAAATAATATTTATGTTCTGATCGCTCATATCCAATTACACCTGGCTTGCTCTTTTTTTAAAATTTAAAAAAAACGTACACAGTGGTTGCTCTCTACTGCATGTGAGCCATTAATTAGCGATTTCGTTGTCAAATCTTTTGAGGGAAAGGCGGCAAGATGGGAAATAGTTTATTCTGACAGTAGAGTTGGTACTTGTTTTGTCAAATTTTCTAAGGTTTTATGCTAATCTGCGAAAATAAAATAAAAAGGTAAACCGTTGGAATGGTCCAGTTCTTCAGCTCAGTTCCCATAATTCAATTAATGCCACAAAATAATATTACCATCTGTAGTTTTCTCAAACATTTTTTTAATCCACGGTTTTGGCTTCACATATGTTTAGACATAAGAGTTTGCACTGTCAAACATATTAGTATTGACCATACTAAGCAAAACACCAGCATCCTATGTACAGTATATAGATCAAATCGACGACTTGCAGACGGTCATCAATCAATCATTATTATGTTTGTTCTGTCTACCACCATTCCAAACGCACATGGGATATAAATGCTCATTAATATATATGTCCGTAAATCATGGAAAGGTATATGATTCATTTAATAAATGGTGTACCTTCAAATCATTCAGTACAGCAGAAGGCGTATTTCAAACGTAGTGTGATTTCACAGAAATTTGATAGGATAATTTTTTTTTTCCAATGAAGTACATTTTAAATTCCAGTTATGAAGAGGGAGCTACGTTGTCAAACACTATTTGCTAAAAAAATTAGTTGCAGTTACCAGAATTTTCATTGCATGATTCACCTGTGACAAAAATTGGAGCCATGAATCCTTGACATATGGTAGTTGGTTTGCATGATGAATCTGTGGTGCTAAATTCAAGTGCCCTGGATTTATTTGGTATGGCAAATTTTACCGGAAAGCATTATGCGAATTTTGTGACCAACAATTAAACAGCGCTGACATTAATTTCTGCTTTAAAATGGCTAATTATCTTAGATATTTATTTAACATATTTATCTCTTTGGTCTTTTTTGGTAAATTGTACATTTGTGCTGTGTATCTTTTGGGTATAAAATCAACTAGTAATTTCTTATTTTTAAAAAGTAAGTAAAATTATGCCAAGTAATGAACTTCAAAGCACTGATTAATAGTTAGGTACAATTGCACATGAGCAAACTACAGAGAAGGTCATAAAAACAGAAACAAGTACGGTATCCAAAATTCTTCTCGTCCGACAGAGATGTATTTCTATAATATTATTTCTAATTTTCTC
This sequence comes from Hsuehochloa calcarea, assembly GCA_036346395.1. NCBI lineage: Eukaryota > Viridiplantae > Streptophyta > Magnoliopsida > Poales > Poaceae > Hsuehochloa > Hsuehochloa calcarea. Next base: position 16,092,467 of record CM070613.1, on the reverse strand, counting down.
ATATGGGCGCGCACCACCTTTGCATTCACTCGAGCAATTACACCTCGCCATTACTGACCTCTACGCGGTGTGGGTGCAAGCGCAACCGCAGAAACTTGCAGAAGCCGAGTTTTATGTTGGCTTCACCAACCGGCCTGCCTGCAGCCTGATCGGTCATATAAAATCATACTAGGGTTGCTCTACTACTATAAAATAAATTATACTAGGTATCTCATCACAAACGGTTCCTTTGGAATCGTCTGTATTGTAGTTATTATAGACGGTTACCGTCTGTAATACAGAATTGATAAAGAATTATCACGGACGGTTTGTAAATAAAATCGTCTGTGATAATTCACAAACGGTTCTTAAGAAAAACCGTCCGTGATAATCTAAGTCATCACAGACGGTTCTATACTTCACAAACGATTTGTATTAAGAACCATTTGAGATTTTTACCATGGCAAAATCAGACTTTTTTTTAATAGTTTGTAATAGTTCTGAACAAAAACCGTTATGTGATAGTTATCATCACAACAGAACCGTCTGTGATACCTTTTTTCACAGACGGTATTACAGATACATAAATCCAGACGATTAAAAAAATCTGTGTAGTAGTGCCCGTTAGAGTGCAGACTGTACTGGCTAGCTGTTGTAGGCTTCTATATTGCTTTTTTTTCTATGTGCTTTGCACTCTGAGTCCATGCCTGAGTTAGACGAGATGGCCTACGCGGAGGCATGGTCAGGCTCGTCGCCGGTGCAGCCGCTGTGGTTCGTGGTCCTCCTCGCCGTGGGCCTCCTTGCCGTCGCTGCCTCTACGGCGACCTTCCTCGCGTGGCTGTACCGCGCATTCCTCCGCCCGGGGAGGGACCTGGGCCAACGGTACGGCGCGTGGGCGGTGGTCACCGGCGCCACCGACGGCATCGGCCGGGCGCTGGCGCTCGAGCTCGCGCGCCACGGGCTCCACCTCGTCCTCGTCGGCCGGAACCCTGCCAAGCTGTCTCGCGTCGGCAAAGAGGTCCAGAAGGCGGCGCCATCCTGCAAGGTGAGAAGCGTGGTGTTCGACCTTGCCGGGGACGATCTGGAGATGTCCCAGGGCGTGGCGAGGGTGGCGGCGGCCGTGGAGGGCCTTGACGTCGGGGTCCTGGTGAATAACGCCGGCGCGACGTACCCCGGCGCGGCCTACTTCCACGAGGTGGAGACTCGGGTCTGGGAGGCGTTGGTGCGGGTGAACGTGGAGGCGGCGACGCGGATAACGCGCGCCGTCGTGCCGGCGATGGCGGCGAGGCGGAGGGGCGCCGTCGTGAACGTCGGTCTGGCTCGTCCGTCGTCGTGCGGCGTTCCGCTCTACGCCGTGTACGCCGCGAGCAAAGCGTAAGTGAATCTGTAGTCTGTACACACTGTCATCTATAGGGTCGAGTGCATGATTCCATCTATAGATCAAATCGACTTGCAGACGGTCATCAATCAATCATTATTATGTTTGTTCTGTCTACCACCATTCCAAACGCACATGGGATATAAATGCTCATTAATATATATGTCCGTAAATCATGGAAAGGTATATGATTCATTTAATAAATGGTGTACCTTCAAATCATTCAGTACAGCAGAAGGCGTATTTCAAACGTAGTGTGATTTCCCAGAAATTTGATAGGATAAATTTTTTTTCCAATGAAGTACATTTTAAATTCCAGTTATATATGAAGAGGGAGCTACGTTGTCAAACACTATTTGCCAAAAAAAATTAGTTGCAGTTACCAGAATTTTCATTGCATGATTCACCTGTGACAAAAATTGGAGCCATGAATCCTTGACATATGGTAGTTGTTTTGCATGATGAATCTGTGGTGCTAAATTCAAGTGCCCTGGATTTATTTGGTATGGCAAATTTTACCGGAAAGCATTATGCGAATTTTGTGACCAACAATTAAACAGCGCTGACATTAATTTCTGCTTTAAAATGGCTAATTATCTTAGATATTTATTTAACATATTTATCTCTTTGGTCTTTTTTGGTAAATTGTACATTTGTGATGTGTATCTTTTGGGTATAAAATCAACTAGTAATTTCTTATTTTTAAAAAGTAAGTAAAATTATGCCAAGTAATGAACTTCAAATTAAGCACTGATTAATAGTTAGGTACAATTGCACATGAGCAAACTACAGAGAAGGTCATAAAAACAGAAACAAGTACGGTATCCAAAATTCTTCTCGTCCGACAGAGATGTATTTCTATAATATTATTTCTAAATTTCTCATATGGGCCGCCCTGTTAGGTATATTGATGAATTGTCTCGAAGTCTAAGCGTTGAATACAAACACTACGGAGTGGATGTGCAATGCCAGGTAAATCTTCTTATCTTCTCACCACGTTTTCCCGTTGGGTTATCTTGTTGCTGCATTTCTTCAGGTGTAATGTTTAGTACAAAATAACAATTAATTTCAGTATGCTATGTAAGGTAATAAAAAGGACAAAATCTCCACACATTTTCACTATGGTGTCAGAAAATCACATATTCTAAAATAGTCATCTTATTCCATTGTTCTTGCAAAATGTTAAAAATCTAACAATGTACTTCAATTATTTGTACCTCTAAAAAATTAAACAATTAAATATATAAATACCCCTCAAAAATGTTAGCACCATTTCAGAACTTTATGAGCATAACGTTGCAGACCACCATCAAATTTGAATGAAATATCGAGAACAGAAGCTATGGCTAAATGAAACCTTCTGCAAAATTCGTAGGGTAGAGTACCTATGTTAAGCTTCTTTTAAAATCTTTCTGGTTGTTTGCACCTTCTGAAAGAGAAACATGCTAATAGCAGAAAAGAGAGATACAAACATCCTAACATTTAGCAATTCTCATAATGTATTACTCTTGTTGGAATTAATCCCGTGTGGACTCAAGTTTCCTAATTAGTTTTGATGCTTGCCGTGTCCGAGTAGGAGTAGTTTTAGGAATAGAAATCGTGTTGAGTATTGTGTCCTTACAGCAGTACTGTCGGTGTATTAGAACCGATCTTACGTAAAGATTGTTTGATTTGGGGGGTCTCCTAGAGATGAGATCACGCAGAGTGGATTGACACGGGATGTTTAGACAGGTTCAGGCCTTCTCCGGAGAGAATAATAACCCTAATCCTGTGTGTGTATGGTATTCTTGATGATCAAGTAAGAAGCTAAGACTATTACAGAGAATAGTACTTGTGTTTCCCCTTGACTCGCCCTATTTTGCTGTGTCTCCCTCCGTCCCTCTGATTGATGCCCTTATATAGTCGTGAAGAAGTAGCCGTTTTGTCCTGCGGAAGAGGCGCCTTTAATTGAGCCAGTAATGGGCGCATGATGGCAGTAATTACCGACGCATCGGCTTCTTCACGCCGTCTGGCAGTTACCATTCAGAGGTAATGGGGTATTTAAGCACTATTACTACGCGGAATAATAGTGCGTGTAGACCGTTCGGATTCTTTAATCGATTGGATCCACTTGCATGTCGGTTTAATTGTAAGGTGGTCGTGGTTTACCTGGTCGTAGGAGGACTTACGACCAGGTAGTAGTCGTAGAAGGTCTTACGACTATGCAGTGGTCGTAGAAGGACTTACGACCATGCAATGGTCGTAGAAAGACTTACGACCAGGTAGTAGTCGTAGAAAGACTTACGACCATGACATAGTCGTAATCAGACTTACGACTATGGGGGTGATTGTAGAAGATCTTACAATCACTTGGTAGGCCTCTCCCTTATAAAAATAAGGGATACTTCTGGAGACTATGTGACATCATATTTACCCATAATAAGAATTATAGATAAAAGATAAAATGAGGATTATTAGATCCTCGTCATCTAGCCCCCCATCTTCAAGTGAAAGTAACTTACTTGGTGAAGGATTCGCAAATGGACTTACGGCTATGAAAATGTCGTAGAACCATAGTCGAAGGAAAAACTCTTCGACATTTGAGTGTTACTTTGACCAGGAATTTGCTTGGTCAGGAAGGTTGCTTATGATTTATCAAAAAAGTCATAAGAACCCCTACAACTGTGTAGTGGTCGTAGTAGGGCGATCGGAGAAAAAACCCTTCCGATTGATACTTCCTTCGACCAGAAAGATTTGGTGAAGAAAGTAATTTTGCTTGGAGGTGATAAAACGAACTTAACTTTCTTGAACAGACCGTCTAGGGAATTGCAAATGATTTCCACAGATCTGTTGATGAGGCGGTTCCCGAAGCGATTGCAATCGTGAAGATTGCTTACGACTATCAAAAAGTCGTAAAAACCCCTACGACCGTCTGATGGTCGTAGTAGGGGGATCGGAGAAAAATACCCTTCCGATTGACATTTCCTTCGACCAGAAAGGCTTGGTCAAGAAAGTAATTTCGCTCTGGGGTGATAGTACGCACCTAATTTTTCTCGAACGGACCATCTGGGGAATTGCAACCGGCTCTCACAGACTTGTCCGATGAAGCGGTTCCCGAGGCGGTACAACCAACTCCGTAGACCTATAGCGAGACGGTTTGAAGCGGCGGAGATTGTCTTGATTATAAAACTTACCAGAGGTAGACTTGGGTTTTACCTTTTCCTCAAATCACTCTGTTCTTCGAGCTTTGCTTTCTCCATCCTCGACTAGGTTTCATCTTCTCGCCGCCAACCCAATCAAAAAAACTTGCTTCGGCGAAATGGCCAGCGAGTTTCGAATGGGAAGATTCGGAGATGGATGCGCTAAGATCAAAATCTTAGTCGATCTCGGAAGATTCGAGAAGGCTCGTAAAGTGGATTCGGCTATCGGCAAAGATCGCCATCGGGGAAAATGGGCAAATCCCGTCTTCCAAGCGTATTGTGAGTGCGACCTTGATTGCTCGCTCACCCTTTCTTACAAAGTGGTACTCGAACACTTTGGGGTGGAACCGTGAACTTAGGTCCCAATTCCATTACCATGTTGAGTGTGTTCGTGTATCTGCGGCGGCGATCTGGGATTCGGCGGATCTCGAGCTGTTCCAATATTATTATGGAATGGCTCGACAAACCGGAATCGCCGGAAGCTGTGGTCTGAAGCTCCACGACTCGAAGTCGAAGGAGTATATTCAGAGTTTCACCCGGTCTTCGTGGCCGGGGTGGAGGAAGAGGTGGTTTTACTGGAGAGTCACCTCTGAAGACAGTATTTCCTTCGCGGGGAAGGCTGCCGAGAAGAAATCTTCATGGGACTCGACTCCTGAAGATATTAGCCGGATTGGCCCCTATATTCAAGCCATCAAGGACTTGAAAGAAGAGGGGCTGACCGGATGGCATGTGGTGAAAGATTTCATCACACGCCGAATAAGTCCTTTGAAGAAACGAGCATCTCCTATGTGGAGATACTCGGGGAGAGGAGACCCAACCAGAGACTACGACGAGGGTAAGTAACTGTCGACTTAGCTCTCGGTTTGGTCCTTCTCAACCTTGTCTAATATTCTTATCTGTTTACACAGATCTTTCACAGGCAGAGATTGACTCTAGGGTCAGACTCATCTGTGAGAAGTCTCCGCCACTCCGAGTGGCGGTTCCTCAAATCATTGCGGCCTTGTCCGCAGATGAAAAGATAGAGCGCCTAAAGATAATCAAAAGTTGATTCCTTCTTTAGGACTTTATAGTCGTAGAAGATACTTACGGCTAATGATGATCGTAGAATATCTTACGATCAAGGAAGTGTCGTAGAAAAACTTACGACTTGGCACTGGTCATAGAAAAACTTACGACTGATCAGTGATTCCTCTTTTTCTGTTTTGCTTTACAGAAAGTAGGCATGGAAAATCGTCAGGACGACGAAGAAGTCGTACTGATGACTATTGGCGCTGGGTTGTCGAAAGACAAAGGCTCGACTCCTCCCTCTAAGAGACGTCGACTTGTAAAATCTGCTGACAAGGGAGGAGCAAGCTCGAGTTCTGGTCTTTCGACCAGACCCTCTACAAAGTCTGCGGCAGCCATAGCTATAACTGAAGCCGAGGCTGCAGCCGTCGAAGCCGAGGAGGTTGAAGCAGCTGAACCTCTTAAGCGCAAACCTCGCAAGGCTAAGGTACCCTTCTATTATGACAAGGAATCTTTCGCAGTCGGTGCCACTCCTAGTTTTGTTAAGCAACTGGAAAAGGAGAACTGGAAAGATTTTATGTCTTTTATGAAGGACGATCTTCGCACCAAAGACAACCTGCGGTGAGGGCGATCTCGCTACGAATGGTCGAGACTGATCTCGGCCATCCAGAGAATCAGGAAACCAGAGCCCTGGTTCCTGTTCAAACTCTACGACCAGACGTGGTCGTAGCTGGGCCAATTGTTGAACCTCGACCAGACGTGGTCGTAGAGAAGAAGAGGTCCTCCGTTGGGAGGATTGCTCCAAAATTTCTGGTTAAGACCGAGTGCGAGGTATGTAAAATGTACTAAAGTGTAAGAACGATATTTACCTTTTTCCTTTTCACAACCCGATTTGCTTTTCGTTATTTTAGTCCGACTCCTTCAGACCCCGGGAATGCTTCCGTTGAGAAGTCCATTGCCATCCCTTCAGTTACCGGAGAGGCATCAATGGAGGTGGTCGAAGCATCACCCTTGGCCCAAGTGGCCGATGAAGTCGAGACTCCTGAGTGATTCCCACATCTGCCGAAGTCGTAGCTCGACCCTTGGAGTAGCGGCCACATTCGTTGAGGTAGCCGCTACGACTACTGAGGTCGTAGAGACAACAGAGGCAGTTGTGGAAGCCTCTAGTCAAGGTGGTGACCAGCTTGTGCACCGTTCTGGGAAGGAAATCGCAGGAGGCGTTCCTTCCCCTGCCCAAAGAGAAGTTACAGAACCAGAAGAAGAAAATTTCAACTTCTGTGGTGACTTTTTGGGCTGCCTCCGTCAGAGGGTCTTTCGCACAGATCTCGTGGTGAAGTCCCCATCCCAAAGATATTCCCAACATGGAGAATACCTTTGATAACGAGCGCCCGAGAAGGTGTGGTGGGACAAAGTCGCGAGGATAGATAAGGCTGCAGAACCGGACCTTGTATATTCGATGTTTGCTAGGACGACTATGAATGTAAGTATCTTCAAAATACTTATATATGTGGTTTTCCTTCTCTTCTCGCTGTTTTCTTTTTGCAGAAAGCTCTGGAGCAAATTGCTGCTTGTCGGTGAGTACCATCGACAACTTTTAGAGCTAAGACAGGAGAAAGAAATACTCTGTGCAGAGGCAGAGAGATGGTAAGTCACTTTATCATTCATAGTTGTTTTAGACTTAACTACTCGTATAATGTTTTACGAGAATAGTCATGGAAAAAACTCATGACAAAGTACTAGTCGTAAAAAGCTTATGACTACTTACGACCAGGTAGTGGTCGTAGAAAGACTTACAACCATATCGTAGTCGTAGAAAAACTTACGACTAGGTCAGTGGTTGTAGAAGTACTTACAACCAATCGGCTGATGTTTATCTTCGTTTCTGTTCTTTGTAGGTTAAACAGTGACATGAAGACCTTAGCTGACTCACTCGACTATGAAAAAGAGGAGTCGAGAAAGCTAAGGAACGAAGTATTAGTCCTCTCGGATAGACTCCGAGAAGCCATCTCTGCATCTAAAAGATTGCAGGAAAAAATAAACAGTAAGTGCTAAACTTAAGACTGCTTTTGAGTTTTAACGTTTACCCAACTCTCATTTCTTCTCCAGATAAAGAAAATGAGATGCGGAAGCTCCGGACCGAAATTGGAGACAAAGCTTTGGTCATTCAGGAGTTTTCCCGCATTACCAAGAATAAGGATCAGGAACTCGAGGGCCTGAAAACTCGAGTGACAGGTAAGCAAATCTTTACCTGTTGCCCTTTTCGAGCATTTTTCCTTTTCTTATGCTAATTTCTTGTTCAGAAATTACTGCCGAGTTGAGAAGCCTCGAGGCTGAAATCCAAGAGAAGACCTTGATCTACAATGAGTCCATCCGCATTGCTAAGATGAATGCAGAGGACATCAGAGTATGGGAGAAAAAGCATGCTGAAACCGTTGCTTCCCATCAAGAAGAGGTCAAGAAACTGGATTCTCAACTAGTAGGTAAGAGATGCTTTTACCTACAATTATCTTTGTGTTATTTTCCTCTAGAAGTTTATTCTTGTTTGACCGGTTTTATTCTTTTCAGAACAAGTGGTTGAAAACAAGAAACTTCGCGAGGCTTCGACTTGTACCCAACAGGAGATGGAGTCGATGAAGACTAGTCCTCAAGGCAACATCACACTCCTGAACAATGTGCTTAGTGAGCTACATTCTGAGGGAAAAACTCCTCGAGAAGATACTATAGCTGCTCACATAAGTACCATTGGGGAACAAGTCGGAAACTTGCAAGAAATGGTGACCACTCTGAAGGCTAATCTGTTGAATCAATAAGGAGGCGATCGAAGCGGAGTAAGTTACGCTTTGGCGAAACTTAAAGCTCAAGACCCCCGCCTTAATGTGCAACCAATTGAAGCCGAGTTCGATTGCTCTTAATCAGAGGCAAATCGTCTGATTGAGGAAATGCAATTGGTTGGCAAAAAGGTGGCGGAGGAAATGCAGCTAGGCACTCCCCCTTCAGAGTAATCTTGTAACTACTTTGTAAGGCAGACAATTTCTGTTGACGAGTAATATACGATCCGTCTTGTTTTCTGAAAATCATCTTGTCGAGTAGTTAGTAACTCAAAAGATAATAGACGAATGAAAGACCAAGAATTGAAGTTAAACTAATAACTTTATCCTAGGCCATCTTGTTTCCTGAAAATCATCTTGTCGAGTAGTTAGTAACTCAAAAGATAATAAACAAATGAAAGACTAAGAAATGAAGTCAAATTAATAACTTTATCCTAGCCCCCGACTATTTGCTTAGCTTGTTTATATAATCTAAGTAAATAGTGTTTGAAATTGGGTTTCTGAAAACAAAGAGAGGTTTATTTAACTTATAGCTTTTGTTACGGTTGTCAAGCACTGGTCGAAAGAGTAGAAACGACTCGACACTAGGAAGTTCCTTCTAGTGGGCAGGACCACGTGCAGAGAGGAAAGGCTTCGACTAGGTGATGTTTCCATCTCCGACTGGTTTAATCGAACCAAAAACAGCAACTTGAGTTAAACAAACGTCTTAGAGGACTTTAGTAATTCGTTCGTCCTTTTTTGGTGGACTTCGATAAGTCTTTTCCAGTAGCAAAAGTAGGAAACTGAGCGACACTAGGAAGTTCCTTCTAGTGGGCAGGACCACATGCAGAGAGGAAAGACTTCGACTAGGTGTGTCTCTTCCTTCGACCAGTTAAAACAAATCGAGTACACCAAAGGTGGTCGAATAAACATAAGAAAGTGCACTCTACTTAGAATATTTTTTGAATTTACTGAAAAAATAAACTAAGATTGAGAGAGTTGGCTTTGAGAACATTTCGACTAGATAGAACTCGAGCTCTTTGTATTGGCAGCAAAAATGAGTAACGAGTCGATGCTAGGAAATTCCTTCTAGTGGGCAGAACCACATGCAGAGAGGAGAAGTTTCGACCAGATGATGTTACTCGCTTTTCGACCAGTGTAAAGAAAACTTGGTTTTATTTTTGTATCATAGTCGAAATATTAAAAAAGCACTACTCAAAAATAAGGCAAGAGAGGTAAAAGGAACCTGGACTTTTATTGCCTGAGAAATCGGTCACACATAGAATTTGCGTAACTGGTCGATGTTCCAAGAGTTTGAGAGAACCTGTCCGTCTTCCATCGCTAGTCGTACCGACCCTGGCCGAGTTACTTCGACCACTGTGTAAAGACCTTCCCATTTGGGGGAAAGTTTATTCCGATTAGACTTGGATTGGCAGAGCCTCAATACCAAGTCACCTACAAGAAGGTCATGCGAGGTTGGACCTTACGATCATAGTATCTGCGCAGGGCTTGTTGGTAGACTGCCGAACGGATTAAGGCTAGGTTTCTCCTTTCTTCGAGTAGGTTAATATCATCTGCTCGAAGTTGTTCCTGGTCTGAGTTGTTGAAGGTTTGAACTCGTGTCGACCGCAATTTTAGCTCGGAGGAAGCATGGCCGACTCGAACACTAGAAAAATGGTGTTTCTCCTGTTGCTCGATTGGTGGTCGTCTAACCGCCCATAATCTGAAGGTAATTCTTGTACCCAAGCCCCGAGCGCTTAACAAGTCGGTCGAAGACTCGGTTTTAATTCCTCGCATTATTTGGCCGTTTGCACGTTCGACCGCCGTTGCTTTGGGGATGTGCAATGAAGCATAGCATAACTTGGTACCCAACTCGTCGCAAAATTCACGAAATTTTGCACTTGCGAATTGTTTACCATTGTTCGTAATTATCCGACTCGGAACTCCAAATCGGCTAATTACGCATCTCATCATGAACCTTTTCTTCGCCGTTGTTATCGATTCTGAGTTCACTTCAATCCATTTTGTGAGCGTGTCAATAGCCACAAAAGGAATTCAAACCTCCTGGAGCTTTGGGAAAGCGGTCCTAGGATATCAAGACCCAGTCGCAAAAGGCCAAGAAAGAGGTATTATGCGTAATGCTTGAGTGGTTGGTGTATCATCTACCATGAAATTGGCACCGGACACACTTTTTAACCACCTCCTTAGCATCGCATGCAGTCAGTAGGCCGATAAAAACCTTGTCGGAAAGCTTTACCAACCAATGTTACAGAGGAAGCATGTGTCCCACAGATGCCACTGTGTATATCGTGAAGGAGTGTTATTCCTTCGTTTTGCGGAATGCATCGCATGAGTATCCCTTGGGTTCCTCGTTTATAGAGGACTCCTTCAACCAAAGTATACATTTTGGCTTTTCGGGATAATCGATCTGCCTCAAGATCATCTTCGAGTACGGAACCCTTGTGAAGATACTCGTAGATGGAAGTCATCCAGGTATCCTCGTAATCTAATGAGGCCATCTCAAGAGGAGGTGTCTCTGGTTCTTCGACCAGAGACGGTTTTTGGAGTTGCTCCAAGAAAACTCCTTTTGGTACTGCAGATCGGGAAGAAGCCATCCGAGCAAGTTGGTCTGCGAGGAAATTATCCTTTCGAGGGATGAATTGTACCTCGAAACCTAAAAAATGCTTTTCTAGCTTACGTACTTCTGATAAGTACCGAGCCATTGTTGAGTTAGAGCACTGGTACTCTTTCCCGATTTGATTCACGACTAGTTGAGAGTCTCCTCTCACGAGTAGTCGACGAATTGAGAGTGCTTTCACAGCTCGTATGCGAGCTAGCAAACCTTCGTACTCTGCCACATTGTTAGTGGCCTGAAAGTTTAATTGTATGGTATACTTTAAGGTTTCTCCAGTAGGAGATACCAGGACCACCCCAGCCCCCGAGCCACTTAAAGTAAGTGACCCGTCAAAGTACATCATCCACTGGTCGTGGGTATCGTCTTCGGGATCTGAACGAGTTCAGATTTGTCCATTCGGCGACAAAGTCCGCCAAGATCCGGGATTTTATGGCGTTCGGGACACGAAATGGAGGTCGAACTCCCAAGTTCGATGACCATTTTGCCATGCGTCCCATTGTTTCCTTATTATGGAGGATCGCTCCCAAAGGAAACTCGGACGACACACGACTATTTTGTGCGCTGAAAATAATGCCGATTTCCTCGAAGACATGAGGAGGGCATATAGAAGTTTTGGACACGAGGTAACGCTCCTTAGGCCCATGTAAAACTTCACGGCGTAGTAAACCGGTCGTTATGCGTTTTCGCGTTCTACGACCGATCTCGCGCTTTCTTTGCACGTGGCGTGGCAACTAGGTAAATTAAGAGCGTCTCTTCGGCTTTGGAGAAACCGAGCAGAGCACTCGAAAGATACCTCTTGACATCCTCAAAGCGGCGTTGCCTCGTTCGACCACTCAAAACCTTCATGTCTCCTGAGAAGTTTAAAGAAAGGTAGTCCTTTTTCTCCTAGTCGTGCGATGAAACGACTTAAAGCCGCCATGCACCCAGTGAGTTTCTGGACTTCCTTTTTTGTGGTCGGAGGGCGCATCTGGAGGATGGCTTTTATTTTCTCAGGATTTGCTTCGATTCCTCGTTCAGATACTAGGAATCCAAGCAATTTTCCTGAAGAAATTCCGAATACACACTTCTCGGGATTAAGTTTTAAGCGGTGCTTTCTGAGGTTGTCGAATGTTTCTTGTAGGTCAGTGATATGATTAAGTCTCTTAATGCTTTTTACGACTAGATCATCAACATAGGCTTCCAAATTTCGGCCTAATTGAGATGAAAAAGTCGATTGCATTAAGCGTTGGAAAGAAGCACCGGCATTCTTTAGACCAAATGGCATTTTGACATAACAAAAGGTACCAAATGGAGTAATGAATGCGGTCTTTTCTTCATCGTTTAGACACATATTGATCTGGTGGTATCCAGAATATGCATCTAAAAAACTTAATATCTCACAACTGCGCATAGAATCAACCGGTGATCGTCTGAGGTAAAGGAAATCATCTTTTGGACAAGCTTTATTAAGATCGATAAAGTCTCACGCACATCGCCATTTGCCGTTTGACTTTTTGACCATTACAGGGTTAGCCAGCCACTCTGGGTGGTTGACTTCTCTTATAAAGCCTGCTTTAAGTAGCTTATCCAATTCTGATTTAATGGCATCTCGTCGATCAGGGGCAAATCTCCGTAATTTTTGTTTTACGGGTACTTTATCAGGGCGTAAAGCTAGCACGTGCTCGATCACCTCCACAGGGACTCGGGCATGTCGGATGCTTGCCACGCGAAGACATCTGCGTTAGCTCGGAGGAAGGTAATGAGGCGTCTTCCTATTTGGGGTCGGAAGTCTCCCCAATGCGAGCGATCTTGAGGGTTTCTGCGTCGGAGGAACCTCTTTGACTTGGTCGTTCGGCTTTGGTGCGACTTTGAGGCTTCGACTTGCTAGTCGAAGGTGACTTTCATCTCGAGTTGGTATTTGACCAACCATCTCGAGGATCGACGATCGCTGACTATCGCCATCTTTTGTCACATTGAATTGTGATCACTCCTTTGGGACCTGGCATCTTAAGACATTGATACCCATAATGAGTAGCCATTAAGAATTTTGCCAAAGTTGGTCGTCCGAGTATGGCGTTATATGCCGTATCGAAATCGACCACATCAAAGGAGACTTTCTCTGTCATGAAATTACTCTGTGAGCCAAATGTTAAAGGAAGAGAAACTTGGCCAATGGGTTTGGCCGAAGACCCCGGTACGATTCCATGAAGGGAGTATCGTACCGGCCTTACATTTGTCCTGGGTACTTGCATCTCGTCCAGGGCTTTAGTAAATAATATGTTCAAAGAACTGCCACCATCAACCAACACTCGATTGACCCGACAGTTGTTGATGGTGGGTTCGACCACAATCGGATATCGACCTGATCGACTCGTAGTGATCGGACAGTCATCCTTCTCAAAAGAGATGGTAACTTCCGACCACTTCGGTAACTTATTGACGAGAGGAGCATGTATGGAATTTACCTCTCGTCCGGCAGCTTTTAGTTGTCGTTTGGAGTCGTATGCCGATGATCCTCCGTAGATGTGCTCAACAGTATGTTGCGGATCTTGGAACGGCATCTCCTCATCATCTGACGACTTTTGGCCACTCGTATGTCCTACCTGCTTGAGAGTAGGGAGTGGTGCTTTGCCGTTGTAGTAGTCCTCGAGCTTTCTTTGGAAAACTCAGCAGTTGCGGAGGTTATGTCCTTCCTTTTTATGAAAAGGACACCACCTTGGTTTGTCGTTCCTACGATCAGGGCGCTTACCTTTGCCTTGATCAGGGTACGACTTGGTGGTTTGGGGCTCTCTATCTTTCACGGCCAAGACCTCCTTGAAACCACTGGTTTGTGGTTTTTGACTTTTTATTTTCTTCTTTGACTTTTTTGCTTTTTTTGTCCTTACCAACTTCACCTGGCTCTCGAGGAGTGTGCGTTTCTCGATCGATAGTGTTGTTCCACTCGACTGCCTCAGAAGCAGTTGCATATCGATCGGCCATCTCGAAGAGCTCGGCAACAGTGTTGGGAGGATTCAAAGCAATATCCTCTGTTATCCTTCTACTACGGACTCCTTGCTTAAAAGCCCTGATCACAGAGGAGTCAGAAATTTCCGAAATTGAGTTACGAACCTGACTAAAGCGTTTGATGAATTGACGCAAAGTCTCGTTATTGTTCTGTTTTATCCGGTGCAAGTTGTCTTCCTTTCCAGGGCGATTATATGTGCCTTGGAAATTCGTCTGTAAAAGATCACAGAGGTGTTGCCAAGAGTAGATCGACTCGAATGGTTGATTTAACAACCACGATCGAGCGGATCCTTCGAGCACAGTCGGAAGGTAATTTGCCATTACATGCTCTCCTCCTCCGGCTGCTCGGACAGCTGTTGTATAGATCTGAAGAAATTCGATGGGATTTTGAGATCCATCAAATTTCTCCATGTTCACTGGTCGAAAATGAGGTGGCCGAATCGCTCAAGGTCGGCGAAAATGCGACATCCGGTAATCACTTCTTAGCGCCTTCTTTGTAGAAAAGAAGGGTTAATGTCACCAGTGATCGTATCTGACGATACCGACAACAGTGACTGTCTGTTGTAGGTCTCAGTTCTACGAGGGGAATACTCCTCGTACTCCACCCGTTGAGAATTTCTTTGCCGAAGTGGTGAATGATCACCTCTCCGAAGGGCTACTTGATCATCAGCCGATCGAAAAGTATTTCTCGAATAGGGATCGATCGACTTATGGCGTGTCGATTTCTACGTGAAAATATTCGATTGGTAGTAGGCGAGGAAGTCGCATTGCTACGACTACCTGAATGTTGTTGACGAGGTACTTCCAGTCTTGTCATCACGGTTCGAAGCCTTTGCGCAATCTCTTCAGCAAAGAGATCGTATCCTGGCGTTCGAGCAAGCTCTTGATTGGGATTCTCGAGCAAGTCGTTGATGCCCTGGAGTTCTTGTACTTCCTCCGACTGATGTTGAATGCGCTCAGGCAGGTTCTTCTGGGCTGCAATTTTCTTTCGTCGGATGACCTCAAAATCCTCCTCGTCAGATCTTTGAGGCCTTCTCAGTGGAGTGCGAGAATGTCGAGGATTTCCCTCGCGTTCATCAGAGTGTTGGTTCTCTCTGTCACCGGTGGTGCCCTTGCCATTACTACGAGGAGGCGCAGTGTGCGATCTTCGGGGAGGGTTCTTATTTCGGCCTGCATGAGGCTGACCCTGATTTGAGGGAAGGACGAAGACCTCCCGTTGATGATTCTCACTTGCGCTCGAGGCCTCCCCGCTTGAGGAGTGCTCGAGAGACACCATCTGGCGACTTGGAGTAATCCCCTCCAGGTAGGGGAACTCCGGGTTATAACTGTCTCCGTCCGCCAATGAGATCTGCGGAGAGACGGTCGTATTTGTAGGGAAAGCATGCTTGATCCCACCCTCTCTGGAGTTACCCTGAGAGAGAGGATCAACAGATGTTGGTGGAGTCCTGGAATGGTGGCTCGCAGAACTTGTCTCACCAGGTCGGACCGCCTTAGGGGAATTTGGACACTTGGAGGAAAAACTCTCGTTGTGTCGTGAGTCCTCCTGGGTGCGGTTCTGGTCGGATTGACCCTTGTCCTTTGAGGGAATTGGCCCCTCTGTAGGACGTATCGTTGTGGGGGATAAGGATCCCTCCTCAACTCCATTGATGGGATCGTTTCCTGGAGAATGATCTCCGGAGGGAACATTACCATCAGCGGATGCATCACTCGGCTCGTAGTCGAAACCGGCATCCATGTCGATGTCTGCGTAATCTGCCAAGTCAAACCAGTTCTCCTCGTTCCATTCTCCTGCCATGCTTGCATGAGATTGGAAAAAGAGAGTATGTTGACAAGAGATTACCGGAAGAGCCCCACGGTCGGCGCCAACTGTCGGTGTATTAGAACCGATCTTACGTAAAGATTGTTTGATTCGGGGGGTCTCCTAGAGATGAGATCACGCAGAGTGGATTGACACGGGATGTTTAGACAGGTTCAGGCCTTCTCCGGAGAGAATAATAACCCTAATCCTGTGTGTGTATGGTATTCTTGATGATCAAGTAAGAAGCTAAGACTATTACAGAGAATAGTACTTGTGTTTCCCCTTGACTCGCCCTATTTTGCTGTGTCTCCTCCGTCCCTCTGATTGATGCCCTTATATAGTCGTGAAGAAGTAGCCGTTTTGTCCTGCGGAAGAGGCGCCTTTAATTGAGCCAGTAATGGGCGCATGATGGCAGTAATTACCGGCGCATCGGCTTCTTCACGCCGTCTGGCAGTTACCATTCAGAGGTAATGGGGTATTTAAGCACTATTACTACGCGGAATAATAGTGCGTGTAGACCGTTCGGATTCTTTAATCGATTGGATCCACTTGCATGTCGGTTTAATTGTAAGGTGGTCGTGGTTTACCTGGTCGTAGGAGGACTTACGACCAGGTAGTAGTCGTAGAAGGTCTTACGACTATGCAGTGGTCGTAGAAGGACTTACGACCATGCAATGGTCGTAGAAAGACTTACGACCAGGTAGTAGTCGTAGAAAGACTTACGACCATGACATAGTCGTAATCAGACTTACGACTATGGGGGTGATTGTAGAAGATCTTACAATCACTTGGTAGGCCTCTCCCTTATAAAAATAAGGGATACTTCTGGAGACTATGTGACATCATATTTACCCATAATAAGAATTATAGATAAAAGATAAAATGAGGATTATTAGATCCTCGTCAAGTACTGTTTTTAGCCTATATAAAGGCGAGATAGCCTGAGTTTTATTGTATCCAAGCATAAGCAAGAAGCAATAAAGATTAGAATTCCGCAGCAAGCGTGAAGTCTTTTCTACAAAGCTATTTTTTTCCTTCTTTTGCTTTGGATCGGCTAACATCTGGTATCAGAGCCAATGTCGATTGTTCCTCAGGGCGAGGCGGCGCGGGAGAGCGGCGGTGGGCCGTTCTATTATCCGCAGCTGACGGCGAGAAACTACAGAAGCTGGGTGATTCGGGTGCAAGCAATGATGGAGGATCAAGGCGTTTGGGAAGCAATCGAGCCGTGATCGGGCGGCCGTCGGCCAAGAAGGACAAGAAGGCGAGGTCGCACCTTTTCCAAGCGCTCCCGGAGGACCTCCTGATGCTGGTAGCAAGGAAGAAAATGGCGAAGGAAGTTTGGGACTGTCTCAAGACAAGGTTCATTGGCGTGGATCGCGTCAAGAATGCGCGGTTGCAGACATTGAAGAATGACTTCGACATCATGCGCATGAAGGAGGAGAAACCACCGACGATCGCGGAAGACTCAATGGCATGTCAGTCAGGTACGCCAACCTAGGGGCGACGCTCGACGATGCCGCATTGGTGAAGAAGCTATTCGACACCGTGCCGGATAGATTTCTGAGTGTGATCACCGGGATCGAGCAGTTCTACGATTTCAACATCATGCCATTCGAGGAAGCTGTGGGACGACTGAAGACTTATGAAGAGCGTACACGACCGCGGACATCTGGCGGAAACAGCAGCGGCGACGGCCAACTCCTGCTCACTCAGGCCGAGTGGCAGGCACGACAGAAGAAGGATGGCGGCGACTCCTCGTCGAACAACAAGGGTAAATCCTATGCTCCTGCAGGTAGCATCAACCACAGTCAGAGTGGACGTGGTCACGGCAGATGGCGCGGCAAGGGCGGTCACGGCGGGGCGCCGAGCAAAGACAGCGCGAGTGGTTCCAGCGGCGGTGGCCGTGACAAGAGCCACATCCGCTGTTTTAACTGTGACAAGATGGCCACTATGCATCTAAATGCAGGGCCCCGAAGGAGGAGGAGGCACAACTCACGCGCGCAGACGACACTGAGCCGGCCCTGATGCTCGCGGTGTAGGAGGAGATGGCGCCGAAATAGCAGGAGCGGCAGGATGCCGTCCTACTGAGCGAGGAGAAGACGAGGCCTGAAGAGAAGGCTGCTCCCTGTCATGTCTGGTACCTGGACAACAGGGCGAGCAATCACATGGCCGGTGACAGGGCGAAGTTCCGCGAGCTGGACGAGAATGTCACCGACAAGGTCAAATTCGGCGATGGCTCGACGGTGCAAATCATGGGCAAGGGATCAATCCTGTTCAGCTGCAGGAACGGGGACCAGTGGCTGCTCCAAGAGGTATATTGCATCCCAAGGCTCCGAAGCAACATCGTGAGCCTCGGACAACTAACCGAGACCAGTCACAAAGTGATCATGGACGAGGACACCCTGCAGGTGATCGACAAAAGTCATGCGAGGCTGCTCATGAAGGTGAGACGCACTGCAAATCGTCTTTACCAAATTGAGTTGCATCTAGCGGAGGCGGTGTGCCTCCTGGCAAACCTTGAAGATCCGGCGTGGCTATGGCATGCCAGGCTTGGCTATGTCAACTTCCATGCTATAAAGCTCCTCGTTGACAAGGGGATGGCGGTGGGTGTGCCGCCGATCACGCACCCGAACCAGCTCTGTCAAGGGTGTTTGGTGGCGAAGCAAGCGAGGCAGTCATTCCCAGCAGCGGCAAATTACAGGGCGGAGAAGCCGCTTGAGCTGTTACATGCTGACCTCTGCTGTCCGATCACACCTTCGACCCTCGCCGGTAACAGCTACTTCATGTTAATTATTGATGATTACTCTAGGTGGATGTGGTTGTACGTGATCAAGACGAAGGACCAAGCTTGCTCTGTGTTCCGAAGATTCAAATTGCAGGTCGAGAATACGAGCGAGCAACGCATCAAGACGTTGAGGACTGATCGCGGTGGGGAGTTTCTCCGCCGAGTTCAACCGACTCGCGAGGAGGCCAGATCGGCGACACTCACGCGCCATACGCGCGGCAAAGCGGCGTGGTGGAGCGGAGGAATAGGACCGTGATGGCGATGGCGAGGTCCTTCTCAAGAGCATGAACGTGCGGAAGGTTTTGGGGAAGCGGTCACGACACGCGGTGTATCTGCTAAACCGCTTACCAACGAAGGCACTGGGCGAACACACTCCGTTCGAGACCTGGAACGGAAGGAAGCCGCATCTGGCACATCTTCGTGTGTTTGGCTGCACGGCACACGCGAAGGTGGCAACACCACACCTGAAGAAACTCGATGACCGAAGCCAGCCGATGGTGTACCTTGGCGTTGAGGACGGCTGTAAGGCGCACCGTCTGTTTGATCCACGACGCGGGAAAATTCATGTAAGTCGTGATGTAAAATTTGAAGAAAAGCAGGAGTGGTGCTGGAGTACAGGTGCAGGCGGCGGGGATCCATCGGCTTTCATCGTCAAGGATGAATGTAGCACCGAGCCGACAGAGGGCAACTTTGCACTGCCCGTGGGTGGTCTGGCAGGCAAGTTAGCGCCCGCGGTACAAGTTCACCCAACCCCTTCATCGACTTCGCTGGCCGGTGAGGTGACGCCGGAGGGCCAAGAACTGTATGCGCGTCTTTGCGCACGCATGGCAAACAACCTCCCGACATCCCCCACCACTCCGATGATGACGACGGCCTCTGGACCGCAGGCAAATGATCTTGCCACGCTTTGCCTCGGCCAGGCCACATCATCATCAAGTGGAAGCAGCAGCACCGATGATGGACATGTTCGTTACAGGCACATCGACGACATCATGAGAGATGCTCGAAGGCTGGAGCTTGACGAGGAGGACATGGAAGAAGAGGCCATGCTCGTAGAGACGGAGGAGCCGTCCTGCTACCGCGAGGCCGCTGGGCAGCAAGCCTGGGACGACGCGATGGCCAAGGAGATTGAGTCCATTGAGAAGAATGAAACTTGGACCCTCACGGCGCTACCGACTGGACACAAGCCAATTGGGCTTAAATGGGTCTACAAACTGAAGAAAAACTCATATGGAGACGTGATCAAGCACAAGGCAAGACTAGTCGCAAAAGGATATGTACATCGATAAGGAATTGATTTCGAGGAGGTGTTTGCACCGGTGGCCAGACTGGACACCGTGCGCGTCATCCTTGCCATCGCTGCCAATCGCGGCTGGCAAGCTCACCACCTCGATGTCAAGTCTGCCTTCCTGAATGGAGAACTCGAGGAAGAAGTCTATGTTGCCCAGCCGGAGGGATTCACAGTAAAGAACAAGGAGCACTTGGTGCTTAAGTTGAGCAAGGCGCTCTACGGGCTCTGGCAGGCGCCACGAGCCTAGAACATGCGACTTGATAGAAGCTTGAAGCAGCTCGGTCTTGTGAAGTGTGATCAAGAACAGGCTGTGTACACAAGAGGAACAGGCCGGGCAGGAATTATTGTCGGTGTATATGTTGATGACCTCATTGTGACAGGAGAAGACCCAGGTACGATCGCGGCGTTCAAGCAACAGATGATGTCTGAATTCGAGATGAGTGATCTTGGATTGCTCAATTACTATCTCGGAATTGAGGTCAATCAAGAAGAAGACCGCATCACAATCAAGCAGGAAGCTTACACCAAGAAGATGCTGACTCAATTCGGGATGATTGAATGCAATCCCACCAAGATTCCTATGGAACCGAGATCACAGTTGTACAAGGACTCTGATGGGCAACCGGTGGATGCAACGGAGTATCGCCGTGTTATTGGTTGCCTAAGGTACTTACTTCACACACGGCCAGATCTCTCCTTTGCTGTCGGGGTGGCTAGCAGATTCATGGAGAGGCCCACGGTGATGCATCACAAGGCGGTCAAGCAGATCCTCAGGTATGTGAAAGGGACTATGGATTATGGTCTTGTATATACCAAAGGAGGAGATGCTGAGGTGATCACAGGGTACACGGACAGTGATCTGGCCGGCGACAACGATGACAGGAAGAGTACCGGGGGCATGGCATTCTATGTCAACGAATGCTTAGTGTCATGGAACTCACAGAAGCAGAAGACGGTAGCCCTGTCATCATGTGAAGCC
Source organism: Hsuehochloa calcarea (assembly GCA_036346395.1). NCBI lineage: Eukaryota > Viridiplantae > Streptophyta > Magnoliopsida > Poales > Poaceae > Hsuehochloa > Hsuehochloa calcarea. The sequence goes on along the minus strand of CM070613.1, from coordinate 16,071,649 downwards.
GAGTACATGGCAGCAACGGCGGCAGCATGCCAAGCATTGTGGCTCAGAAGCTTGTTGGGCGAGCTAACCGGGAAGGAGAATAGTGCGATGAAGCTGTTTGTTGATAATAAGTCCGCAATCGCATTAATGAAGAATCCCGTATTCCATGGACGCAGCAAGCATATCGACATGAGGTTCCATTTTATACGTGAATGCATCGAGGGAGGACAGATCGTTGTGGAGTTCATTCGCACGGATGAGCAACGGTGATGTCTTGACGAAGACGCGTTGCCGGCAGCGAAGGCGGCAACAATGCGGCACCTGCTAGGTGTTCGTGATCTTGGGCCACATCAGGATTAAGGGGGAGTATGTTGGAATTAATCCCGTGTGGACTCAAGTTTCCTAATTAGTTTTGATGCTTGCCGTGTCCGAGTAGGAGTAGCTTTAGGAATAGAAATCGTGTTGAGTATTGAGTCCTTACAGCAGTACGGTTTTAGCCTATATAAAAGGGCAGATAGCCTGAGTTTTATTGTATCCAAGCATAAGCAAGAAGCAATAAAGATTAAAATTCCGCAGCAAGCGTGAAGTCTTTTCTACAAAGCTATTTTTTCCTTCTTTTACTTTGGATCGGCTAACAACTCTTATATCATCTTGTGCAACACAATAACATATTAATGCTGGTGCAGATTCCATTGTATGTCGCCACTAAGTTGTCCCCTGTTAAGGCTGACTCTCCATTCATACCATCGCCCGAGGAGTATGCTAAAGCTGCTGTTCGTTACATCGCTTATGAACCGAGATGCGTCCCCTACTGGCGCCACTCGGTCCAGTGGTTCTTCGCGTCTCTACTGCCAGATTCTGCTCTCAATCTATGGCGTCTCCGAGTTGGTATCCGGAAGAGAAATGAGATGAAACCTCTACAGGGAGAGAATGGGTTCAGTTAAACAGTCCTTTGTTTTTTAAAAAAGAAAAAAAAAAGCAAAAGCTATACTATGATTTGAATAGTAAATGTAGCGATGGGTTTATGTTTATTGGATAGTGAGAATTTGATGGAATTTTCTATTAGTTCTCATTTGTAATGCTTGTTTCAATAAATTTGTGAAAATTACAATGTTTTGTAAGAGGACTTGAGTGTCCTGCAGTGCAGGGAACACCATTAGCCTAGTGCCTAGCTATTTGTGTGCATTGGCAGACCAATGCGTTGAAATCGTCCTACAGTAAATACGTGGATTTTCTCAAATGTAAATTAATGTTTTCACATTGGTTTTCTGGACAGGTAGAACTTGAATATATTTTGAAGATTCTTGATCTCCTCTCTGACGGAAGCAAACACCTCTCTGCTCCATTGTTGGACGAGCCAGACTAATTCTGCTATCTTCTCCCATGTTCTTCGATTCTTGCTTAATTACCAAACTACCATACTCTCAGTCCACGCGTGGACGATCCCGGTCATCGCAGAAGGAGCCGCCAATCCATATGTGGTAGTCATGACTCTTCATCCCTAAGACTCGTGATAGTGGACAAGTTCACTTCTACTCAAATTCGCCGCATGCCCATCAGGAACATTAACGCTCGATCCACCGCAGCATTTCCTTCCTTTGGTCCTTTTCAAGACGAAATCGACCGAGTCCTTCTCCATTTCTTGCCGGCGCGGAGGCTTCATCACTTGCTTTGGCCTATCGCACATCGCTGCTGTGTGCCTTAACGTTGTCCTTTGACTTATCAGAATGTCCATGAGTGTTGCAAAAAGCGCCGGCGATATTCTTTCTCGTGCATTACATCAATGTTGTGTGGAAGAAGAAGGTCATTAAAATAGGGAGCCTAGTCAAGCCCGATTTATGAGTCCACCGTGTTCCTCACCATATCCAATAAAACCACCTTTCTTTATCATGTTTGAGAGCTCTATCTCAAAGACGGACCTCGACCTGGCCATCATCCGAGGTGGTCGGTGACTTGAACCCCTTTCTCAAGTTCTTGACGCCTCGCTCGAATGGATGGTCAATAGGAGGAATTGACGATGTTGGTCAAACGAAGAAAACTTGCCACCCTCTTCAAACCAAGTGAACCTCACAACTGCCTTGCATATTGGGCATGGGAACTTCCCAGAACACACCACGCGTAATATGCCATACGCCAGAAGTCATGCAGGAGTAGTGGTACCACACATGCATTGTGAAGTTCTTCTTGTAGCTCTGGCCGTATGTCAAGACTCCCTTTCCCAAGCAAGGATCAATTCATCAATGAGAGGCTCCATGAACAAACCCATCTTGTTCCCCTGTGTCCGTGAATTATCGCGACAAGAATACGCTCTTGGGTTGAAACATGACGCCGGGGAGATTGAGGGGATCACGAACACGGCCAACAAGTGTACGGGCCGCCAAAGAATCCATAGGGTTGAACCCATCTGCTGCTGGGCCACACGCATATTCCGAGCATCCTCTTTGATACCAAGTCGCTCTTTCTGCCATCACTAGTGTCGACCTCCGATACCTAGAGGATTTGCACTTTGACAAGGCGCTGCTTTCTCGTGATCTTTCCTAAATAGGACGCAACCATTCTGGACAAGCATGGATGTGCTCATACGGCATCTTAAGGGCACGAAGAAGTTTCGTGATCTCGCAAGTTCTTCTGCAGAATGTGACCTCCTAAGGTGGATCCAACAACCGCCAACATACCATCGGGTTGTCTCGACTCATGCTACATCGCGATTTGAACGCCATTAGCGCCCAATGGCATCCAGCCATAAACCATTGTTTTTCGTGAAGGGGCTTCGTGTAAGAAAAGATATCGTAGTACGCCTTTGCGGATTCCTCCGCTCGCCCTCTAATCCTTCACCGAACCGCGCTCCCGAAAGTCATCCATCCACCGCTACCCCGCATCTCCATCAAAAGCCTCGAGGCGTGGTCTCACCACCTCCTCTCTAATACGGCCACCATGGTGGATCCAGCAGGTATAGTTTGGCGTGAATCCATACTTGCAAAGATCTTCCCCACGCTCTTCCTATTTTTTCTTACACGGTTGTCACATTTGTCGCAGGACACAGATCCGACTCGACCTCTAGCGCCTCGCCAAATGAATGCTCCAAGAAAGCATTAGTCTTAGTCATCCATTCTCGGGTCATACTTGCGCGGCCCGTACATCCAATCACGTTCTCCATCCTCCGCATATACATATGTAAGCTTGAGTAATATAACCAAGAATTGCATCTCTGCCTTGCTCCTACCATCTAATAGGTGAGGATAGGTCTCTATCTTCACTCACGATGCGTAGATGAGGTCACATCGCTCGCTCTATCCGAGATCGGTTTCAAGAAGATTTTCTCAGCCGCTCTCCCGATACACGCCCCGCAAGGGAGAGTGTGTATCCGGAGAACAACAGGAGGTGATGCCAAAGTCCTCCTTGACCGAGCGAACCATGGAAACTAACTCATCTACAGTAAATGTAGCGATGGGTTTATGTTTATTGGATAGTGAGAATTTGATGGAATTTTCTATTAGTTCTCATTTGTAATGCTTGTTTCAATAAATTTGTGAAAATTACAATGTTTTGTAAGAGGACTTGAGTGTCCTGCAGTGCAGGGAACACCATTAGCCTAGTGCCTAGCTATTTGTGTGCATTGGCAGACCAATGCGTTGAAATCGTCCTACAGTAAATACGTGGATTTTCTCAAATGTAAATTAATGTTTTCACATTGGTTTTCTGGACAGGTAGAACTTGAATATATTTTGAAGATTCTTGATCTCCTCTCTGACGGAAGCAAACACCTCTCTGCTCCATTGTTGGACGAGCCAGACTAATTCTGCTATCTTCTCCCATGTTCTTCGATTCTTGCTTAATTACCAAACTACCATACTCTCAGTCCACGCTCCCAGTTTGCCACAAGCCACCAGTCTACGGCAGAAACGTGTCTGCCTGTGCACATGCCATCCTACCACGGAGTTGAAGCGCGACAGATGGCCCGCCGCGGACTGGAAGCGCGGCACGTGTCTTCCGCGAACTGGGAGCGCGACACGTATGTTCTGCGGACTAAGAAAATGGTAGAGAATACGTGTCGTCTAACTAATCTACCACTGTGTTAATTTTGTCATTTCAGACACAGGGGCTATATTTACTTTTTTTTTAATTAAAAAAAAGGCTAAAATGAAACAAAAGCTCCTCATCTGTCTCCTGGCTCGTGGGTCTCAACTCAGTGGCACGCAAAGTCAGGAAGAGCACACGAAATGCTCAGATTGGGATGTGACTACGTGCTCCAGAAATCCAAGTGCTCTGCCCGCGCACATATTTGATCAGCTGTTTATCAGTAGCTTTATTCGCTATGTTTCTCTTTTCTTTCCTGAGTGAAAAAACTGAATTTTATCTCCATTTGTTTCTAGGTTTCGTTCAAGGGGGCTGTGCTTATGTTGTTACTGTTTCTTTAATTAAATAGGGCATATAGCTCTCTGTTCTATTTATTATTATTTTTTTTCGTGGCCAGGATCTAGCTACCTTAAAGAGGGAGTGAGCACCGCGCCGAACGGAGCTGAACACGGCGGGCAGAGGGCTCGACGGCCACTCATGCCAACTAAGGTTCGCTCAGTCCTCCTTTGTTCTGATTTTTACAACAAAGTACATTATGTAACAAGTTATTCGGCAAATTTTCCTTTTGCTCCTAGAGGATAAGAGACAAGTGCAAGGTAGAACGGTGATCAATGGTTTAATTGTTATTTTCTTTATTATTCATTATCACGATGTTATTTATGTTGTTATGTTGCTTATTTAGATATCTTGAGTATGACTATGGTATTGCTATTGAGAATAATGATATGGTAGGTCGGGTTCGTCGTCAGCAGTCATTGCAAGATTGGATTTTGCTCCTGGGCTTGCCTTCAAGGAGGATGTCAGGCGTCGCTTTCTTTCCACGGTGCATCAAATTTCAACCTCCCACTGTTTCTTCTTGGTTGTATCCTTTGGACGGGCTTCTTTCAGATTAAAGAGGAATCGGTAATCCTGAAGATATCAATATTTTAAAGCTCGGTGTTTCTGCTTTCAAGTTTTCGGTTTGTTCCAAGCAAGTTGGCTTTCTAGTTTACTCATTGCATCATTACTCCTGCCTGGATTTCAAATGCTATTTTCATTTGTGACGGTCCTAATTGGAGACCTGAATATGTGATGTGGTGTTACAGAACAGGAAAAGGAATGGACTACTGTCCAAAGTAAGAGAAAATCTTCTGTCAACTCTTCCATTGTGCATTCCATCAAAGCTAAGGGATCTACAACTGGGCATTCGAGACTACCATTTTCTGAAATGCTCAAGTATTGTTCAAAAGGCTTTACTGCTCAGATTTCATCTGTTCATCGTCCAAGCTCTATTTCTTTTGTCGGCCTTCTGCAACGCGTAAAGATGGATTTCCCTCTCATTCTATTAAACAGAACACTGCGAGATCCTATGCATGTATCGTCAGGTCGAGTAGTAATCCTTCTTGTTGGAATTAATAGGGTTTTGGCCCACACCGTTTATGAGTAATTCCTAGGAAAAATCCCAAAGGTCCAAGGCTCACTCATGCATGGTGACATGTAGAATACTTTAGTCACATATTCCTAGCCAAGGTGGAGAGACACCACCTTATAAGGTGGAGCATGTCTACTGTTGGTAAAATAAGAGAAAGGAGGACTACACGTGCGCCCTCGCCATGCCATGCCAAGCTTCGCGGGCTCGTTTTCTGGGTTCGGCCGTGGGTCCAGACGCATCTTTCTTTTGTAATTTTGTTTGACCATGCAATCCTGTCGGGATGGAAAGAAACGCTCTGATTACTCGACTTTAACTGCGAATTAATTGCGGGTTAATGAGTTAGAAAACCCTGCCTATGTTCTCTCTTTATCAAAAAACACATCCATGCCGAATTAATTGCGGGTTAAAGAGCTGAAAAATCGTAGTGGCTTCCTTTTGTGGTCTTTAATTGGAAAACCCTACCTGTTTTCTCCTCGAATCAAAAAAAACACATCCATGCGAGAGTGCCAGGACCCCGGGTATGCAACCCCGAGACCCTCTGTGTATTTCGATCAAGTTTCAGATTAGTAGCTAGCTCACACAGTTGTAACAATGATGTTATCACATCCATCAACAAAGGAGCTAATGAAGCAGACAAAGTAATATTAATTAGCAACAAAATGACCTTATGGCTAGTCTTACAAAGGTCGCCACACAGGGCTTAACAATAAAAGAGTAACTTGTAGCGGAATTCCAAAACATCTTGTGGAGGCCAATCAACATGCCCACAGGCAATCGAGTGGAGGGCGCGACCTAGTTCGCAAAGTATTCAAAGTAGCCTTTCTCGTAGAACTCGGTGTTCCCTGGTTCTTCTGCGAGGACTGATCAACAAGTGGCGATAGCCGTGATTACATAAATTACTCAGCAAGTCGTAGGGAAATATATGCAAATAGTATTCATGTAAGACTTGAACAATGATAGCTTTACGGCTATTTTGCAAAAAGTAATATTGACAATAAATACAATATGTAAATTGCAAAGCATTGTTTAAAAGATTAATACATAACTAATCAAGTTCTTTGAAATAAATAGTGAACATCTCGTTTGTTTTTGACAATCTGCATGTCCATAACCGGGGACATGGCTATTCGAATTATTTTTGACACTCTGCAGAGGTTGTACAGTTTTTCCCATAAGACACGACTTTCTCTAGTTTGTTTGGCATCCGTCGATACCACCGCTCACTACCTTAGGTAAGCAGTCTAGAGCACATGAAAAGGCATTTACAAAGCTCTATTTTGACTCGGTTCTGCTCGCTAAGGATTCGCCTTCTCGACCCCCTCTTGCGCCGCTTATCAACCCAAACAGAACCGACTCAAAATTTTGCTAATTAGTTGGCCGGATCCACCCCATAATGGACTTGTGCTTGAACGGTATAGCCCAGATAAATGGTGTATAAAGTTAAGTCCTTAAAGACTACTCGAGCGAGGCAACCACATCCTAAAGTGCTTCTCGCACCCCCTTTACTGCATGATCACTTGCCCGAGTATAAATCATTTTTGGTTCAACCCGACCAAATGACCACCATTGTCATGGTACAACATCTTTTAACAACAGTGGTCACGCCACAATTCTATATTTCCTTTAATCAAGTTCAATCATTCTTTGAGCATGTGAACATGAATCCCATCGGGTAACATAAGCATGGCTAAGCATAATACGCGCCCATGTTGGTAATACAATTATGTCTAACTAATAATTAACCATCCTAAGGTGTCCAAGGATTTATGTCATTCAAGGGAACATGTCATTCTCAATTTCTCAAGAAGGCATAATGACAATTAGGTAATTCACTATTCCCGAAACCAGTTATTATAAAACTAGCTACGCATGTTGATATAAAATAATATAATTTTGTAAAATAGGTGTACCATGATCAAAGGTCTACGACTTGCCTTCGTTGAAGAGTTGTGATGCGTCTGTTGCTGGGTCTAAGAATTTTTCCAAAATGCCAGAATCTATACGTGCGAAAAGAATAAAATAAATAAAACAATACCAAATAAAATTACAAAAATTACAAAACTAGAACCAAATGAAATATACTGATTTTAGATGAATATAGAAATTTGAATCACTTGAATCGAAGTTCGATGAAGAAGATATGGCCTTTGGAAGTTTTAAATCATATAAAATGATGAAAATCGAAATTTTTGAAATTTTTGGAATTATTTTTCTAAAGGAAAATCGGTTTATTGCATCATGTTGATGTCAGCGACCGGATTTTAATTTTAACCGAATTATTTTTCAACGAAAAAGAAATGAGTCACTGACAGGTGGGCCCCACGTCTTGTATGGACTGGGTCCACCGGAAGGGGCCAGTCCACAGTGGACCGGGCTCACAAAATAGTGTGTTTTGCGCACACTGGCACAGGGTGCCACACTGGCGATGGCGTGGCGACCACACGAAGGGAAGGAGCCGGGCGCCGAAGCGGGCTTGGAGGCGCGACCACGCCGTGATGAACTAGTGGTGCGCGGACCCGAGGGTTGCCAACTAACGGCAGGGAGATGGCCGACAGCAAGGGCACCAGCGGCTAGAGGGGAGTGAGGCGAATTCAGTGCTCATGATCTCGTCGATGGGGAGAGGCGAGCGTCCGCGGCGAGAGGAGGAAGCGTCTGAAGGCGGCGATGGCGCTCCGGTGGAGATACGACGAAGAGAAGTTGCGCACATGGGGTGGCCTGTGCCCTTGCGATGCTGGAGGTGGGGTCAACGGCACCAGAGAAGACGCGACAGCGACGCTAGAGGCGGGGGCGTTGCTCGGCGGTCGGTGGCGAAAATCTCGAATTACAGCCAGAGGAAAGCGAGAGAGGGAAGGGGAGGCGAAGGAAATGGAAGAGGCGGCCAAGGCGCACCCCATGCTCCATTTATAGTGGAGGAGGGGGACCCAGGCGAGAGCGGAGTGCAGAGCATGGCGACGGCAAACGCGCGGGGCAGTGATAGGACGGGGCGGTGTCGATGGAGAACAGGGAAAAGGGGGCGAGAGACCGAGGCAAAGGTGGCGACGGGACGGATGAGGCGGCCACACGGGTGCGCAGCGCGGAGGTGATGGGAGAGGAAGAAGAACAGTGCGCGCGGCGAAACGACGGCTGACAGTCGGGCCTGGTAGGTCAGCGGGAGAGAGAGCGGGCGACGGAGTGCGAGCGAAGGAGGGCCGTTCGATCTTGATCGGACGATCGACAAGAGAGGAAGGCGCGGGGGAAACGGAGCCGATGGATTTCGATCGGATGGCCAGCGATGATCGGGAGGCGCACGGGCGAGACGACGGAGCGGTAATGAGAGGACCAACTGGTCGCCGAGAATGGGCGAGGCGATCGAGCGAGCAAGGCACATGAGAGAAGGCCGGCGCAAGCAGGCCAGGCTAAAGGAATAGGAGCGGGCCGGCGGAGATTCGGCCCGTGAACAGTAAAGTGGATTTTTAATCATTTTTGTTTTTCAAAAAATACAACAAATCAAAAGACTTTTTAGAAAATAGTAAATTAAGTCCACAAATTCTAAAACAATACACAAAAATTCCTTGAATTATTCAGAATTTAATAAAAATATTTTCAACTTTAATTTATCTTTAAATTTTGCAAATAAAATATTTTAATTTTTTGGGAAATTAGAAAACCCATTTTTAAATTCCAGAAAATTCAAGAAAATACTTAAAATAGTAATTTTGACCTTAGTTACCAGAAAACTCAACTAAGCCTAATTTGACATAATTGGAATTTGATTAATTCATATTAAGTTGTTTTTTTTCTAAAACTCCCAGCCAAGCTTTTGCAATAAAAGAAAATGGTCATTTTTATTTTAGAAAATTTTCAAAAAGCTTTGAAAAAGAGGATGTTACAGAGAGGATTGTTTTTGAGCGAGTGCTGTGTTGTTCAGAGCTTCTCCATCCCTGTGCTCGATGTTCACCGGTGGTGGGGAGAGTAGGTCTCCAAAACCATCGTCCTTGCGATCCTGTATGAGACAGGGTAAATCAGGTTTTTTGGAAGCGACTCTACGACTGCTCACCATTCCCTGCATCTTCTACATCAGCATCTTTTTCATCGGCGACGTCCTCTTCTTCGTCTCTGCGACACTCTTCGCTTTGCATCGGTAACATCTAGTATTCCGCACTTACTTATAATTGTCATTATCAACATATACATTCTGTTGTTAATATTGCTTGTCATCCTAGTTCATCTTCTGGACATGTTTAGTACTCGTGTTATTTCTGTACTCATGATTTATTTGCGGAATTATGTAATCACTACGGTGCTAAATAATCTAACAATCCAAAAACCTGAATATGAATTTGATAGTCATTCTATGATGCAAATGGTTGGTTTTGCTGAAGCAATAAAACCAAAGAAGTTCAGTGGAGTGAACTTCAAAAGATGGCAGACAAGAGTCACTTTGTGGCTTACTGCTCTAAACATATTTTGGTTACCTCCGGGAGACCTGGGGGAGAATTCACTCCTGAACAGGAAATGGAGTTTAAAGCAGACACAATAATTTTTGTGGGATGCGTTCTTTCCGATCGTCTGTGCGATGCGTATATGTACATGACAGACGCAAAGGAGCTGTAGGAGGCACTCGTACATAAGTTTGATGCATCGGATGCTGGCAGTGAGTTGTATACCATTGAGCAATATCATGACTACAAGATGGTTGAGAACTGTTCTATAGTTGAGTTGGCTCATAAAATAAAATTCATTACGAGGAAACTCGACCACCTCAAAATAAATTTGTGGCTGGTGGCATCATTACCAAGCTACCCTCTTCATGGAGGAATTTTACCACATCTATGAAACAAAAGAGACAAAATATTTCCGTTGAGGATCTATCGATGATCTTATGAATATATAAAAACAGAGGAAAATAGTGTGTATCTCCTGGAATAGAATGGAGTCAGACACTCTTTATTGCTATGAACTGTCTATTACAAGGAATGCCTATGATCAAACAAAAGGCTAACCCTAGTTACACTAGAGCGCAATGCTTGCTATGGTGTTGTAATCAAATCGATTGCTAATCTTCTCAATTGCTTTCGATCCCCCTTCCTCCTCTCCTCGCAATCCTCCTTAAGTAGTTAATGAAGTGATGGCAGTTATCCCTTAGAGAGACACCTATTGGGAAGTGACACGTCTGTCGGAGAGAGGTGTCAGTTGATAGGGTATCAACTGTTGTGCGGTTATATGTCGGTGAGACATTCAATCATAGTCCAGTGTCTTAGAATTATATAACGTCGCGTGGTATGGAATATATAGCACATGTTTTATTCATCACATGGTAAGGGATATACCTGGATTCAGGTCCAGATGATACCAGTTTATAGCTTTACAAGCAGTTAACTGGTCGGGGACTAGGTACAAGACCTTGTCCGACCAGGGTATTCATTATGTAACATCTAGAATACTCACGACCAGTGAGGTCGTTAGCATTAGGGGTTACGACCACGAAGACATATGGTTTCTTTTATGTATTAAAGTAATACATAGAGGTTTTAATCCTCGTCGGGATCTGATTGCATCCCTTGATGTTGAAGAGAAAGCTTGGGCGAAGGATGTGCATCCTAAGGTGGCCGAAGGACATTCCAACGCCAATGTCGTACAACACCATGGCAACGGAAAGTTCAAAGGAAAGGCCAAGGTCGTACAGACCACCAACTTTAAGAAGAATAAGAAGCCAAACAAGGAAAAATGTGCTTGCTATGTTTGCGGTAAGGGCGGCCACTAGGCCAAGAAATGTCCTGACCGTAAAGGCAAAAAGAATGAGCATAGTTAGACCAGGTCTGTGAATGTGACTATAGGCGATACCAGAGTAGGGACATCTGGGTATGGTAATTTACCTATTGTTCTTTCGGTCTGTCAATCCACCGACATGTGGACTGACACAGGGGCTAATATTTACCTATGTGCTGATGTGTCCTTGTTTTCTACTTATCAGGTTGCTTGGGCTCCTCCGTATTGATGGGAAACAGTCCGCATGCCTCTGTTCTTGGTGTTGGCACGGTAGATCTGAAGTATACTTCGGGAAAGATTGTGTAGCTGAAGAACATGCGGCATATCCCCTCAAGAAATAAGAATCTCGTCAGTGGCTCCCTTCTGGGTAGAGATGGATATAAGTTGGTTTTTTGAGTAAAATAAAGTAGTCATTTCTAAATTTGGACTCTTTATTAGAAAAGGCTATAATAGTGGAGGCTTGTTCCATGCTTTCCTTTCAGATTTCTATAATAAGGTTTTGAACCATATTTGTGATCCAAATAATGGGGATGATGCCAACGTTTGGCACTCACATTTGTGTCATATAAATTTTGGTTGTCTGTCTCGGCTATCCAGTTTGAATTTAATTCCGAAACTCTCTATAGTCAAATGTTATAAATGCCAAACTTGTGTACAAGATAAACAAACTCGCAAACCTTATAAAGTTCCCGAGGAAAAAATTTGCACCTTTAGAACTCATGCATTCAGATCTCTGTGAAATGAATTGTGTTGACAAAATGAGGGAAAAGATATTTTATGACTTTAATTGATGATGCTTCCAGATATTATCATGTGTATCTGTTAACAACAAAAGATGAGGCTCTAGACTACTTTAAAACTTGTAAGGCTAAAGTTGAGAATCAACTAGAAAGAAAAATCAAAAGACTTCGGTTGGATCGTGGTGGAGAGTATTTCTCAAATAAGTTCTCCCAATTCTGTTTAAAGCACAGAATTATCCTGTCATAGCCCAATTTTATTTATTAGAATTTTTATGCATCTCATGAGCATGCATTTGATTTCTGGAGCATTTGCACAAATTATTGCATTTGTAGACTTTCAAACCAAGTTTAAACATACAACTCAAATTGAAGCTCCAAAAGAAAACAAAAATAAATACTTATGATAATATTTGGTAAATAATTTATTTAAATCCTATAATATTTATTATGAATAAATATGAATTTTCCCAAATTTCGCCCCCATAAAATCCAAACTCAATTCAAAAGATCCCTAATGTAAATGATTTAAAATAAGAAAATAAACTTGAAAAGTTAGGTTAGAAATTTTATATATGTACTCAGTCATCCCACAAAACCTCTCTACAAAATTTTAGAATTTTCTAAATTTATTTACTATTTTAAATCACCAGTTAAAGTGGATAGGTTTGAATTTTAAACTAGTAAATTGTTGGATTGACTCAAACCACACCTCTTGACTTAATCTTTCGAGGCGGCTTACGGCAACCTTCCTTGTATGCTCCAAGTGCTGCAGGACAGGAACCCATGGACATAGATTGCTATCAATGACAAGCCATCCAAAAGACCGCTAGGTTTAACGGTATTGAAGAGGGTCTTCTTAGCCTTCGGTCCCTGCATCGATGCATTCAGACACATGTTGCCCGTGATCTCGGTAGACGGGACGTTTCTAACTGGGAAATACAAGAGCATGATCCTTCACAAGCCATGCTCTCATGTCCTCGCTGCATGCGGGACTATCAACATGGATCCATCGAACTTCATGTCGGGGTACTTCATGAAGGACAGGGTGTTGCAGGCGTGGTGCAGCGAGCTAAGAGGCTTCAGGGTCGTGGGCAACTTTGCCACGTTGATTTTGGCACATAGGACTTGGATTCCGGATCTTAACCTATTGAAGGGTGGGAAGGGTCGTCGGCGGAGTCGTCACATTAGGAATGATATGGACGAAGGGGAAGCTGGAGCGGTGGGTAGACATTTTGGCCACTACGGCCAGGAAGGCTACACTGCTAGAAGGTGCAATGCGCCTACCGACACATAGGAAAACTGGCATAAAGTGAAGCACCATGTCCCATATATTTCTAATTCCCTAAAGGCATGCGTGTATCGTCCTTGGTTCTTAAGCCTACATGCCATGTAACCCTCTTATCGGATCAACTGTCGTGTTGTTATCATTGCGCTATTTCTCCAAAGTTCTCCACCATGTATACATTCCCTGGCGCATCGCAAGAATCACTTACCTTCCTACTTACGACTCATTGCTACCTCAGTAGTCCCAACGGTGGACCACTCTCTGTAAAGCAGGATGTTACCTAACGAGGCAGCTTTACACAACGACGTTACCTAACAAGGGAGCTTTGTGCAGTGACTTGACCCAACGCTGCAACAAGATTCCTCCTCGCAGACGCAAATTTCCTTCAACCGGATAGCACTTCATCAGCTATAGAGCCGCTACAGCTACGTCCGGTCCCGCTATAAATAGAGTGCTACTCGCCGGGCACTCCACACCAACAATACTACCTACATAATATGGACAAGGATAAGGAATGGAAAATAATATGTGAGATTTTTAAGAACTGGGTGTCTCCCTAGGAGACCGACGCTTGCCACTGGGCGTTTAGTCAGTACCCTTACACTCACCACCTACCTTCGGAAGTCGTCGATCTAAGGAGTCTGCCTCGCAGTATGCCCAACGATTCTGGGTCGAGCCACGCCCTCCCTCCTATGCCTGTTGAACGCCCTCCGAAAGGGCCACCGCAGGGGGTGGCGCCACCCCTTTGCTGGTGTCGAGACGCCTGCAAGTGTGTCAAATCAACGGATGAGTGGACCATTGGACAGCGCTATTGGTGTTGCCCAAACTACTGCGCGGACTACACCGACCGCAAGTTTGACACGCCGAGCCACAGACATCTGGTAATGAAATCGCATTTCAGTGCACACCACTATTTTGCTTTCTGTTACACAGTCTCCACCGCGCCTATGTGACTTCAGCCAGTGGATCGACAACAAGATCCACCCCTACAATATGTGGATGCTGCTGACACAGAAGAGCTAGGCCAGAGAGGACTGCGAGGGCCGTGAAAGGCACCTTGAATAACTACAGGCTGAAATGGACGAGAAGAAGTGGCGGGAGAGGCCGCACGATGAGCAGGAGCAGGAGCACGCCCGGCACCGCAAGGTCGAGAGGGCGCGGAAGAGGGCCTTCACGGCGAAAGCTAAGTAGCAAGGCGATGAGTACAGCACCGAGCTGGGCTGCAAGGGCAAGTGGCTATGTTCCATGCAATAGTTCGATCATCTTTGTCCGTATGTCTCATGTATTTCTAATTCCCTAAAGGCATTCGTGTACCATCCTTGGTTCGTTAGCCAGCATGCCATGTAACCCACTTGTCGGATGAACCGTCGTGTTGTTATCGTTGCGCCATTTCTCCAAATTTCTTCACCGTGTATGAATTCCCTAGTGCATCGCAAGAATCACTTACCTTCATACTTACAATTCATTGCTACCTCTATCGTCCTCATAAAATTTTGCGGAAAATTACCGCACTACAACAACATACGACGATCACAAAATGTTATTGCGAGTCTGACAGATTTTGTGCACTTGAGATTCTACAAAAATTACAAACTTGTCACCGCCCTTTTATTAAAAAAACTACCTACAAAATAACATTTGCTAAATGTATTACCTACAAAAAAATTACATTTATTCCCACATAATTATTTCCAGCAGATTAACAAAAAAAATATTATTATTAATTAAAATCGTCCAACGGTCGAGCGATAAATAGCCTTGTCGCCCAACTATTGAGCGACTAGGTCGCCCAGCCGTTGAGCGACTAGGTCGCCCAGCCGTTGAGCGACTAGGTCCAAGTCGTCCAGCGGGGGAGCGACGTAGTATTATTTGTGTAAATAATAATAATACATGTATATTACTGTATTTCAAAATAAAATATGGGTTTTTTTAAAAAAAAATCCCTATTTCTCTCCGAATTTCTGCGTCATCGTGTACAAAGATATCTTGCAGCAGGTCATGTGCTCTCCCAGTGCATGAGCAGGATTCGATGCAGACTCTGTTACAACTACGGCTATATATCGGAGTCGTGTTTATCACGTTACCGACGCCAACAGAAGTTTGTTAAGAAAATCAGGGACACGCCGGTCGATATTATCCCTTCGGTTGGAATTAATCCCCAGCCGTCAAGATCTAATCTGCAGATTAGAAATGACCAAGCTGAACAGCTAGACGCAGCCCCTACTGCCATTGCTTCGACTGTGTTGGATCTGTTCCTCTCGCTGCGCCCCATGAGACTGCTCGGAATAATTCAGGGACACTTCCGGCTGTGCGCATGTCCCAAGGCTTCGTTTTGCTCTACTCTGAGTTGAACTTGGTCCGGGATAATGTAGCTGCAAAGTTTGGTCCAGCTCTGTCGCCTGCTATCCTATATGACTAGCCATGCAGTGAATTGTCCTTGTCTTTGTTTGCTTACTGGGACATGTTGCTGTCACGACCATGACTCAGTACTTCACTCTGTCCTTGTTTTCTGCAATCGCAAGTTGGGGTCTGGCTATGCTTTACCTCCTACTCAATGCTGCAAATTACAATAGTAACGAGTCAGCAACATAGAAACCGGAATATACTCTGCTGGAACATAAGGGGGGTTAATTCTAATGCAAAATGGAGATCAATTAGAGAGAGAATTGAGGAAAGTGTCTGCAATGTCATATGTTTACAAGAAACAAAAAAGAAAGCTTTGACAATTCATACTTAAGGAAATTTTGCCCGCGAAGGTTTGATCAATTCATGTACTCCCCATCTATTGGAGCATTGGGTCGATTTCTTATTATTTGGAACATTCTCGGGACAACTTATTCATAACATAAGGTTTGCATTGACAGTGAATTTACATCTATGCACTCTTCGAAAACTTGGACACTAACTTGTGTTACTTGGTTACAAAATCTGCAAATACAAGACAATGATAATTGGCTTATTATTGGGGACTTCATCTTCGTGCCCTCAGCCCAAAATCGTAACATGCCAGGAGGGTCATGAATGATATCATCATTTTTAATGGTATTATTAGTGATCTTGGTTTGGTGTAGCTGCCACTCAAAGGACGGTTCTTTACTTGGGGCAATATGTAGGAAATCCCTCTGCTTGAGCAACTGGATTGGTTCTTTACTTCAGTTAATTGGACGATTACATACCCAAACACTGTTAAGTCGCTCACTGGCAATTTCTCATATCATGTGCTATGTGTGATTTCTATTAAGACCATTGTAATACCCCAAAAGTAAATCAGCGTACTAGAAGAAGTTTCGGAAGAAGGAGCTAATGGAAAATTTTGAATCGTTTTTTCTTCAGGGGGTTTTCTGTGTTTTTTCAGTAACCTGGGCTCTGGGCCTCAGCCCAGGATGGCCCATGAGGGGGCCAGCCAAAGGGGGGTTATCTCCCCCCTAAACCCTAAAACCCCTTCCTCCTTCCCCTTTTCCCCCACTTGGAGCCGCCACTCTCCTTCCCCCTGCGCCAGATTTGTTCGTCAGATTTGGGCGGTGGGGCAGGGAGTGGAGAAATTCCGTCGTTGCCTCCTAACTCGTCACAGCGCGGAAGTCAAGTACATGGTAGAGTGGTGAACAATGGGTTGTTCACTATGATCATTGATGTTACTTATCATGCTATTTATTATGCTTTCGTTCAGCTTATTCTTATACATGATATTGATGACCTTGAGTGAATGAGATTATGATATTGAGATAATGAGGAGGAGATATTAAGTTAATGAGATGGACTATGTTGATGAATAAATAAAGATGTCGCATCATTTACATTCATCATGACAGGGGTTGCATGAGCCAGGTCGGTGAGAAAGTCATGTAACTATTCCGGTGAGGTCGGTGAGAACGATACATGACTAGTCCGGAGAGGTCTAGATAAAATCCTACTTTGGTGGGGACTTCACGGGAGTGAAGGATAGAGTGTGTCATCGACGGGTGAACACTCCGCTATACCGGTATCAGCTGATGAGATGCATATGAGCATGAGCATGTTGGTGCATTCGCATATCTAAGTAAATTGTTAAATTGTGCAACTTTACCTATATGGAATATGGCTTGTTTGTTTGAGAATGACAATGGTATTAACTAAATGGATGATGATGATGATAACTTTGATTATGGTTAATAAACTATTGTTTATGGCTTTATTATGTATTTGCTGAGTCTTGGAATCATTGTTGCTCTATTGTTGTTTTTAGGTGACCAGTGATGACGTTTTACTCGGGAAGGGCTAGCGCACTTGGAATCATGCACTTCACCCAATTATTTGATTCATTGGACATGAGAAACTTTTAGAATAACATGAATATTTATATCTAGGACATGATGGTATTGAATAACCATAGATGCTTGGTTTATGTTAATCTTGGTTTATTATTTTGCTATGCTCCTAGGTCTAATTTATCTATGATTGTCATAGTGTTATGCTTGTGTTAATGCGACCCGTGGATGGGTTTTAATGTTGTTATGCTTGCTGAAATTTTATATTAAGTTAATGTAAATTAGATGGTTATAGTAGTTTAGTGGCATTCTAAGCTCAATGTTGGGCTGGGGTGTTACAACCATGATTTCGAAAGCTGAGGTTTTTCGTTTTGAAAATTATTGGGCAGATCACCCTGATTTCTTAGATGTTGTATGTTCAACAAACTAAAGGTGAAGCAATATTGCCAGCAAAATTCAAGGCTTTGCGACATTGACTTAAAATATGGAGTAAGAATATCTCTCATCTTTGCATATTAATGTCTCATTGTAACCTCGTCATCAATATTATGGATGGTCTAGAAGAAGCAGCCTTTGAATAGACCAAAATGGAATTTTAGGATCATAATCAAAAGGCATATCCTCCGCCTCCTATCATACAAAGAAAGTTATTGGAAACAAAGATGTACCATCAGATGGGTCAAATTTGGTGATGAAAATACAAAGTTTTTTCATGCTTTAGCCACAGAACAATACAGAAGGAACACGATAACACAGCTCACAATCACGGAGGACACTATTGTCACAGATCATCAGGTAAAGCTGCTATTCTCTAGCATTCTTTCAAAGATAGATTGGGAACCTCAATTAATCAAAAAGTGCCTTTTGATTCGAATGAGCTCATTTCTCAAACTAATGGACTTTAGGCTTTGATAACAAGATTTACAACTGAGGAAATTGACGAGGTAGTGATGGAATTAGCCACTGACAAGGCAACGGGACTGGATGGATTTAATGGATTATTCTTGAATAGATGTTGACATATCATCGAGTATGATTTCTACCGTTTATGTGAGAATTTTTTTGACAATAAAATTGGGCTGCAATGCATAAATAATTCTCGTATCACTTGGTTCCAAAAAAAGGCTTCTCCAGAGAGTGAATGATTATAGACATCTCTCTCTTTTGAGCTCATCCCTCAAGTTGCTGTCAAAATTATTAGCGGATCGGCTCCAAATGATTATTCTTCAGCTTCTGCACAAAAATCAATATGGGTTCATTCAAACAAGAACTATTCAGGACTACCTAGCATGGGCACATGCATACATTCACCAATGCCAGCAATCGAAGAAAGAAATTATCATTCTAAAATTGGACTTTGATAAGGCTTTTGACATGGTGGAGCACAATGTCATATTACAAGTGCTGCAAAGAAAGGGCTTTCCAAATAAGTGGATTGATTGGATTAGCACCTTGCTTAACTCAGGAACTTCTTCTATTCTACTAAATGGTGTTCCAGGAAAATCCTATCTTTGCAAAAGAGGAGTAAGGCAAGGAGACCCCCTCTCACCACTGTTATTTGTACTTCAGAGAGGACTTCTCTCTTTACAGATACCTTCAGCGTTTGATGAGGATTTCCCTATAGTTAAATATGTAGACAACACACTTGTCATCATGGAAGCGGATGCAAGACAACTTTTCTATCTAAAGGGGCTCCTAAACTGCTTTTCAAGCTCAACAGGACTAAAAGACAATTACAACAAATTCGATTTGGTACCAATTAATGTTAATGAGGAAAAGTGTAACATCACAAAGTTACGTTACTAAAAAAATTAATAAAGTTATTATTTTATTTGGTTTTCTAAAATTTAAAAGATTTTTATTGCTTTTCTTGAATTTCTAAGATTTTAAAAGTCAAAAAAAAATTTATCGAGTTTTTGGGTTTTTATTGGATTTAAAGTTGAAAAGAAAATTTTAATTAATTTTTTGGATTTAAAAAAAATCCCATTTTCCAAAAAATTAAAATAATTTATTTGCAAAATTAAAAACCAACCTTAGGTTGCAAATAATTAAGTTCAAAATAATTCAAGGAAATTCTGTGAATTTTTCTAGAATTTGTTTGGACTTTATTTGCTATTTCTTCAAGCCAAATTGATTTAACTCAATTTCTGAAATTAACAAATAAATCTAAAATTCCTAACTCGTTCTGGGCCTAAACCCAAAACTCTAGCCCAGCTCCACGGCCCACTCAGCCCACTCCATCACCTACATCCCTCACCCTTACCCTCTCTCTCTCTCCTCCCTCTCTCACTTCCAACGCGAGCCCGCCTGTCAGGCTGCTATCTTCCTCCTCATTCTTTCTTCCCCACCGAGCCGTCCGCCATGGCAGCGCCCTTGAGCTCGCCCCGGCCGCACTTCCTTCTCCGCTTTTAAACGCATTCAAGTGCATTTAAATCCATTTACTCTACCGCCCCCATTCCGGCCAAAAACTCCTGTTTTAATGCACGTCTTCGCCGGAATTTTATGATGGTTGTCCGCCACCTTTTCATCTCGTTATCCACACACGTAACACCAAATTCAATTCTATTTGAGGTGTTAAGACCCCCTCTTCATCACCCATGTTACCATACCATCCATTGCACGTTTTGTCCACTCCTTACAATCAATTTTATAGTTTACTCTGTCCTTCATTTCATCCCGAAACTGCTCATTTAATCCTCAAATGTTCCTGTCATTTCGGCTAGGCCATTGCCCTATAAAAGGGGGCATGACCTTCGCATTTCTCCCCTCACTCCACTCCCCGCAACCATGACCACTCTGCACGTCACTATCCGCTGGAATTGAAGCCTGAAGCTCCTCAGCCACCAACCCTAGCAACGCCGATTGCGCTGTCGTCCATCGATCTTTGGTGTCGTTGTCTACACCAGGAGCTTCGCCATGTCGTGTTCTACCTCAGGCACACTTCTTATTGGCCGGAGGACCATCAGAGAACCGTCACCACCAGAACACGTACCCCGCCGTCGCCAAACCTTCTCGCAATCAGCCACTCCGCTGTGCTTCACCGCCGTAAGCTATCACTTAAGGTTCACCGTCATCTCCTCTTCTTTTTGCGCACTTTCGCGTAGCTCATCGTGGCGCGTAGCACCGACGAGCTTGTAGTTGAGCGCCTGTAACATCCCAAAGTTGTGTTACCAAAAATAAAATTAATATTTGATTAGATTTTCTGTAATTTAAAATAGTTTTATATTTTTCTTGAATTTCCAAGTTTTTAAAAGTTAAAAAGAAAATTAATTGAGCTTTCTAGGTTTTTATTGTATTTAAAGTTGAAAAGAAAATTTTAATTAATTTCTAGAATTTTCTACAATTTTAAAAATCTTTCCCTTAATTATTTTAAAAACCAAAATAAACTATTTGCAAAAAAATAATTACCAAATATAAGTTGGAAATATATTATTTATGTCCAAAATGACTCAGGGAATTTATGTGAATTTTTCTATGATTTTTGGACTTTATTTGCTATTTTCTAAATCCTAAATGAATTAACTGAATTATTTAAAATGTTAAATCAATTAAAATTCCAAATCAGTCTCGGGCTGAATTCCTCCGGCCTAGTTCCCTGGCCCATGGCTATTTCTTTCATGCTAGTTGCGCCATCAACCGACCTTTCCTCTCGCTCTCACTTCCGCCCAACCCCACTTGTCATCCCCGTCATCACCCTTCATCTTACTTCAGCCAAAGCAGAGCGCTGCCCGATCCGGTCGATTACACTACATCAAATTGTCTGTTTCCACTCGAGATCATGCGCAATTATTCACCACGATCACCCTTCACTCCCGGCCACACTCAATCGACCGTTTTCACTTCTTAATTCGCTTTACTCATCGCCTCCGCATCGGCCATTATCGCCCGCACATGTCCTCAACGTTCCGGCTACTCCTTGCCCTATAAAAGGGGGCACTACCTTCGTATTTCTCCCCTCACATCTTTCCCGAGTCCATGACCACTCTGTTTGTTCCTTTTCATCGTAATCGAAGCCTAAGCTTCTCCGCCGCCGGTCCTAGCGTCGTCGATTGCCCCGCATTCGTTGGTCTCCGGTGTCGTCATCCACATTGGGAGCTTTGTCGCGTGCTGTTCTACCTCAGGCGTACTTCCTCTTCACCGGAGGAGCTTCAGAGCACCGTTGTCACCAGAACCTGTACCTCACCGACGCTTTTTCTTCGCCGCCGGCCATTCCATTGTGCTCTGCCGTCGTAAGGTATCGCTTAGGGTTCAGCGTCATCCCCTCTTCGTTTTTCGCACTTACGCGTAGCTCACCGTGGCATGTAGTTGCCGACGAGCTTGTAGTTGAGCACCGCCACTACTGCCTAGAGTAGTCATTGCTTCCGTCGACTAGGTAGTCGTAGGTTCCTTCGACTAGATAGTCGTAGTTTCATCAATTATGTAGTCATAGTTTTCTTCGACTAGATAGTCAAGCTTTCTTTCGATTAGTGCAGTCGAAACCTTTCATTCAACTAGTGCAGTCGAAACCTTCCTTTGACTAGTATTGCCAAAACCTTTCCTTCGACCAATGTAGTCATAATCTCCTTCGACCAGTACTCGAAAGAGAACAATACACGAGGATGAACAGTACTCGGAAGTGAACAGTACTCAAAGATGTATAGTTCTTGAAATTATATATGTTCTTGTGATATCCAAACTTTCAGATATTCGTTCTCCTTCATACGAACTCCAAATCCTTCTTTCTTGTTCCTAAATTCATATAAAATTAAATATCTACCTTCTTGAACTAAAATTATTTAATTTAGAGTTTATTTATATTTTAATTTGATTTGATTTTTATTTGTTGTTCTTGCTGTATTTTCACATATAGATTTCGATGACTCTGCGGAAATTTCATTAGAAGAAGAAGAATTTGAGCAAGGTAAGTTATATCTTTGATCATGTTTGATCCCATTATTTAAAGAAATTATTTAAATTATGTTTTAAATTATTATTGCAAGCTTATTTATACTCAAGTTAATTTAAACCGATGTTTTAAATTTATACTTATTCTTAATTCCTTTGTACATACAATTTTAACATTGAATCGGACATACCTTGATAACTTAGATAAAATCTGGTTTATGCAATAGTATGAACTTGAATATTTTGAGAAAAATTATGCTTAGTATTGCTTATACCCAAAATTATTCAATTTGGGAATTTTTGGCCAAAAATCAAATGTTGTTTAATTTGTATCCACACATTGGTGTGCCATGGAAGTTAATAAATAAATTGAAAAACAAAATGAAAATTGGTTTAAACTTGGGCAAAATGGATAGTTGGTGGGTGCAGGTTTATACACGGGCTTAATTCGGAAATGGTTGAGACCCAGGTGTTATTTTGGAAGTCACCCAAGTCAGTTAAGTACCAGTCTTCGAGCCGCATCTTGCAAAGCTCTACCATACTACCACATGTCCTGTATGGGTAGGATCAGACTAAATAATTTGTAATATTTTATTGTTAGTTGTGCCATATTGATGTGTGGATTTCGGTCAGACACTATTCCCACTGGTGCAAGAGGGGGCTTTAGGCGGGTGGTTAGCCCAATGGAAGTGAAACCTTAGCGGCACAAGATGGGCCTTTTGGTGGATGGTTAGTCCAAAGGAAGTGAAACATTAGCGGGCATGACTATTTTGGAATGGTGCATTGTAAAGGCCTTGTGATAATTGTTTAGTCGCACGCATACGGAAGCGTGTATTGGCTGACATGTTAAGCAAATTATCTCTTGTGGGTAAAGTTGTACAACCTCTGCAGAGTGTACAACTATTCGAATAGCCATGTCAACGGTCATGGACATGTTGTGCAAAGCCACTCAAAGTTAGACTTTGGTTTTTATTTCAAAAGATCTTGACAAATGTTTTTGGATAGTTTATCCAATTAGGAAATTGGGCAGTTAGCCACGTGATAGGAGGGTATCCATCACCATATTTCATATGGAGGTTATGCTACTATAAACTTGAGAATTTATAAAATGAATTTTAGTTATAGAATAGCTATTTTGGAACTTAGTACAAATATTTAAAGAAAATATTGCTTTATGCAAATTCAACCAATAAGCCGTCCTTTAATATATCCTTGCAAGCATTATATTCTGTTAATTGATGGTTAGTGAAACCTTAGCGGCGTAAGAGGGGGCTTCTAGCGGATGGTTAGTCCAACGGAAGTGAAACCTTTAGCGAGCATGACTACTTTGGAATTACACATTGTAAAGGCCTTGCTATAATTACTTAGTCGCACGCCTACAGAAGCGTGTATTGGCCAACATGTTAAGCAAATTATCTCTTATGAGTAAAGTTGTACAACCTCTGTAGAGTGTAAAACTATTCGAATAGCCGTGTCCATGGTCATAGACATGCTGAGTAAAATCACTCAAAGTTAGACTTTGGTTTTGATTTCAAAAGATTTTGACATATGTTTTTGGATAGTTTATCCAATTGGAAAATTGGGCGGTTAGCCATGTAATAGGAGGGTATCCATCACTATATTTCATATGGAGGTTATCCTACTACAAATTTGAGAGTTTATAAAATGAATTTTAGTTATAGAATAGCTGGTTTGGAACTTAGTACAAATATTTAAATAAAATATTGCTTGATGTAAATTCAGTCAATAAGCATTTTTTGATATATCCTTACATGCATTATATTATGTTAATTGGGTATAGCTTGCGAGCACAGAAGTTGTGCTCACCCTTGCTTAATAAAATTTATTCAGGTGAAGATTATTATGAAGTCGGTAGGGATTAGGATGACTAGGCTACGCCCCCAGACGATTGTCTGTGGCGAATCTTGTGGCCTACCTACTTATTTTGCTTCCACTGCATCTTTATATTTGGCCTTGTGCCCAAATTTTGTAATAAACTCTGATTATCAATTAATAAACGTGTGATATGATTTTGCTATCACTTCTTTTTGACTATGTACACTAGTTGTTCCTGGACTAGTGAAATACAGAGAATCAGGGATCTTTCATTCCTGGTTTCGACAGCGCCGCCGCTTTCACCTTGTGTAGTTGAAACCTTTTGCCTAAGTAGTCGTAGCTCCTTTCGACTAAGTAGTCATAGCTCCTTTTGACTAAGTAGTCGTAACTCCTCTGACTTAGGTAGTCGTAGCTCCCTTCGACTAGGTAGTTGTAGCCTTCCGTCGACTAGGTAGTCGTAGCTTTCCTTCGACTAGGTAGTCATATCATTCTTTCAACCACTGTTGTTGAAACCTTCTTTCGACCAGTGCTGTTGAAACGTTTTTTCGACCGGTGTTGTTGAAACCTTCTTTCGATCTGTGTTGTCGAAGCCTTCTTTTGACCAGTGTTGTTGAAACCTTCTTTCGATCTGTGTTGTCAAAACTTTCTTTCGACCAGTGTTGTCGAAACCTTCTTTCGACCAGTGTTGTCAAAACCTTTCCTTCAACTAGTGTAGTCGAAACCTTTCTTTCGACCAGTGTAGTCGTAATCTCCTTCGACCAGCGTACTCGGAAGATGAACATTACTCAGACGTGAACCGTACTCGCAAGATGCACCATACTCGGACGATGAACAATACTCAAAAGATGAACAATACTCGAAAGGTGAACAGTACTCGGAAGATGCACCGTACTCGGAGGTGAATAGTACTCAAAACATGCACCGTACTAAGATAGTGAACAATACTCGAAATATGAACAGCATTCGGAGGTGAGTAGTATTCGGAAGATGATGGACAATACTAGGAATTCTATCATTTCTTGTGATATTCAAACTTCGAGGTGTTCGTGCTACTTCATATGAACTCTGAATCCATCAATTCTTGTTCCTAAATCCATATAAATTTAATATCTACCTCCCAGAACAAAAATTATTTAATTTAGAGTTTATTTGTATTTGTATTTTTATTTGAATTTGTTTGAATTTGTTTGTTCTTGTTGTATTTTCGCGTATAGATTTAGACGACCCCTAGGAATTTGAATTAGGAGAAGAAGAGTCCTTCGAGCAAGGCAAGTTATACCCTTGACCATGTTGATCATATTATTTTTAAATTATTTAATTTCTATTTTAAATTATTATTGCATGCTTATTTATACTCTAGTTAATTTAAATCCTTGTTTTAAATTTATAGTTATTCCTAATTCCTTTGTACATCCAATTTTGATATTGAATCAGACATACCTTGACACCTTAGATAAAATTTGGTTTGTGCAATAGTATGAACTAGAATATTTTTAGAAAAATTATGCTTAGTTATGCTTAGACCCAAAATTATTTCATTTGGGAATTTTTAGCCAAAAATCAAATGTTGTTTTAAATCGTATCCATGACATTGGTGTGCCATGGGGGTTTATAAAATATTTTGAAAAATAAAATAAAATAAACTGGTTTGGACTTGGGCGAATTGGATGTGAGAACCCCGGTTTATTAAGCTTGCAATGCTTAGTCACCAATTGAACCTAGCATCACAAACAAAATAACCCGTGTCTTCGAGATATGTATACTTCCCAGAAATACTGTATACACACTCCTTTACAAAATTCATGCATCAATTCCATTCAAGACATCGAACCAAAGCAACACTTAACAATTCAAAAGACATACATAGTAGAGTTATTACAAAAAGGAGGCCGACCGGCCAAAAGATGGCGATAAACAAAAGAGACAATTAGTGTGCCTTTACCCACAAAGCAACCAACCGGACCGCCAAGCTAGTCGTCAAACCCGCAGCACATCTCACAAAAGTGGGACCCTTGGGGCTCACCTTCCTCCTCTGAAACAAAGTATTAGACTTGAAAGTAATAGGATATTTCTGATCAAACTGCTTGCCTTTATTTGCTGAAATTCTGGACATTCACACGAACTTCTCAATTGCACTCTGAATCATCGTCGTCTAACGATAAGAACTAATAAAGTGAAAACACCGAATAAACACCAAGAATTCCAAGAGTCTCCAAAAATTATGAAATTAATACAGAAGATAGAAAATGGTTTTAGATGTATTTAGGTGATAACTTTTAGTTCAATTGGAGTTCATTCCAATTAATTAGGTATTTGTGAAATTTAAACAAATTTATTGCTTGCTAAAAGTGATGTTTTCCTTAACAGAACATCTAGTACTCACAAGCACTTTTTTTGGACATTCTATATATACATCCACGATTATCATACAGTCAAAATCAATTCTCTTATATTCTTGAGCTGCAGCACTGCTGCTTGTGCTGCCGGCTAGCACCACCAGCCGCCTGCGCTACTGCCGCTGCTACGGGCTGCCGACTGCATGTGCTGTGCTGCTGCATGCAACCGGCTCTGTGCGTCGCTGCAGCTGCTGCGCTGCTGCTCCCGCTGCTTGCAACCGGCGCCGGACAAAACTATCGAGCTGAGCCACTACAGCCTGCTGCACTGCCGTGGGCTGCCGAGTGCTGCGCTGCACCTGGCCGGCTGCTTCAGGCTGCATGAGCTGCTACTGGGAGCTGCCAAGGTGCATGGCCGGCTGCTGCACTGCCGTTGCCGAGCCAAACTGCAGATGGCCACTTCACCGACTTGCTGCCTGGAGCGGCAGCCAGCAGCCAGCGCGCCACCCCCGGGCTGCCGCAGCTCGCCGAGCTGCTTGGCTGCAGCTGCTAGATGGGCTGCTGTTGCTAGTCGTTGCTAGCACTAGCCAGCACTACATGGCAAGCTACATTTCATCTCTCTCTCTCTCTCTCTCCTATTGCCAAATGCTCAAAAGAGCTTGCATGCGAAACCTAAACACATGGATGGGAAGCCCTAGCGAGGATGATCACCATGGTATAGCATGCAAGGGTTATTTTCTGGTTCTTGAAAGGGATTGGAAAGAGAGAAGTTGTGAGATGTGCTAGTGTTCTTGAAGGGAAGAAATAGAAGTTCTGTTTGGGAGATAAAGAAGATGGCGTGGAGGAAGAAAGATGTGGCAGTGGTGAAGAGTTGGATGGGTGGCTCGTGGCTGTGTAGTGGCTTTGGGTGTTGGGAGAATAAAATAATGACAGCAAGAAAAATATTTGGCTGGGCGTGAAGGGATTAAAGTAATGGCATGAGCTCTGTTGAGGGGGAAAGAAAGTGACGTGAGGGAGAATAGCTGGTTCGGCTGGGGTATTCAAGAAATGGGAATGGCAGTGGAAGATTCAAGAAATGAATGGATGGGAGGTGGGTTCGGCTGGGGGTAGGAAATGACAGGGAGTGAAAGAAAAATGGTTGTGAACTCCTCTGATAGAAAATGAAAGACAGGATTAAATAGCATTTCAATTCTTTCTTTAATTTCTTGAACTCACTCAAACAATCTCGCATGCGAGAACTAAAGGTAGGAATGGATTTCCCTCGCGACAACGATCGCAATGATATAACATACGTTGCATGATTTTTGATTTTTGGTTGTGATTTCGATGAGAGAAGTTGGAAAAATAAAGAATAGACAAGCAGGTTCTTTTCTCCTTTTTACGAATTCACTCAAACTGTCATGCATGCGATAGCAAATTGCAGAATTGGGTTGGTCGTGCGATGGCGATTGCGGTAGCATGACATGCATGGCCTAGTTTGGAGTTTTTGGATAAGATTTGAAGGAGAGAAGCGAAAGTAGTTAGTAGGGACGGCAAACGGAAAAGATGACCGGGAAAAGACGAGACACGCAGTCGATCAGAAAAAGAAAAATGATGAAACTAATACATGCATAATGATATGTTTTTTGTGATGCATGCGAATCAAGAAATGAAAATAATTAATTTTAATTACAGTCTTTCAGACCTTCGATTTAATATTGATTATTATTACTTGATGTGCGACAATTTCAAAACATGTTTTAATTAATTCCTCAATATATATTTAGAACAATTATGCAAAGTTTAGATTGTTAATTATAAATTTTCAATTCTATTTGTTTTATTTATCTATTAAGTTTGTGTTTTAAATTCAATTTCCAGATTGAACAGGCAAAATAAATAGGGAACCAAATAACCTCCAGAAATTCCAAAAGAATTCAAACATGCACAATAGAGAAGATATAATCCAACTAAAATATTCCCACAATTGAAATCCTTTTAGTTTTTCTCTGACTTCAAATTGAGCTTTTGAATGCGAGACGATGTATTAGAGTACTAGGTTTTAAACTCTAGTCTTCAAATATTACAGGATTCTCAATATATGGGTCACACAAAAAGTTTTAAAAAGTCTAAAATTTCACAAATGCATATTAGATGCTTAACTAATCCAACTTAGTCATTTTGGGCTGTTACATTGGATAGTTGGTGGGTGTAGGTTTATGCATGGGCTCAATTTGGGAATGGTTGAGGCCTAGGGGTTATTTTGAAAATAGCCCAAGTCAGTTAAGGACCGGTCTTCGAGCCGCATCTTGTTAAGCCCCATCGTACTACCACATGTCCTGTGGCGCGGGACTTGGCTAACTAATTTACAATATTTCACCGTGGTTGTACCATCCGGTTCCGTGGGTGTCTGTATGACCTACTTTTATGTATTCCCACCTGGTGCAAGAGGGGGCTTAAATCCAGTGGATGGTTCAATACAAAGGAAGCGAAACCTTAGCGAGGTGGGACTACAGTGGGATGGCGCATTATAAAAGCCTTGACGCGCTAAGGTAGGTAGTAGTGATATCGATGGATGCCAAACAAACTAGAGAGGTCGTGTTGTATGAGTAAAGTTGTACAACCTCTGTAGGTGTAAAACTATTCGAATAGCTGTGTCCGTGGTCATGGACATGTTGAGCAAAGCTACTCCAAGTTAGACTTTGTTTTTATTTCAAAATACCTTAATAAATGATTTTAGATAGTTTATCTAATTAGGAAATTAGGCGGTTAGCCATGTGATAGGAGGGTATCCATCACTATATTTCATATAGAGGTTATCCTACTATAAAACTTAAGAATTTATAAAATTAATTTAAGTTTTAGAATAACTGCTTTGGAACTTAGTACAAATATTTAAAGAAAAATATTACTTTATGCAAATTCAATCAATAAGTCTTCCTTTGATATATCCCTACATGCATTATAATCTATTATTGGGTGTAACTTGTGAAGCACGGTTGTTTGTGCTCACTCTTACTTAATGCAAATAAATTTGATAGGGAATGATTTCACTAACGGTGTGGGTCGCGACAACTAGGCCGCTACCCCAGTTGATTGCCTGTGGCAGATCAGCTGGGGTCTACTACTTCTCCATCGTCTTCCGCTTTGTTCTTTATTGTTGGCTTGTAAGCCTATTTTGTAATAAACTCTTATTATTAATTAATAAATATGTGATATGACTTTGTTATCACTTTTGTTTGACTGTGTATATTTGTTATTCCTTAGCTAGTGTATGGAACACAGAAAATCTAGGATCCTTCATTCCCAGGTTCGACAAAAAGACTTCTATCTTGGCGCAAACTTTTGCCTGTCAAGTCAGGACTCTCCCATTTACATATTTGGGTTTACCTTTGGGAACGGCAAGACCTAGAGTCCAAGACTTCTAGCCTCTAGTTGATCGAGTGGAAAGGTGACAATTAAGTTGTGCAGTAGATTTATCCTATGCTGGTCTCTTGAAGATGATTAATGCGGTCCTATCGGCTCTTCTTACTTCCTATATTTGTTCTCTCAAAATTCCAATGACTGTTATCAACAATATAGATAGAGCAAGAAAATATTGTCTTTGGTGTGGCTCAAACCTAAATGCAAAAAGGAGGAAATCTTGCTGCTTGGGACTTGGTATGTAAACCGAAAACTAAGGTGGTCTTCGGGTGATTAATTTGCAGACTCAGAATGAAACCCTACTAATGAAAAGTCTTTATAAATTTTGCAATTCTCATGGTCTACCTTGGGTAAAAGTAATCTGGAACAAATATTATGGTAATCAAGTACCCCCACTGTGCAAGAAGTCAGGGTTCATTTTCGTGGCGAGATATAATGAAATTGGTTACTAATTACAGAGGTGTTGCAATGGCACTAACTGGAAAAGGAGTCTCAGCCTTGCTTTGGTCAGATATATGGAACTACAGCATTTACTGCCTCAGGTTAGCAGCACTATATATGTTTGCAAAGGACAAGGAATGTTCAATAGCGAAGTTTCTACGAAATCCTGACATAAGAGAACAATTTAATTTGCCTTTGAGTAAGCAGGCTTTTGATGAATATAATCATCTCATGGAAGATAATAAAAGGTTATTACAATTAAACAATTGCCCAGATTCTTGGATATACATTTGGGGCACGGAATAGTATACATCACAAAAATTATAAAAATCTGGCTTCAGCTCAATCGATTCGCCGAAGCCTTTGAAATGGATTTGACGGAGTAAGTGCATAATGAAACTCAAACTGTTTGCTTCTCATGGATAGATTAGACACCAAGGACATGCTGTGCAGGAGGCATTACAATATGGAGGATGATGATCAATATTGTATCCTATGCCGAAACAGTGAAGAGGAAACAATCAATCATTTATTTTTTGACTGCAGGTTCAGCACCTCCTGTTGGAGTATCATCGACTTAAATTGGGACAATCTAGATAATGTCGAATTAAAGGTAGAAAGAATGAGAGGACTCTTTAACTCTATGTTCTACATGGAAATTTTTATCATTGCAACATGGGAAATTTGGAAGCAAAGAAATGGAATTTTTATTTCACTGACTAGACTCAATTACTTGATTGCTCCCTCCCATAAGGGGTTGTGATTCTCTCTCTCTCTCTCTCTCTATATATATATATATATATATATATATATATATATATATATATATATATATATATATATATATATAATATAGGGGTCTCCCCGATAGTCCACAGGAAAAAATAATGGAATTGTTGATGAGCAGTGACTTTAAATTGAATTTTGGCATCATGTGCATCATCATTGCATAAAAAGAGAAGTGGTCATTGTGAGCACATGATATTGTGGATATCATGGGATATACTCCAGATCTTAGGATAATGTGACAATTGGCAATGGCGTTAAAAGTTTGTCGTTTCACGTGTTCTCCGCAAAGTTGTAGGGAAATTTGTCGGGCCAGTGATCGGACCGCCTAGCGCGGTCCGACCAAGCAAGGGCGGTCCGACTGGACATAGCGGCGGTCGGACCGGCCAACTTCAGAAAGTGTTATTTTGAGCTAGGCCAAAAATAGAGGGTGTAGGAAAGAGAGGAGATTCTATTGCACTTGGTCCCATAATTTTTGGAGTCTCCAGTCAAAAGTTTTATTCGTTTGAAAATTCCAGTAGGTTTCGGAATTTCAGAGGTTGAAATTGGCTTAGTCCCAACTGGCGGTCTGACCGGCCAGGGTGGGCAGTCTGACCGGTTTTCACTTGGATCATCGGCCTTCGTGGCGGCGATGTTCGGTTGTTAGGTCAATATCATGAGTTTCAATGCATATGTATTGCATGATGTATGTTTTGACTAACATGGGTCAAGTTGTGAAGAACTTGTTCCCGGATTCGGTTTACTTGTCTATTGTTGTGCAGATTGATTGGTGGTCAACGATGGTCAATGGCAAGGATGATCGGGACTAGGCTTGGAGAGCTGAGGTCCAGAACGATCGACGATGCCGGGTGAGGTCAATGAACTCAAGTGTGGTGCAAGATGAACAAGGGTGACCTTTTGGCTAATCCTCAGCGCCAGATGGCGCAAGATGTAGCTAACTAGATCAAGAGGAGTTAAAAACGGCGCATTAAAATATGTGCGTGCGTGACCCGTTTATTTTGGGCCTTAACGGGAGCCCAATTGAGTCAAACTTCTAAAAGGTCTAAGTCTCCACTATAAATAGGGGAGGGAGGTGGCTGCACCTCTTCTTCGTCTCTTTTGTTATTTGAAACCCTAATTTGCTTAGGGAGAGCTTTGTGGAGGCTAGATTTCTAGAGAGTTTTGATGTAATTTTTGTGCTCTTGGATTGAGCATTGTCCTCCATTGATGGAGTGGCTGCAAGCCCATATCACATCAAATCAATCTAAGAAAAGTTTGATCAATGTCTTGTCTATTTACGTTCTTTCTTTTTTTTTTTGATGATTTGAGTCTTTCTTTGATCTGTGAGTTTTTGATTGATTTCTTCACGTGATCTAGCTTGTTGTGACATGTGGGAACATATCTAGAATTATCTTGATCATCAATCACCCACGAGCAAGATTTTGGATCTAGTTTTCGTTCTGACTCGGTTTTGAACCCTTCTCTTATCAAACGGAGAAGGATCGTTATTCTTCCAAGAATTTCCACAATTTTCGATTGGAATAGGTTCCTGACATCATAGAGAAGATGTGTTCCAAGTTTCACCGAGTTTGGAGTTGTAGATCAAAAGTTACATATATTTACAACTTCGTCATCTGGAAATTTGATCTGTTCATTCTTGGTGTGATCAGACCGCCTTGAGTCGTGATCGACCGCCAGGACCAATCGTCGACCGCATGTATTTGCTTTTAGCTTGTGTTGTTTTTGTCGTATTGCTTAGGGGATTAAATTGGATTCAATACTAGTCTTCCGCTGTACTGGTATATTGATCTTCATTGCTTCCATAGCTACTGGAGTAAAATCCTATTGAATCAATTATTTGTGAAAAAGTGAGCGTGCTCCTATTCACCCCCCCTCTAGTCGCCTTTTCGGTCCAATAAGTGGTATCAGAGCCCGGTTAGTCAATCTTGATCTTAACCGATCGCTGAACTTGGCGATGGATAGATACTCCATCAAGTCGCATATCTTCTATGGGCACGACTATGCCTATTGGAAGAATCGCATGCGAGTCTTCCTTAAGAGTGAAGGACAAACAATATGGGAGGTTGTTCGAGCCCCGCTCGTTATTCCCGAAGTTGCTACGCCAGCTTCAGCAGCCCTCTTGGCTAGCAACAATAAGGCTAAAAACCTATTATATGGTGAGCTTGGTAGACAGGAGTATGATCGGATTTGCAATCTTGAGATTGTGCATGAGATTTGGAACACCCTCGAAACCTACCATGAGGGTTCGTCCCAAATCAAGAAAGTACGCCAAACAGTCTATAAGTGTGCATATAACAAATTCGAGATGTATCCTAGAGAGAGCATCGATGACATTTTCAGTCGCTTTAATAAAGTGATTAATCAGATGAAAGCTGTTGGTATTGAATATTCTCAGTCTGGAAATGCCACCCACATCTTGGCTGCAATCAACACCAAGGAGTGGGAGATAAAGGCTACCGCCATTGAGGAGAACGTCAACCTCTCTGATCTGACTTTGGAGCTGCTCTATAGCAAGCTCATGACTCATGAGATTAAGAGGATTGATCATCCTAAGAAGGAAAATATGGCTTTGGTAGCAGACCCGCTCAAGAGAGCTTCTGATGGGTCTTCTGAGTCTTCTTCTGGATTTTCACTTGCTGGTTTATCTGCAAGCCATGAAGAGGAGTTTGAGAGTCTCCCTGAGGTTTAGTTGGCCCTCATAGTCAAAAAGGACACACAGGCCTATAACAATATGAGAAACAGAAATAGAGGAGGTCCCGTGACTTGCTATGACTGTGGTGAGCTTAACCATATCCGGTCAAATTGCCCCAAACGGAAAGGTAAGAGCAACCATAAGGAGGGAAAACCAGCTTGAAAGAAGCCTCAATGGAACAACTCAAGGTATGATGTTGCCAAACTGACAGAGGTCGCTCACCGAGTTCTTGCCGCTTTTGGGGAACAATCCTTAAGCGATGTTGACTCCGGGAGCAAGGAGGACAGGGAGGAGGAGATCCCTCAAAACAAGAAGAAGGGGAAGGCCAAAGACTTCACCGGTTTATGCTTCATGGCCGACTCCGTTGACGATGATAATGACGAGGTACCTCCTTCCTATGATGTCCTTTTTGATAGATGTGAAACTATGTTTGAGCAACTCATGAGTCAGGATAAGGCTTTAGAGTTTATCATGGCCAAGAACAAGGACTTAGAGTCACAATTAGATAGTTTGACTTTAGAACTTACAAATGCTAAGACTCTTGAATATGATGAATGTTCATCCTGCCATGCTCTGCACTCAGAATTTGCTAAACTGCAATCTGCTCATGATATTACTTTGCAACAACTTGAAAATACTAGGACCGAGCTAGTTGAGATTAAATCTACTCCCTGTGAAAAATGCTTAGACTCTAGTAAGTTTGTTGCTTCTGGTGTGGTTGATTCTAGCCTTTGCACTTTCTGCATAGAACGCGAACATGAAGTCAAAGATATCTTAGAAGCAGTTAGAGCTAAATATGCCAAGCTTAAGGACAGTATTGAGTCTGATACATGTGCTTCTTGTCCAGCTCTTAAACTTAAAACTGCTTTATATGAGGAGAAATATGCTAGAGCCATTAAAGGTAAAACCTATGAATCATGTGTTAATCTTGAAGAAGAAAATGCTTATCTTAAGGATACCTTAGAAAAATTCTCTAAAAGTAATAAACAATTAAACATGATTCTGGACAAGTCTAAAACTCCTTATAAGAAGCAAGGATTATGATACAACTCTGTCCAAGATAATTCTAAGCCAAAAGTTACTCAAATCTTAGAAAATGGGTTAGTTGAATTCAAAACCCAACCTGCAGAAACTATTTTTAAATCTGCAGGTGTTGCCCAACCATCTGTTAAGTCAAAGGGTGCTTCTCTAGTGGTATCAAGTACCATTGCACTTATTGCAAAAAGGATGGGCATTTGGTTGAGTTCTGTTGGCGTAGGTTGAAAAATAATAAGAAAAATCCTGCTAGAATTTCATCTAATCAACCTAGAGCTTTTATAAGACATGGTAACATAGAAAAGAAGAAACTTGTTTAGGATTTGTGTCACATGCTCATCATCATGCTCCTAGACAGGATAACTCTCATGTTAATTTAACCATTGCTCATAACAGAACTTCAAATAGAATCAAGGATATCACTTCTGCTTTACATACTACTCGCAGACGTGTGTCTCAGTACTGGGTTCCTAAGTCTTGTTTAACTAACCCTAGTATCGAGACACATCGTTCTTCTGTACCTTGATTTTCAGGATTACCGCGGAAAGAGGAAGGACACGTGGTTTGTCGACTCCGGCTGTTCACGCCACATGACCGTAGACTCAAGATGGTTCACCTCCTTCACACGGTCGACGGGTGATGATTTCATCACTTTTGGAGATGATGGTCTTAAGCAAGCCCCTAGAGAATGGTATTGATGAGGACATCGACCCTAAGGATACAACCACTGCTTCAACCTGCTGCACTGCATCCTCTACTTCCTTTACTTCACCAACATCTTCTCCAATTGGACTTTCGGCTAATGCAATGCCATATTACCCAATTAGATCGAGCTACGTCTACATGCCGTGGAGCTACGTCTACATACCATGGTACTACGTGTACATGCCATGGTGCTACTACATGTGCCAAGCAGGAGTTCAAGCTGGATACATTTTGGTCAGATCAGTTCGGAATCAGCCTGACAGTACCAACTTAAAACAGATATAACTTTTACAAACGGAGTCTGATTCGGGTGTTCTTGGGCTTGTTGGAAAGCTAACGACGATATCTTTCCAACGGATCCAGTCTCATCTCCAAATTCCTTCTGTAGACTTCGAAATCGTCAAAAGAAGGTGCTATGTCACTAATTTGGGCCGATTTGGGCCTTGTAATCGTACCGGAATTGGCCCACATGCCGCCGGCCCACCTGGGGGTGTGATTACTGTTCATATGAACAGTAATTCGTGCCTTTAGTCCCACCCCTCTATTTTTTTTAGATTTGTGGCTCCTCATCCCCTATTTAAGGAGGGCGACTCCTCTAGTTTCCTTGGATTTTGTTTAGTTAAAAGTTAGCCTTGTTGCAACCGTGTATTGGCTTGTGTCGACTAGACCAACCATAATACCCTTTTAAATCCCAATTTTAATATTTCAATCTTTATTTGCAATTTCAGATTGCTTTATCTTGTTCTTGCGTGCTTCTTGGTGTATGCGGGAATCGACCCGTGGTCAGTCAGCGGGTATTCATGCATGGTTGATAACGACTTGTCGATCGATTCGGCGATTGCGTGGTTTCGAGCCTTGCGTGTTCATAGCGAGGATCGTCGAGTTGAGCGGCGCCTCCGGACTTATCGTTCTCATCGAAAGATCGGGCCAACAAATCAAACCTTAGGGTTCATCAAGTGGTATCGAGCTCTGATTCTTGGTGAGAGTTTCTGTTTTCTAGTAGTAGATTCGTTTTCATACCTAGAGTCGAGAAAATTGCCCAAAGAAAAAATTCGCATCTATCATCCATACCAAGCCCTTTGAGCCTTTGCAATTTTTTCTTTTCAGTTTGCTTGTTGAATATTTAGTTACATTGTCGTGTCTAGTTGTTGATCTTTAGTTCTAGTTATTGTCTAGTTAAATCGTTGTCTAGATTGCTTCTCGTGTTTTCCTTTGCATCGCAATCGTTCTTTTAGGGTTCTTAGTTTTTGCATCTAAAACAGAAAATTCGTGAGTTAGAACTCCTCTAATCTGCACCAAAAAAATAGAAGGAGAAAGAGGCCACACAAAACAAAAGCCGTGGTAGAAAAAAAGAAAAAAGCAAGCTTACACAAAATCAGTGAAAACTGGTGGAGCCCTTCTACATATAGCCACAAACTTGCACAAAAATTTCAGCAAGATTAGCCCAAGGAATCAAAAGATATAGCAATTTAAAGATTGAAACCGAGTCGGTTTCAGTTCGAGTACGATTCCGCTTCGAGAGACCTTCATAAAACGGGCATAACTTTTGCATATGGTGTTCGATTTGGACGTTCTTGGACTCGTTGGAAAGCTAACAACGAGTCGCATACTTTCCACTTAATGCACTAGTCTCCCTCCAGAGAACCCAAAATCGGTCATTTTCGGCTCTGAATTCGCGTCACAAGTTTTTTGTTTCGGTTTTTGCCGTTTCTTTTAGTCTTCCCATCAGAATTTGGGGTCCGTCTCAACTTTAAAGTTGTAGATCTCATCGAAACCTGTCAAGCAGTATATATAAGCCATATAAAACTTTACTTTTTCATCTCTTGAGACTAACTATTGTTATGCGCTTAAACTAAAGGGTCATTTACCTGCACGTTATTACATTTTGTGCTCTACATCGTGTGAACCATCTTGTGCCCTACAAAGAAGTTTGAGTAGTTGGTTAGCGTCTCTCCGAGCACTTGTTGTGAGGTTTTCCATTGCTTACATCAAGTCACATTTATCTTTGCGCGTGCGTACATACACATCTCTTAGTGGGGCTTTGATTAGCTAAACTTTGATTAGACTAGGATCAACACTTGTGACTAGTACTTTGAAGCGCTTTTCAATTTTGCATCTTGAATTGAATAATTGCTATTCCTTTGCTACATACTAGCCTTCCGAGCTCCACTTTCTACTAACTAGCAGGTGCCGTTCCTCGCAATCGTTGGGCTGATCGCAAGTGAGAGTATCACGAACCAGCCACCGGTTGTACCACTTTATTGCTGCATTGGTAAGAACTTGTAAGAACCAGGTATAAGCTTGAGTGTGAGTGACTTGATTGAGCCTCCAGAACCTTGTAGTTGATAGGGACATATACTTCGTGATTTGTTCTTTGCTTTGATACTAACAATGGCGGGTTCATCGTCACAAGGGAGCATAGCATGCACAACAATGAGGAAGATGCCGCTCGGTCCTCGCACAAAAGAAATCATGCGCGCTTTTCTCGCATCTTTGGATCAACATTCAGGCGTATGGAGTTGATTCTAGATCGCACCAGCGAACTTCTTTGCGTTGGCTACGTGTGGAGCGACTAGAGAGAACTCCACCTTACATTGCGCGCCCATTCTTTGTCGGCATTGCACGATCGCGGCAGTAACCCATCCGTTGCTCGCTCATGGGCGATGAGGTAGAAGATGAAGCGAACCCATATGTTGCTGATACGGGGTCCGATGGTGATTGCAATCCCATTAATGATCGTGATCACCGACAACAACGCTTCAATCGACAAGGTGAGAGCCACCACGTGAGGTGCGTGACCATAATGATTCACTTGGTAAAATTAAATTCACTATACCTCCTTTTCTTTGGTAAATATGATCCCGATGCTTATCTCACATGGGAGTTAGTTGTGGACCAAAAATTTGCATACCATGAATTTCCTGACAATAAAAAGGTTAGGGCTGCTACTAGTGAGTTCACAGATTTTGCATCTATTTGGTGGAGTGAATATGGTCGTACTCATCGGGACATACCTAGAACATGGAATGCTTTGAAAAGAGCAATGAGGCGAGGTTTGTACCTTCATATTATTCACGTGATTTGCTTAATAAATTACAACGCTTAAGGCAGGTAGTAGTTACGTAGAAGACTATTATCAAGAATTGCAAAGCGGTTTGTTGCGTTGTGGTTTAGAAGAAAGCGAGGATGCTAAGATGGCTAGATTTTTGGGAGGGTTAAACCGTGAAATTCAGGACATTTTAGACTATAAAGAATATGATTCTATCAACCGTTTATTCCATATTGCTTGCAAAGTGAGAGAGAAGTGTGGTCGACAATCTCGCTCCGGGGCAATATTGGAGGAACTTTGCGGTCGGCCAAGCGGCAACATCACATGGCATCCTCCTCCACTTCTCGTTAGTGCACCCCCGCTGCTGCTTCAACTCCTATACATATCCACGATGCAAGCAAACCCCAAAAGTACAAGCCCTTACAAAAAGTGCTTCTTACATTTGCTTCTACAGGCGATCTAGAGATGTGCAATATCAGTTGCAAATGATTTGGGCACTTGATGCGCGATTGCCCAAGTCGTGAGCTTTGCTTATCAAGGACAATGGTGAGTACACTTCACTAGCGATATTGAGGAAGAACATGTGTTGGTTGCAACTAACAATCTTTGGTGATGAAACCGAGGAAGAACATATAAACCATGAGGCGTCGACATGTACCAAAGCCTAGTTGTTCAGCGTGTGCTAAGTGCTCAAATGGAACTTCTTGAACAAAATCAACGCCACATTTTGTTTCAATTCAAGTTCGTCATCAAGGAGCGTTCATGTAGAGTCATCATTGATGGCGGAGTTGCAACAACCTTGCTAGCATAGACATGGTCGAGAAGCTTGGCTTGACCACAACACAACACCCTCATCCTTACTACATCCAATGGCTGAATTCTTGTGGTAAGTTTAAGGTAACTAAGCTTGTGCGCGTACACTTTTCTATTGGATCATATCATGATTATGTTGATTGTGATGTCGTACCTATGCAAGCATGCTCATTATTATTAGGTAGACCTTGGCAATATGATAGATATCTTGAACATCATGGTAGATCTAATCATTATACTTTCACATATAAAGAAAAGAAAATCACTCTGCTTCCAATGTCTCCTATTTGCTATATTAAAGGATGAATTAGAAAGAATCATGAGAACAAGTAAGGAGAAGACACAAGTTGATCAAAAGATTATAGCTCCAAGTGAAATTAAATTGAAAGCTCTGTTATGTTAGCTACAAAATTGATTCCATTGATATGGAAAACATGAATCTAAATGTCATACTATGATTTGTAAAGAAACTCCGTGTCCATTAGAAGAAGTGCATGTTTCTTTGCCTCCTGTTGCTACTAACCTTTTGCAGGAGAGTGATGACTTGAGAAAACAAATGAGTCGAGGGCGACTCAAATTCAAGAAAGGGAGGATGATGAGGACATCGACCCTAAGGGTACAACCATTGCTTCAACTCTTGCTTTTTGCATCCTCTACTTCCTTTACTTCACCAACATATTCTCCAATTGGAGTTTGGCTAATGCAATGCCATATTACCCAATTAGATCGAGCTACGTCTACATGCCATGGTGCTACGTCTACATACCATGGTACTATGTGTACATGCCATGGTGCTAGTACATGTGCCAGCGGGAGTTCAATTTGGATACATTTTGGTCGATCAGTTCGGAATCAGCCTGACAGCACCAACTTAAAACAGATATAACTTTTGCAAGCGGAGTCGGTTCGGGTGTTCTTGGGCTTGTTGGAAAGCTAACGGCGATATCTTTCCAACGGATCCAGCCTCACCTCAAATTCCTTCTGTAGACTTCGGAATCGTCAAAAAATGTGCTATGTCACTAATTTGGGCGATTTGGGCCTTGTAATCGTCTAGGAATTGGCCCATATGCGCCGCCCACCTAGGGCGTGATTACTGTTCATATGAACAGTAATTCGTGCCTTTAGTCCCACCCTCTATTTCTTTTAGATTTGTGGCTCCTCATCCCTATTTAAGGAGGGCGCACCCCTCTAGTTTCCTTGGATTTTGTTTAGTTAAAAGTTAGCCTTGTTGCAACCGTGTATTGGCTTGTGTCGACTAGACCAACCATAATACCGCTTTCGAAATCCCAATTTTAATATTTCAATCTTTATTTGCAATTTCATATTGCTTTATCTTGTTCTTGCGTGCTTCTTGATTGTATGCGAGGAATCGACCTTCGTGGTCAGGTCAACCGGGTATTCGTGCATGGTTGATAACGACTTATCGATCAGTTCAGTGATTGCATAGTTTCGAGCCTTGCGTGTTCATAGCCGGATCGTCGAGTTGGCGGCGCCTCCGGACTTATCGTTCTCATCGAAAGATCGGGCCAACAAATCAAACCTTAGGGTTCATCAGGTATGATAGACTTAAGACCTTTTTGCTTAAGAATGATTTTGAGATTGAGAGACCATGTGAGAGGTCCTCCACTCTGAGTGATGAGTATTTGACAAGTGTGTTGATTAGATTGAGAGTTGAGGTTTTCGATTTGGGTGGTTCTGGTTGAGTCAGGAAATCGGAACTACACATTGTATGGAGCGGAAGTTCGATTAATCAGAATTCTAGGTGTTGGAAAAAGGAACTTCCGATTTACAGGTTTTGGTTTGGTTTGAAGAAATCGGAACTTCCGCACAAGGTAGCGGAGTGTCCGATAATTCGACATTAAGTGTTCTCGAGATATCAAATCGGAATTAAATATCTGGAAAGTCGGTTGTTAGGATATCGAATACGCGATGTTAAGCGCGGAACTTCCGATATTCTGACATAAGCGGATGTTTGAAATCGGAACTTCATTTGTGGTAAATCTTGAACTTCCGATTGTGTCGTAGCTGTGCGTAGAAGGATATTTTGTGATTTTGATTTTGTATGAGTTTGAGTCTTATACAAATATTGATGCTATGATATTGTGCAATGCTATGTGATGTGTTTTTATGCATGTTGATTGCGGGGCATCAAGATGGAGTCTTGGCGAGACACGTGGACGGACTAAGCGCGAGGCGTTGAGGTCGAAGCGGTCGGGATGTGTCGAAGGCGGCGTGAATCTTGAAGCGGTTGCGAGTCGTGCACAACAAGGTGTACGGAGGCTTCGGAAGGTGCGCAAGGGGCGAAGGGTCTTTTCGCAAAGCGGCAAAAGTGGAGGCGGTTCCGTTCGGGTGTAGCGGGCTTAATGGGTTGGAGGCCCATTAGCCAAGGCTATAAATAGGGGAGAACCCTGGAGTTAGGGTTAGACCTTTAGAGAGAAAATTAGGGTTGAGCTCCACCAGAAGGGTGTGTTTTGCTTTTTGAGTTGTGGAGTTGATGATCTGAAACCTATTGTAATCATTCCTCTTTGTGTTACCTCTGTAATCCATGTTTCAATTCAATGAAATCTGATGTTTCGATTACTTGATTTTGCAACTCTCTCTCTCTCTGTTCATGTTGAATATCTAGGGTTTTGGCATATCTTTTGATTTGTTTTATAAGATAGCATGAAACTTCATATCTAGAATCGTTTTGGTATTGCTATTACTTCCTCAAAGTTTCATGCTCTAAGAATGTGAGAATCTCGCTTATCATTGGTTTTGGTCTTTCTTGCCCCTTCTTCAAGAAATCTGTTTTTGGTTCGATTATTGAATCTTTGGTTGCGATTCTTCTCCATAAGGTCAAGATGGTGTTTAGGATGATGTCCTGTAAAACTTGACCTGAGAAGAGCATTCAAGATTAAGTAGTTTGGATTTTGGGCAAAAACGAGAGCTCATTCTTGGTCGGGATAATTGGAGCTTAGATTTTGTGCGTGGAAGTACATAGCGGAACTTCGCGCTATACACTGCGGAACTACATAGCGGAACTTCCGCACTCTAACGCCGGAACTTCCGATTTCGGAAGAACGACTGAAACTTGTTTTGATTGTTTGATCTTGCTTCATTTATTTTCTTTAGATCTTCAGAGATCTTTGTAGGCTAGTTTTAAATACAGTGTAGGGGAGTATTAATTTTTAAGGCACCATTCACCCCCCCCCCTCTGTTGCCATTTCGGTCCTTCAATTGGTATCAGAGCCGGTTAGCTCTTCTTGATAGATCTTAACCGGTCGGTTGAGCCATGGCAACGGACAAGTATTCCACCAAGCCTCCAATCTTTGATGGTGCGGATTACCCCTTCGGAAGAGCCGAATGGAAACTTACATCGGGCTCGGGGTATGCCATCCGGAGAAAGGTGAAGGTTAGATTCTTTGTTCTGCCGATGAAAACATCAATGCTGGAAACATGGCCGATGTTGAGGCAAATGCTAAGGCAAGGAACATAATCATTCAGGGTTTAAGCAGAAGTGAGTTTGATCGTATTTCTCATTTGATTTCTGCTTATGACATCTGGGTGACCCTCGATGCATACCATGAGGGCACCACTCAGATTAAGACGGTTCGACAAGACCAGTTCAAGCGTGAATCTGATGAAATTTGAGATGCTTTTGGTGAATCTCTTGGCGAGTGTTTTCGGCGTTTTCACAAGATTTTGAGCAACCTCGGCGGTCGGTCTTACATACCCCGACTCGGATAACGCTCGACAGATGCTTTCTGCACTTGATCTTCGTGTTTGGGAGATGAAAGTGACTACCATCAAAGATAGCACGGACCTCTCGACCCTGACTCTTGATGCGCTGTACTCGCGTCTCAAGACTCACGAGATTGACATTGTCTCTCGAAGGTCGAAGTCACAGTCGATGGCTTTAGTCAGCGATCCCACTACGGATCTTCTTACGAGTCGTCGTGGGTTCTCCCTTTGCTCTCGTGACATAGCGATGATCGTTAGAGCGACTTGAGGATGAGCAACTAGCCCTCCTAGCTCGGAAGTTTTCCCATGCTTACAAGAGGAGGAGGGATGGTAAAGAGGAGGTCTGTGA
Source organism: Hsuehochloa calcarea (assembly GCA_036346395.1). NCBI lineage: Eukaryota > Viridiplantae > Streptophyta > Magnoliopsida > Poales > Poaceae > Hsuehochloa > Hsuehochloa calcarea. Next base: position 16,028,117 of record CM070613.1, on the reverse strand, counting down.
TTTGTTTCGAGTGTGGTGGCCCCAACCACATCCGAGCAAACCATCCCAAGCTTGGGAAGGGCAAAGGTGACTATGGCGGTCCAAGCAAGAACGACTACATCGACAAGAACCGCAACACGAAGCCCTCGACTGATCAAGGCAAGAAGAAGTTCGCAACTTTGGGAAGGCAAAGAAGGCATTCCATCGCGTCCTCACCGCCTCGACGGCTGGACACGGCCGAGGTGGAGGGGTGGAGTAACGATGATGGGAAGGATGATCATGATCCCAGGACGCGGCAACTTCTCGGCATGTGCTTCATGGCCCTCGAGGCGAAGCGAGCGACAATGGTGTACTCCGACTCAGATGAGGTTAGTCCCACTTATGACCAGACAATGATGCTTTTCTTAAGCTAGGTAGATTCCATGCTAAGTCTAGGGCTAAGTGTGCTGGGTTGGAGAAGGAAGTAGCTAGACTATCACGGGAGCTTACTTTACTTACATCTGCTCCCTCCCGTGATGAATGTGACACATGCTGTGCTTTGATTGATGATATGGAAAAATTAAGGACCTTACATGATAGTGTGTCCTCTGAACTTGACATGATTAAGGTAGAGAACATTAGCCTTCTTGCTGAATTAGAGATGAGTAGGGTAGCACCTCTTTCATCCACTACTGATGAGGCTACTGCTTGCACCTCATGTGAGGTTAAGGACAATTCGTTTAGAGGTCTTTATACCATGTTGCTTGATGCACTGAAACTTGTGAAAATTGTAATAAACTCAAGATGAACCTAAAACGGGCAGATCACAAAATTGCTGAATTTCAAGCTGCGCTACTAGAGCCTATTGTTTCTTGTTTAAACTGTCCTAAGTTAACTGCTGAATTAGAATCTGTATCTAAGCAGTTTCAAGAAATGATTGATCACAGTAACAAATTGGCTCAGTATGCTTCTAAGGACCTTGTTAGCTCACCTTGCAATCATTGTAATAAACTAAAATGTGATTTGGTTGCATTGGATGAAAAATGTGTGAAGCTAACTAAGGACCTTCTAGAGACACAATCATCTGCTTGTATTGTGTGTCTTTGGGAAGAAGTCTAAGGGTTTGGTAGAGGCGCCTAGTAGCGTGAACAAATCTGCGCTAGTGATGGAATTGTCCCCCAAAGTCGGCTGTGCGTGCACAAGCCAATCTTTCCTCTGTTGTTGGTTCTTCTTCTGCTCCCTTACCTTCTGCTGTCCCTTCTTCCCCCTGCTCTTCTTGCACCTCTCTCTTTCGGGAGTGTCAGTATCTTATGAACACTCTCGAGAGGTTTGTAGGAGGCAAGAAGAAGCTCAATCTCATTCTAGACAAATCTAAAATTTGTAGATTTAATCAGGGTCTAGGATATGATATCCGGGAGGATATGAGGAAGCATCCACATCGTGCTCAAAACCATAGCACGGTGTGATCAAAACTAAGCCCGGGATCGAGAAAGTAAATTTTAAGTCGTGGGCTTTATTCAAAGGATTTCGACGACAAAGTGATTCCACTGCGGCCGGCCCCTCGGAAGGCGAAGTATCATTGCACCTACGCCGGAAAGATGGACATTTAGTTGATCATTGCTTGGTAGCGCCAAGATCGCGTAGAGACCGTGTTGAGTCTCTTAGGCACATTCGTGGTCAGCCCGGATCTTGAGTGCACCTAAGACCAACACGAGGTCTAGATTTGTTCCATCGATGATTTTGGGCGACATCGAGGACTTGGTTTTTACGAGTTTTACGAGTTTCGTCCTCATGCTCCCTTTGGTCGTAACTCCGCCGTCACGAGGTAGATCTCATTTTCCTTTCGAGATAGCTACATGGCGAGATCGACATATTATGGCACCGACTCGCTCTTTCATAGCGATCGGATCGAAAGAACAGTCGAGATCTTTGACTTGTTGAGACAGAGGCGTAGGGTAGATAGAGGTCGATCTTGCTTGACTACTTCATCATTCGCCGTGTTACTCAAGATTGGGTGCCAAAATCATTGTTGATTCACCCGATCTTGAGACTTTACTCTGTTTGACTCGGTCGCGGTTTGGGAAGGAAAGGTGCGGATTGTAGACTCGGTTGTTCACGTCATATGGTGGTGAGTCCGTTGGTTTTCTTCCTAGCCGCGCTCGGTGATGAGGCGATCACCTTGGAGATGCTTCATTTGGGCGTCATCGCTAAAGGTCTTGTGAGCATTAATGATTCTTTTATTTTAAAAGATGTTGCCTTAGTAAGTAAGCTGTAGTATAATCGCTTTCGTCTCTCGACTTACCGATGGCGGTTTCGAGGTGAGCTTTAAGAAAAACAATTGCAAAATTCTTGATTCTTGGGTAGTCTAGTTTGCGGGATTTCGATATGGGAGGATCTTTCGTGCTGATTTTTACGGATCTTACGGTGATCCTCTCCGATGTTTAATTGCTACGAATCCGTGATTTGACTTTACGGCATAGGAGACTTGGTCATATAGGATTTGATCATCGACCCGAGTTAGCGCCACGATCTCATTCGTGGTTTGCGAAACTCAAAATGGTCAAGGATCTTGTTTGTGCTCCTTCTTCAAGCACGGCAAAATGGTTCCGCTTCACATCCTCGATTCTGATGACTATGCGGATGCACGTGTCAAGCTGCTCCATATGGACCTGATGGGACCCGGCTAGAGTGCGATCGATGGGAGGAAGTGGTGCGTACTTGTCGTGGTCGATGACTTCTCGAGGTATTCTTGGGTGTTTTTCTTAGCCTCGAAGGATGAGGCGTTTACTCTTTTCGTGGTCTTTTAGTAGGCTTTCGTTGAGCTCCCGGTGCATTACGAGCAATTCGCGATAATGGCACCGAGTTCAAAATTCCTACTTTGAGAGTTTTGTGGTGAGGCAGTGTAGAGCACGGTTCTCGTCTCCATCGTCCCCCAACAAAATGGCGTTGTGGAGAGGAAGAACCGTACCTTAGTCGAGATGGCGGGCGATGCTTGATGAGTACTCTACACCTAGGAAGTTTTGGTGAGGCAATTGCTCTCGCTTGTCATGTTTCTATGAGTTTTCTTGGGCACTCTTGCATCGCACTTCTTATGAGTTGAGATATGGGCGAAAAAACCAGTCTCGCATTTTCGTGTGTTTGGTTGCAAGTGTTTTATTACGAAGTGCAGGAACCTAGATAAGTTGAGTCACGATCTTGTGATGGGATCTTTACGGGTTACTCGACTTCTTCTCGTGCCTATAGAGCAGGCTGCGAGTCTAGTAAGTTGTTAGAGACACAGTGAGGTGACCTTCGATGAGGCGGTCAGGGGACTAGGCACGATATCTCGAGTTCTTTAGAGCGATGCGAGTCCATCTTTGTGGGCGAAGAGGAAGACGGAGATGATGGTTGTATACGATCCAGTTCTTCCTCCTCCTCTTGAGGTGCCTTCTTCCACCGCACCTCGAGGAGATCACCTACCTACTCGCTTCTTACGAAGCTAGTGGCTCTGTCCTATCTCAAATGCGCTAATGAGGTAGAGGCCACTTCTTCATCTCACCTGGACCTCCAAGACACATTCAAAGGACCATCCTTGAGAGCAGATCATTGGAGACCTCTTGAGCGTGTCACACGTTCTAAGGTGGTTTGTCTCTCTTCTGTCTCCATTACGCGCTTTCGCCTCATTTGAGCCCAAAGGCGTTTGTCATGCTCTATCGACGAGTCTTGGACAAACGCTATGCATGAGGAGTTGGAAAACTTTGAAAGAAACAAGGTGCGGTCCCTTGTTGAGCCCCTCAAGGTCACAATATCATTGGGACCAAATGGGTGTTCAAGAACAAGCAAAGTGAAGTTGGGTTAGTCATTGAAACAAGGCTAGGTTTGGTAGCTCGGGGTACTCTCAAGTTGAGGGTCTAGATTTGAAGAGACCTTTGCCCTCGTAGCTAGACTTGAAGCCATTAGAATCTCGCTTGCCTTTGCGACTTCTAAGGGTTTCAAGCTTTACCAGATGGATGTCAAGAGTGCCTTCCTCAATGGCCTTATTGAGGAAGAAGTCTATGTCGACTGACCTCTGGTTTCGAGAACCCCAAATACCTAACCATGTCTACAAAGCTTTCCAAAGCTTTGTATGGACTCAAGCGAGGCTCCCGAGCTTGGTATGAAAGGCTCAAGTCCTATCTCTTTGAGCCATGGTTTTGAGATGGGTAAAATTGACAAGACCTTGTTCATTCGTCGTCTTGGCAGCGATCTTTCCGCTCGTCTAGATCTATGTGGATGACATTATCTTTGGCGGCTCCTCGCATGCTCTCGTTTCCAGTTTTCCGATGTCATGAGCTCGGAGTTTGAAATGAGCATGATGGGCGAGTTGAGCTTCTTCCTTGGCTTCCAAATCAAAGCAGACTCGGGAGGTACCTTTCTTCATCAAGGCAAATACACTCGAGACCTCTGAGCGTTTGACATGAATGATGGAAAGCGATATCAACTCCAATGGCATCTCTGGTGCTCTGGATCCGGATGAAGGCGGCGAACACTGTTGACCAAAAGGAGTTCGGAGCATGATTGGCTCTCTCTTGTACCTCACACCTCGAGACCGGACATACATTTTTCTCGTGTGTCTTTGTGCTCGGTTTGAGCTTCTCCTCGCGTATCTCACCGTCGGCGGTGAAGCGCATCTTCGGTACCTTGAGCTACCATTGACTATGGTATCGGTACTCTTCCTCTTCTTGTCTATCTCTTAGAGCTTTCTCGATGCGACTTTCTTGGTGTAGGATAGATAGGAAGAGCACTTACGGCACTTGCCAATTCATTGGCACTTCTCTAAATCTCTCCGGTCGTCGAGGAAGCAATCCGGTGTTCTTGATCCGCTGCGAGGCCGAAATGCGTTGTTGCGACCGATTCTTTGTAGTCAAGTGCTTTGGATGGTCTCGACCCTGCAGGATTTCGGGCTATCTATCGACTGCGTTCCACTCTTCTGTGATAACACGTCTGCGATTTGCATTGCAAAGAATCCGGTGCAACATTCTCGGACCAAGCATATTGATATCAGATATCACTTTCTTCGAGACCATGTAGAGAAGGGTGACATTGTGCTCGGTTTGTGGAGAGTGAGCACCGATTGGCGAGATATCTTCACTAAGCCTCCGGATAGCTCTCGGTTTTCTCTCTGAGGTGAGCTTGGGGTGGTTTGTCCTTACGGACTGCTGTGAGGGGGAGCTTTGTGCTACTACTGTATTATATTATATGATATCATATTATACGCTTACTCCTTTCTGGTTTCATTTCTTTTACTATTTCGGGTCGAAGTCCTTCCAGCATAGGTTAGAGTGTTTCTCTTGCCACATTGCTTTGACTGCTACTTCTTGTCTTGTGCTTCTAGGATGCTTCTTATTAGCTGTCTCTTCCCTCTCTAAGTAGAGCTTACTCACTTCTTATAGGTTCTAGCAGGGGTCGGGCCACCCTTGGGTAGACAGGGCGATGTTTGCTCCTTAGTGTTTGTGTAGATCGGCTAATAGTCCTAGAATCATATGGGGTAGATAAGAACACTGTCGGCGATAGTTTTCTCTATATCTTTCTATGCTCTAAAGGACCGCTTTTCTACTTTACTTATCGATTCTCGTTTTGTTCCTTTGGTTCATGGGGAGTTATTCTTGGTTATTCCATATTCTTAATTGTGTCATAACTCAACCTGAATTAAAAGATGCATCTCATTCTGAAGGGAATCTGGATTTTTGTGTATTTCATCAAGCATTGCATGATAATCAAATGGAGCCTTGTTTATTATCCCTTATGATCTGTTTTTACTTTTTACATCTTGCCATGATTTATGCTAAAGCGCTAGATCTATCATGACTTTTTATGTGTAGTTTAGTCTTTGCCATGCTAAGGTATTTAAAATGCTAAACTTGAATTAAAATCTTGTCATGATAGCTCTTGAGACTAGTCTAGTTAAAACTATCCTTTTATGATTTTCGCCATGTCAAGTAGGCTGAGTTGAGTCCTGAATCTCTTTTGAACTTTTGAGTAAGCTATGTCAGTTTGTTAAGAAACATGACTTATCTCTAATTTCTGGTCTAAAAACTTCAAAAGCAAAAATGATCTCTTTTGTGCGAAAAAACTGATCTCACCAAATCTTTCTCATGAGACGGCTTGCCATTGCACTAGGCATGAACTCAGGGGGAGCCTTGGATGACCTAAGATCACCTCCTTAAGTCTGTTGCTTGGAGTGGTCGCATAAGGCTTGGGATCTAGCACATGGCTAATAAAAAAAATGGTTGAAGCTCAGGAGGCAGTTGTGGATGGCACCTAGTTCAGAGCTTGCTTTACTGAGATAAAACCTTAAAGAGCCTTAAAATAGAAAGTCTTCAGAAAAAGAAAAATGTGCTAAATTTGCTTCTTCAAAGAAACCAAGGTTTGGATAAAATGAGTCCTTCTTCAACTGGTAGCACTCTAAACTGTTCAGTATGAGTCTTCTTGGTTCAACTTAGATTATTTGACATGGCTTGTATCATCTTTGGATATCTTTAGCTAGACTTCAATCTTGACTTATTTGACCTGCTAAAGAATTGGATCATTAATCAGATTATGAACTTTCTGTCTTAGCTTTTCTATACATCAATTGTCATGATCTTGATAGCATTCTTCTGTGTTATGGCTTGGTGTAATTCTCCTATAGTCATTTTGGATAATCTACATGGCTCCTAATGCTTAAAATGAACATCATATAGTCTTTTCTTCCCTTTTCTACATATTGATGATTTTATTGCCAAAGGGGGAGAATGATTGTGAGAAAAAGCCTTCTGAAGAAAAGCCTTGAGTTTTGTGCGAAAATTGCTCTTTAATCTCATCTCAAGTCTTTTTCTTTCTGTCAACTTGGTCTTGTGCTTAATTACTCTTGTTTAGACCTTGGTTGTTGTAATCTCAAACTCATCTTATGCTTTTTGGTAATTGTCAATATACTCATCAAGGGGAGATTGAGAGACCATGTGAGAGGTCCTCCACTCGAGTGATGAGTATTTGACAAGTGTGTTGATTAGATTGAGAGTTGAGGTTTTCGATTTGGGTAGTTCTGGTGAGTCGGAAATCGGAACTACATTGTGTATGGAGCGGAAGTTCGATTAATCGAACTACGGTGTTGGAAAAAGGAACTTCCGATTTACAGGTTTTGGTTTGGTGAAGGAAATCGGAACTTCCGCACAGGGTAGCGAGTGTCAGATAATTCGACATTAAGTGTTCTCTCGAGATATCAAATCGAATTAAATATCTGGAAAGTCGGTTGTTAGGATATCGGAAGTACCGTAGTGTTAAGCGGAACTTCGATATTCGACAAATCGGATGTTCGAAATCGGAACTTCATTTGGGTAAATCTGGAACTTCGATTGTGTCGTAATGCGTAGAAAGATATTTTGTGATTTTGATTTTGTATGAGTTTGAGTCTTATACAAATATTGATGCTATGATATTGTGCAATGCTATGTGATGTGTTTTATGCTGTGTTGATGCGGGGCATCAAGATGGAGTCGTGGCGAGACACGTGGACGGACTAAGCGCAGGAGGCGTTGAGGTCGAGCGGTCGGGATGTGTCGAAGGCGGCGTGAATCTTGAAGCGATTATAGTCGTGCACAACAAGGTGTCTGAGGAGGCTTCGGAAGGTGCGCAAGGCGAAAGGGTCTTTTCAAAGCGGCAAAAGTGGAGGCGGTTCCGTCGGTGTAGCGGGCTTAATGGGTTGGAGGCCCATTAGCCAAGGCTATAAATAGGGGAGAACCCTGGAGTTAGGGTTAGACCTTTAGAGAGAAAATTAGGGTTGAGCTCCACCAAAAGGGTGTGTTTTGCTTTTTGAGTTGTGGAGTTGATGATCTGAAACCTATTGTAATCATTCCTCTTTGTGTTACCTCTGTAATCCATGTTTCAATTCAATGAAATCGAGGTTTTGATTACTTGATTTTGCAACTCTCTCTCTCTGTTCATGTTGAATATCTAGGGTTTTGGCATATCTTTTGATTTGTTTTATAAGATAGCATGAAACTTCATATCTAGAATCGTTTTGGTATTGCTATTACTTCCTCAAAGTTTCATGCTCTAAGAATCTGAGAATCTCGCTTATCATTGGTTTTGGTCTTTCTTGCCCCTTCTTCAAGAAATCCGTTTTTGGTTCGATTATTGAATCTTTGGTTGTGATTCTTCTCCATAAGGTCAAGATGGTGTTTAGGATGATGTCCTGTAAAACTTGACCTGAGAAGAGCATTCAAGATTAAGTAGTTTGGATTTTTGGGCAAAAACCGAGCTCTGTTCTTGATCGGGATAATCTGAGACTTAGATTTTGTGCGTGAAGTATACATAGCGGAACTTCCGCGCTATACACTGCGGAACTACCGCAAGCGGAACTTCCGCACTCTACTGCCCGAAACTTCCGATTTCCAGAAGAACAGCCTGAAACTTGTTTTTGATTGTTTGATCTTGCTTCATTTATTTTCTTTAGATCTTCAGAGATCTTTGTAGGCTAGTTTTAAATACAGTGAAGGGGAGTATTAATTTTTAAGGCACCATTCACCCCCCCCCCTCTGTTGCCATTTCGGTCCTTCAGAGATGGGTAAGGTAGACAAGACTTTGTTCATTTTCAGGCGTGGTAATGACTTCCTGCTTGCTCAGATTTTCGTTGATGATATTATCTTTGGTGGTTCTTCTCATGCTCTTGTTTCCAACTTTTCTGAGACTATGTTCAGGGAATTTGATATGAGTATGATGGGAGAGCTCAATTACTTCTTAGGGCTTCAAATCAAGCAATGCAAGGAAGGGATCTTCATCCATCAGACGAAGTACATTAAGGACCTGCTCAAACGTTTCGACATGGGTGACTGCAAGCCGATCTCCACTCCCATGGCGACTTCCACTGTTTTGGATCCAGATGAGGAAGGAGAAGCCGTGGATCAACACGAGTATCGCAGCATGATCGGCTCCCTCCTGTACCTGACGGCCTCAAGATCGGACATGCACTTCACGGTCTGCCTCTGTGCGAGATTTCAGGCGTCTCCGAGAGCTTCCCATCGCCAAGCCGTTAAGCGCATATTCAGGTATTTACACTCTACCCTCTTGTAAGGCATTTGGTATTCTTGTTCTTCATCTTTGTCCATTCATGGGTTTTCTGATTCTGATTTTGCGAGCTGTCGGCTAGATAGGAAGAGTACCTCAGGCACTTGTCACTTCCTAGGCACTTCTCTTGTCTGTTCGTCTTCTAGGAAGCAGTATTCGGTTGCACAATCCACTACTGAAGCTGAATATGTAGCTACTGCTAGTTGCTGTAGTCAGATTTTGTGGATGATAACCACTCTTAAGGATTATGGGTTAAATTTTGCTAGTGTTTCTCTTTTCTGTGATAACACTTCTGCCATTAATATTTCTAAGAACCCTGTGCAACACTTTAGGACCAAGCACATAGACATTCGCTATCACTTCCTTAGAGACCATATCGAAAAAGATGATATTGTGCTGCACTTCGTGGAGTCCGAGGCTCAACTGGCTGATATCCTCACCAAGCCTTTAGACCCAATTAGGTTTGCCACCTTGAGGAGCGAGTTAGGGGTAATTTATCCCTATGGGTTGGTTTGAGGGGGAGTTCGATCTTTTCTGATCTTACCTTGTTCTTCTGATCTTTCCTTGTTCTTTTCTGAACTTATTGATCTTCTTGAACTTTTTAGGTTTTTAGGCTTTTCTTGCATCTCATTGTATCATATTGCATTCATATGAAAAATCCAAAAAGATGCATTGTAATATAAGATTTGATGTTTATCTTTTAAAATTGATGAAGCTTTGTCTATTACCCTTTGGAGCTTTAGTATTTCAATTCTTGCTCAATGCCATGTCTAGTTCTTTGACTTGCTAGAAGTATCATGCTTTCACATATACAGATAAGTTTTTGTTGTATGAGCTAGAACTTTAAAACAACTCGAACTAAAATCTGTAATTTGTTGATATTTTAGCTAGTTGCGCAATTAGTGCTCCTTTTGTGACATTGGCCCTATCAGAATTGCTTTGTTAGCTCTTGAATCTAAAATTGACCATTACTTGAGCTTCTTGTGTTCTTGAGATTCTAAAACTGCTCTTGTGAAACATGAAAAATCAAATTTCAAGATTGTCTTATGCTTAAAATTGTGCCAAACTACTCTTACGAGACTGCATGTCAAAGACATAAACTTGGAGATAGTTTGATGATCCAGACGATCTCATGGGGACTGCTTGTCAGAACTGACATGAACCTCAAGATTTGTCGCCCTGATAGAAGCTTAGGAAGAGTTTGTGGATGGCTCATAGTTCAGGATCTTCTTCTCTAAGATATACATTTAATCAACTTCTGGTCAAAGCTTAGGATGAGTTTGTGGATGGCTCCTAGTCCAGGATCTTGTTACTAAGTTAGACCATTAGTCAACTTCAATATTTAGTGCAAATGAAAAATTATTGAAAAATGGACGTTTGAGAAATTTGAGCAAAATGATTCAATACAGGACTTGATTGTCTCTTAATGTGGTCTTTGTTAGCTTTTTGATCTCACTTTGACATTTTGACATGGCCAGTTTCACTTTAGAATCCCTGTTGATGGACTTGCTAAATTTGAAGCTTTGCTTAAATTGATCAAATTTATTGCTTTATTTTGAGCCTTCGTGCTTAGCTTTGATATATATATGTCTTATCATGATCTTGCTAGCGCTGTTAGGCTTGATATGTTGTTTATGCAATATTAGAAATGCTAGCTTGTTCTTTTGGGTAATCTCCAAAGCTTTTTGTAATCAAAAATTAAAAAATACAAAAAATGAAGCCACTCCATTGCACTTCATGCATACTCCTTCTTATGCTTCTTTCTCCATTCTGCATTTGTTATCTCTGGACGAGAGGAAGGCGTGATTTCTTGATGACTCTATTGTCAAAGGGGGAGAAGATATTACAATATTGGGGGAGAATATATCTCAATGTTGTATAAAGGGGAGAAGATATAAAAATATTAAAAAGGGGGAGAAAATTGGAGAATTTGAAATTTTTCTGAAATCTGAGGATCATAGTGAGGGGAGGCTTTTAAATTGCATTCTTATTATCTTATTGCTTCTCTGAACTTGAATTGCATTTCCTAATCCTCACGATGATCATAGGTCAATTGAACAATTGTTCTTTCATATGGACCTTAAGTGAGATTTTTGACTCTTTTCTGGACATTAAAATTTTTATGCTTTCTTTTGCCTTATCTCACTTGCCTATGCTATTCTGATGCCAACTTGGTCATTTCCATTGCTTTTCTCTTGCTTATGGACCAAGTTGTGCTTTTATGCGAAAACGAAAGTATTTTACTTTTCAAACCTCCAAACTACATTTTCTGGATTATTGCCAATGTGTTCATCAAGGGGGAGATTGTGGATATCACGGGGATATACTCCATATCTTAGGATGATGTGACAATTGACAATGGCGTTAAAGGTTTGTCGTTTCACGTGTTTTCGGTAAAGTTGCAGGGCTGTTATGCTTCAAGCGGTCTGACCGGCCTAAGAGGCGGTCAGACCGGCCTAAGGGCGGTCCGACCGGCCATAGTGGCAGTCGGACCGGCCAACTTTAGAAAGTGTTGTTTTGATCTAGGCCAAAAATAGAGGGTGTAGGCAAGAGAAAAGATTCTATTGCACTTGGTCCCATAATTTTTGGAGTCTCCAGTCAAAAGTTCTATTCGTTTGAAAATTCCAGTAGGTTTCAGGATTTCAGAGGTTGAAATCGGCTAAGTCCCAACTGGCGGTCTGACCGACCAATAGGTGGCGGTCAGATCGGCCAAGGTGGGCGGTCTGACCGGTTTTCACTTGGATCGTCGGCCTTCATGGCCGTGATGTTCAGTTGTTAGGTCAAAGTCATGAGTTTCAGTGCATATGTATTGCATGATGCATGTTTTGACTAACATGGGTCAAGTTGTGAAGAACTTATTCCCGGATTCGGTTTACTTGTCTATTGTTGTGCAGGTTGCTTGGTGGTCAACGATGGTCAACGGCGAGGATGATCAGGACTAGGCTTGAAGAGCTGAGATCCAGAACGATCGACGATGCCAGGTGAGGTCAATGAACTCAAGCGTGGTGCAAGATGGACTAGGGTGACCTTTTGGCTAATCCTCGGCGCAAGATGGCGCAAGGTGTAACTAATTAGGTCAAGAGGAGTTAAAGACGGCGCATTAAAATGCGTGCGTGCATGATCCGTTTGTTTTGGGCCTTAACGGGAGTCTAACTGAGTCAAACTTGTAGAAGGACTAAGCCTCCACTATAAATAGGTGAGGGAGGTGGCTACACATCTTCTTCGTCTGTTTTGTTATTTGAAACCCTAATTTGCTTAGGGAGAGCTTTTGTTGAGGCTAGGGTTCTAGAGAGTTTAGATGTGATTTTTGTGCTCTTGGATTGAGCATTATCCTCCATTGATGGAGTGGTTGTAAGCCCATATCATATCAAACCAATCTATGGAAAGTTAGATTATTGTCTTGTCTCTTTGCGTTCTTTCTCTCTTTTTGATGATTTGAGTCTTTCTTTAATCCGTGAGTTTTTATTGATTTCTTTATGTGATCTAGCTTGCTGTGACATGTGGGAACATATCTAGGATCATCTTGATCATCAATCACCCACGAGCAAGATTTTGGATCTAGTTTTCGTTCTGACTTGGTTTTGAACTCTTCTCTTATCAAACGGAAAAAGATCATTATTCTTCTAAGAATTTCCACAATCTTCGATTGGAATAGGTTCCTGACATCATAGAGAAGGTGTGTTCCAAGTTTCACCGAGTTTGGAGTTGTAGATCAAAAGTTACATCTATTTGTAACCGTCATCGATCTGGGTTATTTGATCATTCTTAAAGCGGTGATCGGATCGCTTGATGCCACGGTCCGACCGCCAAGGTCGTGGTCGGACCGCTAGGACCAATGATCGAGCACCAGTGCACTTGTTTTTAGCTGGTGTTGTTTTTGTCGTATTTCTTAGGGGATTAAATTGTATTCAATACTAGTCTTCCGCGGTACTGGTATATTGATCTTCATAGCTTGCATAGCTACTAGAGTAAAATCCTATTGAAATCAATTATTTGTGAAAAAGTGAGCGTGCTCCTATTCACCCCCTCTAGTCGCCTTTTCGGTCCAACAGATATCTACCTTGTTGGTAGAGACTCCACACGTGTAACATCTCTTAAATAGTTAGTAGTTGGAAAATTCACCATTTGGATTTTATTTGAATTTTAATAAAGCTTAACATGGACTTTCAGTATCAAAACAATTTAATATGATTAATGACAACATCAACAATGGTTGTCCAAACTATTTTACCTAGGTTCTATGTGCTTTGATATATTTTCTATATTTTTCTAGAAATTTTCTAAGTTCATTTGCTATTTTCTATTTGCTATTTGCTATTTGCCTTTTTTGTATTTTTGTGGATATCATGGGGATATGCTCTAGATCTTAGGATGATGTGACAATTGGCAATGGCGTTAACGGTTTGTCGTTTCACGGGTTTTCGACAAAGTTTCAGATCTGTTCAGGCATTCTGGACAGGGGCGGTCCGACCGGTCCCAAATCGGTCGGACCGGCCATGTGCGGCGGTCAGACCGGCCGTGACCAAAATTTGTAGACAAGTGAGGGGATCCTAATACACTTGGTCTCATAATTTTTGGAGTTCCCAAGCAAAAGTTCTATTGGTTTAAAGTTTCCAGTAGGTTTCGGATTTTCAGGGATTTTCTTTGATTCGCATGTTTTTGATTGATTTCTTCTCATGATCTAGCTTGCTGTGACATGTGGGAACACATCTAAGATCATCTTGATCATCAATCACCCACGAGCAAGTTTTTGGATCTAGTTTTCGTTTTGACTCGGTTTTGAACCATCCCTCTCTCAAACTGAAAAAGGTCATAACTTTTCTATGGATCTTCACGATCTTCGATTGGAATAGGTTCCTGACATCCTAGAGAAGGTGTGTTCCAAGTTTCATGAAGTTTGGAGTTGTAGATCAAAAGTTAGACCTATTTGCAACTTCGTTTTTGGTGATTCCTTTGTTCATCAGTGGAGGTCGAACCGCCCTAGCTAGAGGTCGGACCGCCCCTTGGAAGGTCGGACCGCCCACGAGTAGAGGTCGGACCGCCCTTGGAGAGTCGGACCGCCCACAATAGAAGTCGGACCGCCCTACACTTAGGAAATTAAGTTTGGTTGTTTTTGGTTGTTTTGCTTGGGTTTTGATTGGATTCAATCCTAGTCTTCCATTTGTCTTGGTATATCGATCTTCATAGCTTCTATAGCTATTGGAGTGAAATTTGTGTTGAATCTAATCGTGGTTGAAAAAGTGGCGTGCTCTATTCACCCCCTCTAGTCGCCTTTTCGGTCCAACAAGTGGTATCGAGCCGGTTAGTTCAATCTTGATCTTAGGTCCTTTGAACTGGCGATGGATAAGTACTCGACAAAGCCGCATGTTTTCAATGGGCTCGACTATGCCTATTGGAAGAATCGCATGCGAGTCTTCCTTGAGAGCGAAGGACAAGCTATATGGGAGGTTGTTCGAGCTCAGCTTCGTTACTGAGATTGCCACGCAAGCTTGGCAATACTTTGGCTAACAACAACAAGGCAAAGAATCTCCTATATCTTTGGGCTTGGTAGACAAGAGTATGGCAGATTTGCAATCTTCGACCGCACATGAAATTTGGCACACCTCGAAACTTACCATGAGGATCGTCCCAGTTAAACAAGTGCGACAGACGGTCTATAAGCGAGAGTACAACAAATTCGAGATCGTCTGGCGAGAGCATCGATGGCGTTTTACTCGCTTCAACAAGGTTGTCAATCGGATGAAAATTGTTGACATTGAGTACTCTCAATGCGAGAATGCCACTCACCTCTTGGCTGCAATCAACACCAAGGAGTGGGAGATGAAGGCTCTTGCCATAGAGGAGAGCGTCGATCTCTACTCTCACCTTGGAGCTGCTTTATAGTAAGCTCAAGACTCATGAGATCAAGAGAGGTAGTCTTCCTAAGAAGAATGACATGGCTTTGGTAGTGATCCTCTTTCAAGAGCTTCGATGGTTTTTCCGAGTCCTCTTGGGTTTTTCTCTTGCTGTTTATCCACAATTCGTGAAGAGGATTTTGAGAGTCTTCTGAGCCCGAGCTAGCCCTCATAGTCAAGAAAGTCACACGGGCTTACAACAATGTGAGAAACAAAAAGAGGTGGCCTGTGACTTGCTACGAGTGTGGTGAGCTTTACCATATTCGCTAAGCGCCCCAAGGTGAAGGGTAAGGGTAACCATAAGGAGGAAAGCCGACTTGGAAGAAGCCTCAAGGGAACAAATCAAGGTTTGATCTTTGCCAAGGTGATGAAAGTCGCTCACTAGGGTCCTTGCAGCTTTTGGAGATCAATCCTTGAGCGATGTGGACTCTGGGAGCGAGGAGGACAAGGAGGAGGAGGAGCCACCTCAAGACAAGAAAGGGAAGACCAAGGACTTCAGGCATGTGCTTCATGGTGACTCAGTCGGCGTCGATGATGATGATGAGGTATCCTATCTTATGATGTCCTTTACGCTAGATGCGAGAACATGTATGAGCAATTGCTTAGTCGGGATAAGGCTTTAAAATTCATCATGGTTAAGAACAAGGATCTAGAGTCACAAGTTGAAAATTTGACATTAGAACTTGTGAATGCTAAGAGTCTAGGCGTTGATGAATGTTCATCTTGCCATACTTTGCACTCTGAGTATCTAAACTACAACTTGCTCTTAATCTTGCTTTGCATCAACTTGAAAATGCTAGGCCGAGCTAGTTGAGGTCAAATCTGCTCCATGTCTTAAATGCTTAGAGTCTAGCAAGTTGGATGTTTACGAACCATGAGAGTCTCGCTCTTGCTCTCGTTGCTTAGAACATGAGCGTGAAATTAAAGACATTTTAAAAGCGACTAGAGAGAAATATGCCAAGCTTAAGGGCGATATTAATTCGCTACTTGTACTTTATGTCCCGCTCTTAAGCTTGAAATTGCTAATTATAAGGAGAGGCTTGCAAAGGTTATTAAACCTAAAATTTGTCAATCATGTGTTGATCTTAGGAAAGATAATGTTTATCTAGAGAACACCTTTGCAAAAATTCTCTAGTGGAGAAAAACAATTAAACATGATTCTTGACAAGTCTAGAACTCCTTCTAAGAAGCAAGGTTTAGGATACAACTACTTGAGAACAAATCCAAGGCTAAGGTCATTCAGGTCTTGGAAAATGGCTTAGTTGAATTCAAAACCCAACGCAAAAATTGCTTTCAAACTGCAGGTTTTGTCCAACCTTCTTTTGAGACAAAAGGTGCTTCTCAGTGGTACAAAATACCCCTTGCACCTATTCGTGAGAAGAGTGGACATTTAGTTGAGTTCTGTTGGTGTAGGATAAAAATGCTAATCATGCTAGAACTTTATTTCATCAACCTAGAGCTTGTGTGAAACATGGTCATGTAAAGAAGAAGAAACACAGTCTAGGATACCTTTGCACATGCTTATCATCATCATGTTCCTAGGCAGAATGCATCTCATGTGTTTGTAACCATTGCTCATGATAGGACTTCAACTAGGATCAAGGACACTCATTACGCTTTGCATACTACTCATGAGCGTGTGTCTCGATCTTGGGTTCCCAAGTCTATTTTAACTAACTTGATATTGAGACACATCGATCTTTTGTGCCTTGATTTTGGGATCGTCGCGGAAGGAGGAAGAACACGTGGCTCGTTGACTCATTTGTTCATGCCACATGACCGGAGACTCAAGATGGTTCACTTCCTTCACGCATGGCGTGGTGATGACTTCATCACCTTGGAGATGATTCACAAGGGCGGATCGAAGGCTGGATCGTCGGGGTGAGCAGCAGGTTCATTCTCAAGGATGTCGCTCTTGTGTCCAAGCTAAGGTACAATCTCTTTACGTCTCACGACTTCTTGATGATGGCTATGAGACTAGATTTAAGAAGAACGCTTGTCGGTGCTTGATTCTTTTGGTGAGCTCATTTTGGAATTTCTAGAGTTGGTAGAATATTTGGGTGATTTTTACGAATCTCTTGCGGATCTCTCAAATGTTTAGTTGCATCTTCTTACGATATCGGCTTTGCACCGGCGCTTAGGGCACATTGGTTTTGATCATCGACACGAGTTAGCGGCCTTGATCTCATGAGAGGCTTGCCTAAACTCAAAGTATCCAAAGATCTTGTATGTGCTCCACTGTAGGCATGGCAAGCAAGTTGCCGCCTCACACCCTTCATTGACTATGGTCATGGTAGACGGGCCGGAGACGGTTGCTTCATATGGATCTTGTTGGTCTGCTAGGGTTCGATCGATCGGTGGCAATTGGTACATTCTTGTCATAGTCGATGATTTTTGAGATATTCTTGGGTGTTCTTCTTGCTTGAAGGATGAGGTCTTTGATCATTATCATGATCTTGTTCTTCGTTTGGCCTCTGAACTTCTGGTGCCTTGAGAGCAATCCGCGGTGACAATGGCACGGAGTTCAAGAATGCCTCGTTGCCTCTTTTGTCTTGGCCGGTATTGAGCATCGAGTTCTCTTCTCCACACGTCCCTCAACAAAATGGCGTTGTGGAAAGGAAGAACAGGACCTTAGTCTCGATGGCTAGGGCGATGCTAGATGAGTATAGCACACCGAGGAGGTTTTGGGCGAAGCTATTGCTACTGACTTGCCATATTTCAAATCGTGTCTTTACGAGACCGTCTTTGGGCAAGACTTCTTATGAGCTTCGTTTTGCGAGAAAACCCTCGATTTCGCACTTTCGAGTCTTTGGATCGAAGTGTTTTATTCTCAAGGCAGTGAACCTAGATAAATTTGAATCAAGAACTTGTGATGGTTTATTTCTAGGTTACCTGCTCATTCGAGGGGTTTCGGGTTTTAATGTTGAAACTAACATTGTCTAGGAGACATGCAATGTCACTTTTGATGAGACTAGCCTGCTGGCTAGATCCGATATTTGGTGACTTACGGGTGAGAGAGCATATTTGTTGAGGAAGATGAGGATGAAATTGATGATGCTCCTCCACTTGCTACTAATGCTCGATTCGGCTCGAGAACACCTTTACGGCGGCTTCACCTCCAATTGAGGCTCCTGCTGTATCTTCTTCATCAGCAGTTCCTGCGGAGGTTGAGGAGATACTATCTCCCCAGCGCTCCTTTGCACATCGAGCGGCACCCCGGATCGGATGATTGGTAGTCTCCATGGCGAGTCACTCGCTCCGGTATCATGATCCGAGTCTTTTCTCTCACTCTGCATTTGTAGCGTCTTTTGAACCCAAAGATATATCACATGCTTTATCTGATGCTAGTTGGGTCAATGCCATGCATGAGGAGTTAGAAAACTTTGAAAGAAATAAAGTCTGGAACCTTGTAGAACCTCCTAGTGGTCATAATGTAATTGGTACCCGTTGGGTGTTTAAAATAAACAAAATGAGGATGGTTACGTGGTTAGAAACAAGGCTAGGTTGGTAGCTCGGGGTTTTAGCCAGTTGAGGGTTAGATTTTGATGAGACCTTCGCTCTGTTGCTAGATTAGAAGCCATTCGCATCTTGCTTGCATTATTGCATCTAAAGGTTTTAGGTTGCATCAAATGGATGTTAAGAGTGCTTTTACGAATGGTTTTATAGAGGAGGAAGTGTATGTTAGACAACCCCCTGGCTTTGAGGATCCCAAGCACCCTGATCGTGTCTTTAAGCTATCCAAAGCCTTGTATGGTCTTAAGCAAGCCCCTAGAGCCTGGTATGATAGACTTAAGACCTTTCTGCTTAAGAATGATTTTAAAATGGGAAAAGTTGATAAGACTCTATTCATTCTTAGGCATGGCAATGACTTCCTGCTTGTTCAGATTTACGTTGATGATATTATCTTTGGTGGTTCCTCTCATGCTCTTGTTTCTAACTTTTACGAGACCATGTCTAGGGAATTTGAGATGAGTATGATGGGAGAGCTCAACTACTTTCTGGGGCTGCAAATCAAGCAATGCAAGGAAGGGATCTTCATCCATCAAACGAAGTACACTAAGGATCTTCTCAAGCGTTTTGATATGGGTGACTGCAAGGCGATCGCCACTCCCATGGCGACTTCGACTGCTTTGGATCCAGATGAGGAAGGGGAAGCCGTGGATCAACGCGAGTACCGCAGCATGATCGGCTCCCTCACATACTGGCGGCCTCAAGACCGGACATCCACTTCACGATGCGCCTCTGCGCGAGGTTTCAGGCGTCACCGAGGACTTCACATCGCCAAGCCGTTAAGCGCATCTTCAGGTATTTACATTCTACTCTCCAGTATGGCATTTGGTATTCTTGCTCTTCTTCGCTGTCCATTCGGGGGTTTTCTGATTCTGATTTTGCGGGCTGTAGGCTAGATAGGAAGAGCACTTCTGGTACATGTCATTTCTTAGGCACGTCTCTTGTCTCTTGGTCTTCTAGAAGCGGTCTTACATTGCACAATCCTTCTTCGATGGTGAATATGTAGCTGCTGCTAGCTGCTGTAGTCAGATTTTGTGGATGGTGTCCACTCTTAAGGACTTTGGGTTAAATTTTGCTAGTGTTCCTCTTTTCTGTGATAACACTTCTGCTATTAACATTGCTAAGAACCCTGTGCAACACTCTAGGACCAAGCACATAGACATTCGCTATCACTTCCTTAGAGACCATGTCGAGAAGGGTGATATTGTCTTTGCATTTTGTGGAGTCCGAGGCTCAATTGGCTGATATCCTCACCAAACCTTTAGACCCAACTAGGTTTGCCACCTTGAGAAGCGAGTTAGGGGTAATTTATCCCTATGGGTTGGTTTGAGGGGGAGTTCGATCTTTTCTGATCTTACCTTGTTCTTTTGATCTCTTATTGTTCTTTTTCTGAACTTTTTGATCTTTCTGAACTTTTTAGGTTGTTAGGCTTTTTATTGCATCTCATTGTATCATATTGCATTCATATGAAAAATACAACAAGTGGTATGAAAAATTCAAAAAGATGCATTGTAATATAAGATTTTCTGCTTATCTTTTAAAATTGATGAAGCTTTGCCTATTACCCTTTGGAGCTTTAGTATTTCAATTCTTGCTCAATGCCATGTCTAGTTCTTTGACTTGCTAGAATTATCATGCTTTTACATGTGTAGTTAAGTCTTTTCTATATGAGCTAGAACTTTAAAACAACTCGAACTAAGAAATTGCAATTTGTGGATGTTTTAGCGAGTTGCGCAATTAGTGCTCCTCTTGTGACATTGGCCTTGTCAGAATTGTCTTGTTAGCTCTTTGATCTAAAATTGACCATTACTTGAGCTTTTGTGTTCTTGAGATTCTAAAACTGCTCTTGTGAAAAATGAAAAATCAAGATTGTCTTATGATTAAAATGTGCCAAACTACTCTTACGAGACTGCTTGTCAAATGACATGAACTTGGAGATAGTTTGATGATCGAGACGATCTCATGGGGATTGCTTGTCGAAATGACATGAACCTCAAGATTTGTCATACGGTAGAAGCTTAGGAAGAGTTTGTGGATGGCTACTAGTCTAGGATCTTCTTCTCTAAGATATACCTTTAATCAACTTCTTGTCAAAGCTTAGGATGAGTTTGTGGATGGCTCCTAGTCTAGGATCTTGTCACTAAGTTAGATCATTAGTCAACTTCAAATATTCAATGCATATGAAAAATTGTTGAAAAATGGGCGTTTAAGAAATTTGAGCAAAATGATTCAATACAGGACCTGATTGACTCTTAATGTGGTCTTTGTTAGATTTTTGATCTCACTTTGACATTTTGACATGGCCAATTTCATTTTAGGATCCCTGTTGATGAACTTGCTAAATTTGAAGCTTTGCTTAAATTGATCAAATCCATTGCTTTACTTTTGAGCCTTTATGCTTAGCTTTGTTATATATGTCTTACCATGATCTTGCTAGCACTATCAGGCTTGATATGTTGTTTGTGCAATATTAGAAATGCTGACTTGCTCTTTTGGGTAATCTTCAAAGCTTCTTGTAATCAAAATTAAAAATACAAAAATGAAGCCACTCCATTGCATTTCATGCATACTTCTTCTTTTGCTTCTTTTTCATTCGCAATTGCTATCTCTGGATGAGAGGAAGGCGTGATTTCTTGATGACTCCATTGTCAAAGGGGAGAAGATATTTTCAATGTTGGGGAGAAGTTTATATAAAGGGAGAAAGTTGGAGAATTTGAAATTTGAAATTTTAAAATCGAGGATCATAGTGAGGGGAGTTTTGAATTGCATTCTTATTGCCTTATTGACTCTTCGAACTTGAATTGCATTTATTACACCTCACAATGATCAAAGGTCAATTGAACAATTGTTCTTTCATATGGACCTTAAGTGAGATTTTTGACTCTTTTAAAATCAAAGTTTTTATGCTTTCTTTTGCCTTATCTCACTTGCCTATGCTATTCGATGCCGACTTGGTCATTTCCATTGCTTTCTCTTGCTTATGGACCAAGTTGTGCCTTTGTGCGAAAACAAAAGTATTTTACTTTTCAAACCTTCAAATTACATTTTTGGATTATTGCCAATGTGTTCATCAAGGGAGATTGTGGATATCATGGGGATATGCTCGGATCTTAGGATGATGTGACAATTGGCAATGGCGTTAACGGTTTATCGTTTCACGGGTTTTCGACAAAGTTTGAGGTTGTTAGGCTTCGGGCGAGGCGGTCCGGCCGGCCATAGCATGGCGGTCCGCCGGTCCCAAATATCGGGCCGGCCATGTCGTGATCGGGCCAACGTGACAAAATGTTGAATAAATTTGGGCCAAAAATAGGTGTTGTAGACAAGTGAGGATTCTAATACACTTGGTCTCATAATTTTGGAGTTCCCAAGCAAAAGTTCTATTGGTTTAAAGTTTCCAGAGGTTTTGAATTTGAGAGGTTGAAAATTGGCTAAGTCCCAACTAAGCGGTCGGACAAGCCAATAGGTGGCGATCCGGCCCGGCGAAATGGTGATCGAGGCCGAGCCCTGAGGCGATCGGCCGGTTTCACTTGTTCATCGGCCAACTTCATGGCGATGATGTTTTGTTAGGTCAAAGTCATGGGTTTGATGCATATGTGTTGCATGATGCATGTTTTGACTAACATGGGTCAAGTTGTGAAGAACTTGTTCCGGATTCGATTTGCTTGTTTATTGTTGTGCGGGTTGCTTGTGGTCAACGATGGTCAGCGGCGAGGATGATCGGGACTAGGCTTGGAGAGCGAGGTCGAGCGATCGGCGATGCCGGGTGAGTCAATGAACTCAAGCGTGGAATAGCAGGATGATGGACTAGGGTGCAAGTGCCATGGTGGTTACGGTGGGGCGGATGGGAGAACTTCCGTTGATCAACCAAGATGGCGAAGCATGGGAGGTGCTTCACAAAGATGGGACTCGGTCTTTGCAAAAGATCGAGAAGGGTAGTAATTATACCAAATACCGCCTTGGTGACTTTGACGACTCGCGGCGTAAGATGGCGTGGAGAAGCGGAGTAGGTCAAGAGGAGATGAAGGCGGTAGCCGAGAGGCGTGCGTGTGTGACCCGTTTGTTTTGGGCCTTAACGGAGCCTAGTTGGGTGACTCTTCTAGAAGGTTTAAGTCTCCACTATAAATAGGGAGGAGGTGGCTACACCCTTCTTCCCTTTCATGCTTGAAACCCTAGTTTTGGCTTAGGTGCTTAGGGAAGGTTTAGTGGAGGATAGGGTTCTAGAGAGTTTAGAGAGATGTTTTGATCTTGTGTCCATGCGTATCCATTGATGAGTGGTCATGTCGATACATTATCAAATCAATCTAAAGAAGAGTTCTCTTCAAGATGAGTTCATTTGCCCTTCTTCTCTCTATTTGGTGATTTTGAGTCTTTCTTTGATCCGCATGTTTTGATTGATTTCTTCTCATGATCTAGCTTCTTTGTGACATGTGGGAACACATCTAAGATCATCTTGATCATCAATCACCCACGAGCAATATTTTGGATCTAGTTTTCGTTTTGACTTGGTTTTGAACCATCCCTTTTCAAACGGAAAAAGGTCATAATTTTTCCATGGATCTTCACGATCTTGATTGGAATAGGTTCGACATCCTAGAGAAGGTGTGTTCCAAGTTTCATGAAGTTTGGAGTTGTAGATCAAAAGTTAGACCTATTTGCAACCGTTTTTGGTTTGATTGTTGTTGTTCATCTTGATGATGCCACGTCGGATCGAGGTCGGTCGACCGCTAGCTAAAGGTCGGACCGCCTGATGCACTTGTTTTTAGCTAGTGTTGTTTTCGGACCGCTTAGGGATTAAATTGGATTCAATACTAGTCTTCCCTGAGTATATTGATCTTCATAGCTTTCATAGCTACTAGAGTAAATCCTATTGAAAATTAAGTTTGGCGTTCCTATTTTCTAGTTGTTTTGATATCTACCTTTTGATAGAGATTCAATAACCTAGTTCTTTGGAAAATTCACCCTTTGGTTTATTCGATCTTCATAGCTTCATGGACTTTAGCTAATTTAATATGAAATGATAACATCAACAATGTTGAATCTAATCTAGGTGGTTGATAAAAGTTTCTAGAAATTTTATCCTATTCACCCCCTCTAAGTTCATTTGCTATTTTCTATTTGCTATTTGCCTTTTCTGTATTTTCCAAAAAGGAAAATCTATTAAAAAATTCCGAAACAGTGTCAGGCCGAAACCCATTTCCTATTCCTTCTTGGCCCATCTTCCTGTGCCAGCCCGCGCCGCACGTTGTGCCTTTGTCCCTTTGCCAGGTAGGCCCCGCCCGTCAAGTGGTCGTGGTCGCCCTTCTCGTCGTCTTCCTCACACCGCGTCTCGACCGCGTTCGTCATGGTCGCGCTTGGAAGCTCCGTCCAACAACGGAATCTCCAACAAGGAAATCTTGCATCGACTTTATCCTTTTAATCCTCGTACCTTCCAGCACCCGAATCCAACCGAATCGAATCCCGTATCCCCTTTAAACTCGAAATCCATCTCGTGGCGGAAACAAACTGGATTTGGGAATTCCCAAATCTGGTACGCTCGAGGCCTATAAATAGGACCCATGGGTTCACCTTCTCGCCCTGTTCCCAAAACCCAAGCCGCCGCACCCCTCAATCCTTTGCGCCGCCGCATTGGAAGTTTTAGGGTTTCCGCCGTCGCCGCTCGTTTTCTTCAGATTGCGCCGTCGTCTTCGTCGCCTCGTCGTCGTTAACCATGTCGTCATCTTTGTGGTCACCAGAGCTATCTCCAGCACCCCTTCACGACTACGAGATGTCATTGGTGTTCGTCGCCGACAACAGCCGCACCTGCTCCACCACTTCGTCACCAATTCCGGCCAACTCCAACAACCTTCTGTGCCAATACAAGTACCTGTATGTGCGTAATATCCTATTCTACCCAGTGCATGCATCCGCCGTCGTTGCCAGTTTAACTCGAGCCTCGCCAACGTCTTGTCGACGTGTCGTGCCACCTTATCGGTCACATCAACTCGTGAGCACAAATATTGTGCCACATCTTCTCGTGAGCACAAGTGTCGTGCCACATCTACTTGTGGGCACACTTGTCTGCTACCTCACCTGCCATGTATACTAGTACCACCCGCGAGTTTGCTCGGTCGGCCGCGTCAGCGCTTGTGTGTTCCGTTCAAACCCTAACCTAAATCTAATCTGGTGTAAACCCAGTCCACCATACACTATGTCCATGCCATGTGGAGTCCACCGGCCATATCATTGTTCCGTAACCCCGTGAACCGTAGGACCTTCTACGACCAAGTAGTCGTAACCTTCCATGACTAGGTAATCGTAGCCTTCTACGACCATGCAGTAGAAACCTCCGACCATGTGGTCGAAACTCCTTCCGAGTACGCATAGTCGAAAGCAATAAATAGTACTCGATGTACAGTGCTCGATAAATAGTACTCGATGTACAGTGCTCGATAAATAGTTCTCTAATTCCTTTTTGAGTATTTTCTTTAGTTTTAGAACTTCCAGAAGCTATATCTTCTTCATCCGAACTCCGTTTGAGCCCATTCAAATTTCTAAATTCATTTAAATTTGAGATATATTTTTAAGATTTTTATTTAATTTTTGGTGTTAGTTTTCCTCTATGTTTGTATTTATTTTGTTTATTTATTTTCCTTTGCGAGTAGACGTTGGTACTCTGCAAAATTTTGAAGAAGAAGGAGTTAGCCAAAACCAAGACCAGTATCAGAATCAGAATTTATTTCAAGGAAAGTTATACCTTTCATCATGTTGAACCTAGTTTTCAAAACTACTTTGATTCAAAATACTACATTCTACTTTAGGTATTTGTTTCAATGCTTTGGGTGTAGTTATTAATCCTATTTTGATATATCCACCTTGTCTATTGTAACATCATTATCTTTTGTCACCCTAGCTTGGTTAATTATTTAGTTGGTATTCTCATAGCACCAACGTGGGTTGGTTAGTCGAATAGTATTGCTTAGCCATGCTACGAATCACACATATCATTTGAGTTGCAATTATAAATTTGACTAAATGACTATTGAACTTTGTGTAAAATTGTGTGCTATGTGTTATTACTTTGTGATAGCAGGGTGTTGCACTTAACCAACAGGGTGGGAAAAGATTTGGACCGAGGCAAGTGGTAGATACTAGGTGATATGGTGGAACTATGTGAATGAGAATGATAATCTTTGTGGCATAGTTAGAAATTAGAGGTCTCACCTTGGTCAATTAAGAACTTAATTTTATATGCCATTAAATTGGGCCCTTCGTACAACCACATACCTGATGGGATGTGTCTAACTTAATAAGTTATGGAGTCTTAACATTAACAACTCAGGTTGTAGGTTAGTGTCGATGATGGGTGGAGGTGCTTGATCACATCGTGGGATGGGAGTTTACGAATCGTGTATGGGTTGAATGATTGTACATATGACTAGTTATGACTAGTGCTAGCTACACCGGTTATATCTTGTGGGTAAAGTGTACAATCTCTGCAGAGTGTTAAACAATATATTCGAAGCAGAGTGTTAAACAATATATTTGAATAGCCGCGTCCGCGGTCATGGACATGCTTGGAGATTTCACACAAGGGTTAAATTTTCATAAAATATTTGGGAAGGGAGCTGTGTGATCTAAGTCATATGGCTATGTGAAATAATTTGATTAGGCTTTGTGTCTTTGTGAAAACAATTGTTAAACTACTAATGTTTATTTATTTTAAACATGTTTTTAAATCTATTATTTGTATTCAATTGCAAATGCTGCTTTATGCAAAATAACTACACAAGTCATTCCTTTGAAATAAGCCATCATCTATACATTGCATTCTTTGGTATGACTTGCGAGTACGGTTGTGTACTCATACTTGCTATAATCAATCAACAGAAGTGGGGGAGTCTTCACCTATTTTTGAGGAAGGGTTCTATGAAGGTGCTGATCGTTAGGTCTTGATCCCAGTCGGTTGTCTATGGTGAATTGATGGGATTCCGCTGAAGTTTATTTATTCCGCTATTTATTTAATTATTGTTAGCCCTGCGAGGCTTAATAAATGTAAAATCAACCATAAAGTCAAAACTCTTATTTGTTATTCAAATTAATCGTTTATGCTATTATTCATTTTGTGTGGGTCGATATTCATCTATGTTGATACTGTGTGCACTAGCGTGATCCTGGACTAGTGCAGAATACACAGAGAGTCTAGCATTGCATTTTTGGGTCCCGACAACGGGAGTGGAGAGATCCTGGGTCCCTTTGAGGACAGGCTTGAGGAAGAGTGAAGCCTGTCGTGGGTATTCACTCATGCTATACCGGTATAAGCGATGAAATGAGCATATAGCATAGAGTTGCATTGCATGAATGGAAACAAGATGATATGTTTATTTGGGTATAAACATGGATATATATAAATGAATGATGCCAATGATAATATTGATGATGGTTATTGAATTATTGTTTATTGTTTTACTATGTTCTTACTGAGTCGTGGACTCTCCTTGTTTCGTTGACGATATCTTGCATGGGAAGGGACAACTCACATGGGTCACATGCAACAACTATAATTATTTGATTCACTCTATCATGAGATTGTACAAACTAGTGTGATGATATTTCCTTTAGGACTCAATAGACTTGATAAATTCTAGATGATTGATTTGGGACTTGATTTATTCATTCAATAGACTCGTTATGGACTATTTATTATTGATTGATTCATTATTAAGTGTTGCTATATAGTATTTAATCCTTATGATTATGGTGCCGTGTTTAATACTTTTATTGTGACTCATGGACATGTTTAATCCTCTATATGCTTGCTGGAATTTGGTGTAATATATTGTTTAAATTAGTAGTCCATATAGTTTAGTGATATTTTAGACTCAGTTGGCCGGGTGTTACATCTTCTTCTACATAATACATAATCTATACAATTCTACGTACTAATATACAATCTAACACTTACACATAATCACAAATGTCATTTGTTGTACCCAAATTTATTACATGTGTATATACACACACACTCTATATAACAGGTAGTCCTCCCCCCTCCCCTCAAAAAAAAAAATCAGGGTACAACTGTACCCTATGCTCCTATACTAGCTTCGTCGTTGACTCTTCGGTTAGCTAAACCACATTCGACAGTTTTCCTTTGAAAAAAATAATTGACCATCTCGCTAAATGACATACATCTATTCTCATGTAATTTTTTATTCTAATATTTTATTTTTCCAGTGGAATATCGTTTTTTCAGTGAGTACTGAACTTTCTCATTTTATATAGGAATAAGTCTAGCTTTACCCATGAACTTTGACGATTTTGCCACTGTGGCGAATCATGTGGAAGACAACGTGGCGATGATCTAACAATACAAAAAAAACTTACACACTGGGACAACATGTCAATACTCTGGCTGGTTATCTAGGCCGACCCAACTTGCGAAGCAAGCCCAGCTCGGCCTTCCTGGGCCGGTCCACCAGACCGATTTGACCACAAACATATCCCGAAACTACTCCACCACTCCATCCCTAGATTCCCACTCCGACGGTCCGACGGACCCACCGCGACTCCTCTTTGCCGTCTGGGCGACGCAAGGGCCGAATGGAACCGACGACGCCCATGTCGACCCGCCACGCCCGCCGCGTCCTCCTCCTCCCCGCCGCCGCGGTCCTCCTCATCATCCTCTTCGCCGGCGGCGCGGCGGCCGACGACGCCTCCAGCGACGATGACGCCGGCGCCCCGCGGACCCCCGGCTGCTCCAACAAGTTCCAGCTGGTAACGGGCCAAGCTGACTGCCCCATCCGTTCTATCCTCTCTTCCAGATTTGGTCGCTACTAGTGGTGGCGGTTCGCTGTAGGGTTCTTTGTTTGCTAGAGGTACAGGTGGTAGTTTGGTGGAATGAGGAGATCTCGCTGACGGTGTGGTCGTGTAGAGGGGATTTGTGGATCTACCCTGCCGTTGGGTAAGAATGCGATATTTCCGAGCTGTAGTATTTTAGTCATGGAATGGATCGAAAGCTGGATAGTTGGTCTGGTGCACAATTAGTTCAACCGTTTTGGCTTGAACTGAAATGCATGTGTAAGTCGCACGGCCGCTTTTCAGTTTTTGGCAATGCTTCCGCTGTTCACCTATAACTCAGGCTGCAGGGGAGATAGGATCATATTATTTAGCCGGTCCTTGCCCACTAATTTCACATATTATTTGTTTTTTTTCCATTCGTATGGATTTCTACCTAGATGGGCTGCTGTCACTCTTTTTGGCTTGAGCCTATGAGATTCTCATGCCTGGTTGAATTATTTATGGTTTTTGTGTGATGAGCTTCGTTCTGATACCTAGAACACAAATGATATTTTAACAGAAATTAAAAACTCAAGATTGGTGAAGATATTGCCCTTGTCTTTGTTTGTAGGACAATTGTTGCCTTTCTCTAGTTGCTGCTTCTTTGAGTAGAGATAACCTTAATAAAATATTTGTCCTGGAAAGCATCCCATATTTTTCCATTTCTTTGCTTGTTGATTTGCTTAGCATATTTTCGGGAATGCTGAATAGGAATGCGCTTCTTACTGATCTCCTGAAATTTAGATATATCAACACATATTTGTGGAATTATACTTTCACTTCGCTACATGAAAAGTTTGGCCCAAATTCGTCCCCCTATAATATTTCTGCCTCTGACCTGATTGTATAGCTCCTTACTGCAGTGTTATGCGTGAAGTGGGCTTGTGATAAGCATTTTGATGTTTTTAGTAAAAAGAACATTTTGATGTGTCTTTTGAAGCGTATGCATGGGGATCTCATGATTGCAGGTCTAGAATTTGTGTAGGAGACATTGTTTGACATAAATTGATGTTTTCTGCATTTAAAAAAAATCAAATGATGTATTTGCAATTGAGGACACAACATATACATAAGATTGCATTATTGCAAGTTTGCAACTCTGCCTTTGCTTAGAGATTTTCATTCAAGTCAAATGCAACCATTGATTTTGTTTCTAAATTGGAAATTTTAGGTTAGTACTATCCTGTTAATACTTCTTTGCCATTTGTTTTGCTTGTACGAAAGGAAATAAGATGTTTACATATTCGACACTATAACCTGTAGGTGCCCAACCAATGCCAATAAATCTAAACCCAGATTCTGTGGATGTTGACTCAAACTTTATATTAAAGCAAGATACTATTGCCCCTAGTCTCCCATTCTCTCTCATGCCCCAGATTTTATCCAGGTTAAGGTGAAGAATTGGGTAAATGGAACTGAAGGCTCAACTGTTGTTGGACTAAGTGCAAGATTTGGAGCCTCCTTGCCTAGAGATATCCATGAAGCTCAAAAAACATTTGCTGTCCTCGCAAATCCATTTGATTGCTGTTCGAATTTGACATCAAAGGTTTGATTTTGGCACCAACTGTAACATGCTTGCTAACTAAGGTTTTTTTTTTTTTTTTTGCAAAGGACATGCTAATAGCGTAATCCTAATAAAACAAAACGTGTATGATGTAAGTATTTTTCTAAACTAATTCCTGCTGCTGCAGTTAACAAATTCTATTGCTTTATCAACACGTGGAGAATGTGCTTTCACTGCTAAAGCAAAGATTGCGCAGGCTGGTGGTGCAGCTGGTTTACTAGTTATCAATGATAGTGAAGGTATAAAAAAGGCAACCTGAATTATATTATCTCTGTCCTGTTCAAATAGTTCAGTATTTCAGGTAGGCATGCCAGATTCTTTTGCAGACAACTATCCATCTGTTTAACTTCTTGTTTTCAGAACTTTACAAGATGGTTTGCAGTGAGAATGACACTTCCATTAATGTGACAATACCTGTCGTAATGATACCACAGTCAGCAGGAAAGAAGCTGAAGGACTTCTTGGATCATGGATCAAGGGGTAAGTAACATAATCTTCAATTCTTAATTTTCCTTACTGCTGTTAAGCTTCAGCATTATTTCTTTTATATTGCTCCTGTGGCAGAGTTTGGTTATATCTTTACTCTGTTATTTCCACTTATTGTCATATCAACTTAAAAGCACTGAATGCTTTATATTCAGACTATTGCATGGAATTTCAACCTTTTTTTTTATAACTGAAGACAGTTATGTGGACTATTATTAAAGTGCTTGAGTGTCTGTTTGTCTGCCCTCCCATGCTCCCCGCAAAAAAATTAGTGCTCACAGATGAGCCCATCGGAAAAAACCGGATGAAATTCGTTTGAATTTGTTTAAAACCAGTCAAAATTTGAAAACTATTGAATTTGCTAAACCGGGAAAAACGGCCGGGTTTTCCGTTTACGGACCAACCGGTAAACGGTAACACCGGTAACCGCCGATTCTTGGCGGATTTTGATCCATGAGCCCATCTCCCTGAGTAGAAAATAATATGATCCAGGAAGAAAACCGGTTTGAAATAGAGTTTGTTAGCGTAGATATTTGCAACATGTGGGACTTGGACTAATATTCCAAAGTAAATGATGCATAGTGAATCAAGTTGCCATCTGCAGTTTGCAGCCTATTATGTTCTTGTGAATCCATACTGGTCGAGTAAACTGTTGTGCAGTCTAACTTCTTACTGAAGGATTGTCTTTGTATCTATTTGTCGGTCATATAGCTGCTACATATTTTATAACACAATAGTTAATTACTTAATTATCATTTTTCGACACACTGTGATCCCTGTGTAAATAGTGATTTGTTGAATTGATCTCTCGATTGGTACAATTGTTTGCACTGGCTGCTACTCCTGTATAAATGATGACTAGTCGAAGTCCAATATGCTTGTGAGTTAGTTTATGATACACCATAGTATGCATGCTAATACAAAATTGTTCTTTTGCTGTAGTGGAGGTGCAACTATATTCACCAAATCGACCAGTTGTGGACCTTTCAGCATGCTTCTTGTGGATAATGGCTGTGGGAACCATAGTCTGTGCATCACTCTGGACTGAATTCGTTGCATGCGAGCAGGTTGATGAGCGTTATAATCAGTTGACACGGAAGGTTTTGACTTTTGTGCCTTATCTATGCCTACCCAAACTATATGGCATTTCATGTTGTTTTATCTTTTCATACACATACCGGAATGCATTCAACATTTATACACTTACAATCCGGGACAAATTTTACTAACTTGGGTGAAGTGGCTGGAACGTGGTACCTTGCATGAATAGGTTGTATGTGAGGCACACTAAAACTGCACACTGCTGTGCCACTAACAAATACATCACATTTAGGAAGAGGGATGAGTCATTATTAAGACTATGTAATATAGAATTTAAGCTTGATGTTTAATTATATGCCATCTTAAGAAAAAAAAAGTCTTGACTTCGTGATTCGATGTCATTATAATAACATATGGCCTTGTATTTAATTTCGGATTTTGATGTAAACTGTTTTCAAAATGTAATTTGACAAATCTACTTGCAGATGTATTCTTTTCAATCATTAGGTGTTGTTTTCATGAACCCATTCATTTCTGTATTTCTACAAAAACATATCTAGTTGTGAGGCACGTCTTTGCCGCTCATGAATGCTTCTTCTAATTGCTGTTTTATCAAGTTTGTTTCTAGTGTTGTAGCTAACAAGTAGTAGTTTATCTAGTTCATCACTGGATTATGCTTTTTTACTGACAAATTTCTTCCTTTCATTCTAAACAGGACGGACCTAATTCTGGAACAAACTTTAGAGAAGATAAAGAGATCTTTGAGATCAGTGCCAAGGGTGCTATTGTTTTTATTATAGTTGCTTCAGTTTTCCTCCTTCTTCTGTTCTTCTTCATGTCATCTTGGTTCGTCTGGCTGCTAATTGTGTTATTCTGCATTGGTGGTATTGAGGTATTTTCTTCTTTTCAGTGGATTTTGAAGTGTAACAAGTGTTTATTTAGTTTTTTTATATTCCTTTGCTGGGGTATTCAGTTATGAGCTTGATGGTGGACTGTGTCTTGCAGGGTATGCATGTTTGCTTGGTGACACTTCTCTCTAGGTAGCAAATGAAATAATTTAGATTAAGCAATTTGGTCAATGCTCGCCGCTTTATTTATTTATATCTTCTTGTTCGATGTGCCTCATTTAACAGGATCTTCAAGGATTGTGGACAAAAGACTGTACAACTCCCATTTTTGGGGGAGGTGTTAGCCTTATCTGTTGGAATAGTACCATTTTGTGTGGCCTTTGCGATTCTCTGGGCTGTGTATCGGCATTGTTCGGTTGCTTGGATAGGCCAAGACATCCTTGTAAGAAAAAAAAATTACGATCACTTGCGTTCTCTTGCTATGTTTTCACTGTGTAGGTGTATTTTTCCACATTTTGCATCAGTAGCATGTGAAAGCATGCAATTGCATATGCTCTTGTAATGTACCACCAATCATGTCCAGGTTCACATGATAGTTTTTCTTAAACACCAGAGGTTAAAACTAGCATTTTGTGACTTGTGAAGTCGGTGTGGATCCAGGTCCCATATTCCTAGTGGGGTCAGGTACAATATGGTACAATATGATTTTCTTGCACAACTTGCTTATCGCAATGAGGTCAATCCCTTTGAATTATTTAGAGGTTGAAGAATTTTTTACATAAATACATCAAAGAATTGGGCTTCAATTTTCCCCCCCAAAAAACCATGTCAAAATGTCAAAAAGTTTAAGCATGATGTTGAAGATCTCATATGAATGAATTAGCTATTGGCTGAACCTGTTATATAACACACTACCATTAGCATGTTGGTGACATCTGTGGAATAGAGATGGAGATGTAAAGTAAAATGTTGACAGTATCATTTTCATTTTCACACCTTTTCCTCAGTTGCTTGATTTAGGATGAGATACCATAGACAATTCCTAAGCTGGATATTGTATCGAAGAAGCATGCATGTGTCAAAAGCATAGTTACCGGATTCGCTATAAAATCCTGCGAATCACGAACCCGAACCGTACAGGGTTCACAATGGAAATTGAAAGAAAAAGTGGCGAACTACGAACCCAAATTCTGTACCGCGATTTGGACGAACCACTTTTCTGGTAACTATGGTCAAAAGCATGTTATTTGCAAGTTCTATTTTTAATTGCTGAATAGTTTGTCTAAAGAAGAGAACTTCATTTGTGTTTACCCTCATAGTTGGACTTTTTTTAATAGTTTGACTGTTTGATACTTGGGATGTTAAATTTCTTGCCATTTAATGCTTGAAAAGCTTGAAGGCTTTGACCTTTGCAAAATCAAGTACGAATCATTGACCATGCATTCAATTTATCTCCCAGGGCATCTGCTTGATGATAACTGTGCTTCAGATGGCGCGCTTACCAAATATCAGGGTATTAGCATCTCTATTTGATACAGTTCGCTGATTGTCATCAATTAATAGCTTTACGGATCTTTCATGTATCAGAAGTATCTAAGACTCTTATCTTTGCAGGTTGCATCAGCTCTTCTTAGTGCTGCATTTGTGTATGACATCTTCTGGGTGTTCATTTCACCTCTTATATTCCATGAAAGTGTCATGATTGCAGTAAGTGAATTCTTGACAGTTTTTTTTACAATTGAACTTATTATCAGTTATTCTTTAGTCTATGGATTGATTTGCAACATAGAATTTACAGTAAATTAGTCGAATTGTCTTGCGGCCACATGAGGAAGGCTTGCTCATTAATAAGCTGCCTTTGGTTCGTACTCTCTCCTTTTCAAAATATAAGGCATATTTTGAGTGGGCGGGCACAAGGATTAAGGTTGTAAATTCAAGAGAAGGACAAGAGAAGATGACCCTGCTATCCTTGCTTAAATACCTTGGGAATAGGAGAGGGAATAGTTAGTGAGAGTGTTGCTTATAATTGCGAGAGAGAAGATGTGATAAATAAGGACAACAAAGGAAAACCGTCAATAAATTCACATGCACGCCTTATATTGTGAAACAAGATGGAGAAAACCATATACCTTTAAAAAAACGGATGGGGTACCATGTAGTAATATTATTATGAGATACTGCATACTTGGCTCATGAATTTAGCTATTTCCCATGGCGTTTACAATGCCCAGATGCCCAGACATGGCTAATAGCCAACTAGAGATAGAATATTCAGTGTTTCGATCTAATTGAAAGGGACATACTGGTGAAGATAGAAAAATTGGCGTTCGGATGATCTATATAAAATTGATATATTTTGGAGGCAAATGTGCACACTTGCAACATGAACTATGTGTTTGTAACATGTTATTTTGCATGGTTTATACTTCATAATTTTCCTATCTTTAGTGAGCCCTATCTTATTTATATCTTCTATCTGTTGACTTGTGATTGCTTTTATGTTACTTAAGATTGCATTAAAACTCCTCAGGTTGCTCGTGGTGATAACTCAGGGGAAACAATTCCGATGCTCCTAAGGATACCTCGTTTCTTTGATCCATGGGGTGGCTATGACATGATAGGCTTTGGTGACATTATTTTCCCTGGATTGCTTGTTGCATTCAGCTACAGGTACTCTGTGTAATGTTGCAATAAATGTTATAGTTTGTCGTGTGATCTGTGACTTCCTTTCACGCTAAACATAACGAAGCTCTTAGGACACATACACTTATTGATGAGGCAAACATAATCCCAATCAATGTTAATTTACTTTTAAACTACCATAGAATTTTTACAGTGACTTAGCACATCTAGTTCATTTTGAATTAATTGTTGACTTACCCTAACCTAGGTAACCTATTCAGAAGCAAATATGACTATGAAAATAAACAGAAAATTCTCACTTCACATTGTGAAACCAATATGGTAATTGGCTCCGTAATGTTGATATTAAATTTCAAGCCAGAATTAGTTTGATTGCTTGGTAAATTAGTGTACTTTGGTGCCAAGATATTACGTGGTGCTGTGGTGGAAAAGACAACCTAACACAGTGTGCCAATTAATTTTCTCGTCCTTTTGGGTGATTCCTTAAGAATCATACAGGCAATGATTTTGTGCAGTTGGTTAATTTGTCCTTAAATTAAAATTTTGAAAATAAAGTGTGCTCTGTTATTGTCTATGTGCTTGTTGACTTGACTTATCATCAAGCAGAACACAACTAACAATTCAGGATTCTAGAAATTGGAAATGCATTAGGCTGGGATTGGATTTTGCCCCCCTACTGTGGTCCTACTGGTTTTTAAGCTTCCTTTCCCTGTATAATTCTTGTTTGAACATGGGTGTCCAGAACAGCATGGCTTGAAGGGGTTTAGGGTATTGGAAGGGGGAGATAGACTATAGGCTGAGGTGAGAGAACTTTAGATGAGAGAGACTAATTCATTACTCTTGCTTGATTGATAATGGATACATTGCTATCCTTTTTTTAGGGATGACTTGACTTACCTCAAGAAGCAATCACTAAATCTAAGGAAACTTATCTTTAATACATGAGATATTTCTATAAGTAAATAAACCCAACTAACAAGGAAATTAATTATTCTTATCTCTAATTTCCAACTAATACTGTGTCGGCGGTCCTGGTTAACACACATGAACACTGCTGTTACACAACATTGCATACATAGTACTGCTACAGACCGAACAGTGCTATTACACCACAATAGAAATTTTGGGAAATTCTACACCATGCTGACTCTTGTAGTCTTGTAATGCGGGTCAGCAGCTGTTTGCATGATTTCTGTTGCGAGGTTTAGTTAACACTTGGTTACCAAATGTGTAATGTTTACATATAATTGTTTGAATTTCTATTTTATTTTGATCATTTGCAAATCTTGTCACTTCAATGTACTAAGCAGATTTGACAGAGCAAGCAAAAAAGGTATCTTAAATGGATATTTTCTGTGGCTGACCGTGGGATATGCTGTTGGTAAGTGCTTGATTCATCTTGTAACTCTTGTTCTCTTTTATATTCAAGTTAATCAGTTAAATGTTCTGTGCTCTATGTTGTGCTACTTGTGCAATTTTCTTCAACAGTTATTGTGGTTATGAACTACATAATGGCCCATTATTTTCATGTCCCAATAAAAGAATGATTTTTCATTAATGGCCATAGTTTCCAAAACCATTTTAGGACCAGTTCAGGCCATATTATTGTGAGCCTTTTCCAGTGGTAATTGGTGTAGACCAAACCCTACTCCCTATCTCCAAATGAAATTCAGACAAAAAATGAACTGGCAAATGGGTAACTTGTGAGTCTTCAATGTTTTTAAAAATATTGTGAAATTGTATGCTAATATCAATGAAAGCCATTCTAGGTCCAGTTATGGCAATGTTGTTGGTGGCCCTTTTCCCAATGGTAATTAGCATGGTGTATGTCATAAACCTTAGTGGCTTAGATCATGGGGGTTAATAATGTGCGGAAGGAGGCCAATCAGCGATGGATTGAAGGGGAGGGACTCTAGGCGAGATTAAATAGACTTGGGAGACTTCTTTGTTTGCTTAAACGAAATGGGGATTGCCATCTCTCTTAAAGAGAGAGTAACCCTAACATATTGGACTAGAGATAGACCAAACTAAAGATAGAACATGAACTAAATTAATGACTTGATTTGCTAAGGAACTAACCAATTGGAGATAGGTGCTGCTGCTGCTAGCACGTGCCACAGTAGATGCAGCGGGCCCACAACTATGACAGGATTGACAGCCCTCTCAGACATGCTTGGTAATGAACTTACATTATTGATGCCTTCTCAAGTTTGAGAAGAGCACACTCAGATAAGACAGCCCTCTCAGATAAGCTTTTCAAATTTGAAATAGTTGCCTGTGTGATTGATTGGGTGTTTCCATTTCTGACTTTTGGGCTTTTGTTCTGTATGGAAGCTCATATATTCTTTGGCTCAAGACAATCTTTTCTGCCTTTTGGGCTTACGATGTAATCAGAAAGATGATTGATGTATAGAGAAGTCATTATTTTATGGCAAAGGACGTGGTGTGGAGAACTGAGATATACTGTGGTTTGTGACATTGTTTTTTTCTCTCCATGTAGGCCTTTTCCTTACCTATGTTGCGCTTTTCCTGATGGATGGGCATGGACAACCTGCGTTGTTGTACCTAGTTCCATGCACATTAGGTTCGTGTACACACTGTTCTTTTGATGTCCCATGTTATTCTCATTTTTACTCTTTCCATGCCATGTTATTGCAAATTTGTGATCTATCATTTTGTATACCAGGGCTTATTGTTATACTTGGTTGGGTAAGAGGTGAACTGGATGATTTATGGCACTATGGAAGAAGTCGCACAGAAAATTTAGTTGATGAACCATGAAAAGTAATCTCCTGACAAAATTGCTATCCGCTGGTGACATCCATTGAGCTGAGATAAGTGGTCGAGGGTTTCGCTGGGGCAATCTCAGAAATGTACACAATTACCTTGCGAGAAAAGTTATGTGTAATGTTCTTTGTTTTTTCTTTATATATAGTTTTGGTAACGTACTATTATGCAGAGGTGCAGTGCACTGAGAAGTGCCACCGTGTGCATCACATTAATTAAAAAAAGAGATGAGATTCACTGGATCTTTGCCACGTACCTTTATTGCCCCGTCTTTATAAAGCAGGCGCAGTTGGAGCATCTTATTTTAAGGTGGAAGCAATTGGTTAGTGCAATTATGGCTCATAACTCACAGTTCATAACCTACCTATTCAACCAATGGTTTGTAGAAATATAACTTAGATCATCAAGCAGACGGACTGAAGTCCTATATTGTCACGCTATCCTAGGGTTGGTGTGCAGTTGGGATTTGTCATGTTCTAAAAATAATAACTACAACTAATCTAAAGAATAAATAATTACTTCGATATTGCCATCTACTACATATACTTCTGTGTTATGGTAATATGGAAAATTATGTTTACATTGTGTAACTTTCCCTTTTCCTCGTCATCTACATTAAAGTTTGGTACTATTTTTCATTTTTTTTTCTCCAAATGTAAGTATTTAACTAAAACCAATCGCAGTATCTATTCAATATAGAACTAATATTGCATCTTGTGACGGTTGAGAGTATGTCATAGTTTGCATTAGCTCTTTTTATATTGTTTTTCTTTTTTCTTTTTGCTTATTTGTCTCTTGGCCTTTGGTTCCTTCAGCCCCATGGAACAGAACGGAGTTCCATTCCAATATGGTATAGCAGCATTAGTTTCTCTTTCCACACTAACCCCAATCGTAGATCCAAGCCATCGCCGGGACGCCGCTAGCACCTGGAGCCTCCGCCGTCACTCGCCTCCTCCGTGCTCGAGTTGTCGTCGTCGTCCGTCCCTTTGGACGCACAGCTGCCGCTCGTCTTCGTCTTTGCCGAGCACTGCCGGGCAAGCCACCCCGAGCTGGATCCGTGCCGGCGTCCTCCCTTGACGCGCCGCCGCCGCTCGTCTTCTTACTCGGCAGCCATTGCTGCATGTCGATTCGGGCCGCCGTTTCCTCAAATCGGGCTACCGCACCGCCGCTGCTTTCTACCTCAAGTAGTTGCCTCCGCCGCTAGGAGCCACCCAGATTTTGCGCGCTGCCGCCTTCTCCTTCTCCGGATTGGACCACCGCCGTCGAGCCACCTCTACTCGAGCCGCTGCTTGATTTGAGCGCCGACGCGCCGAATCATCTTGGTTGTGCCACCTCTACTCTTCTTGAGCTGACTCGCTCGTCACTCAAGCCTATGCCAGGGAAAAATATTTCACCCGATAAGATCGGTGGTCCGACAAATTTTTATAGACAAAATGTTTCAGATGTAATGAATTTTCATGAAATTCAATTTTCAATTTAAAATTTATATAAATTTTATCTTTACATCTGAAAAATTCAAATTCAAATTCGAAAATTTCGTCCGAAATTTCCGATAACGGGCAAAGACCGGTTGTATTGCTACCCACGATAAAATCCTTACACTGGTGGTGTTTTCCCTGGCCTCTGCTTGAGCTTAAGCTCTGCTTCTACTTCTGAGATGACACCACAGCCGTTTGCTGGCTTCTGCTACTCCAGGAGTTATATTCGTGCACAACTTCTACTAGCTTCTGTTGGCTTCAATCGAAGCTTCAGGCGTTTTGGCTAGACATCTGCTGGCTTCTCAAATATCTTCTGAAGCATGTGAGCTGCACTGTAGAATTGTTGCCATGTGCGGCCTCCCCTGCTTAAGGCGGTTCCTTATGGCATCCAGCTGTCACCCTCGGGCCATGCTCCATCGCCATTGATTTCGTTGAGCTTTGGCCACCGCCGACCACCAGTCGTCGCCATTGTCGGGCTTCTCCATGCCTCGGCCGCCGCTGACCTCAGTCGCCATGGTATGTTTGTGCATGCATGCGGAGAATTCCTTCTGCTGGTGCCGCAAAAATAGGAAGGTGGAGTGTGGCAGCAGAATAGGTGAGGCTCCCTTTTTTTCTCCTGATTTAGTTGTGTGGATTGCATGCAAATATTCTCTCACACAGATTGCATTGCAAGAAAATTTTCCTTATATTCCTCACGCACAAGCATTGTATGTTGACTTTGCATGCAGCAGCAACCATGTGGGGCTCTGTTTATTTCCTTGCTTGCACATGCATGGGCAGCCTCCAAGCCCTTGACTCGGCTAGTGACATCCTTGACACAAAAGTACGCAACTAGTGTTTCTCCTCTCGGCCAATTCTTGATTAGCAACTTCTCCAACAATTCCCTCGTATGTAGTGACAAGCAAGCAGCAATCATTAGGTACTCGCTTGTTGTGTCACTGCTCCTTGTTCTTGCACTTTATTAGGCTCATTTACAGGTGCGTGTGCTGTTAGGAACATAGGTGTGTGTGAGCTAGTCATATCCTCATCACTTATGTGGGCCACATCTTTCTTCTTTAGTTGGCTGTGGTGTCCTCGAGTCTGTTCTAGGTGATACTTCCTAATAATGTATAGGTTGCAAGCTTGACAAGAAGTTACAGCTCCTTTACCGTTCTAGCAACTCTGTTTTCGCTTGTCCTTTTGATTTGATTCACTATGATGTCTGGGCTCCGACTCCTTTCGTATTGAAAGGGGTCACTGATATTATGTGATCTTCATTGATGATTGCCTACTAGTGAGTACATGTCTACTACCTTCCATTAATTTCTTTCCTCATGGATCACTCTTCCTCAGTACATATTTCTGAGCGCAATCATCGTCACCTCCTTGAGACTGCCCACGCTCTGATGCTTGCCCCTTCTATTCCACCTCACTTCTAGATTCCACTCCTGTTGAGTCTTTATTGTAGCTCTTCTCCATGCAGTCACCTTCTGCTTTCGTTTGCGTCTGCTATGTTCTTCTTTCACCCCCCATGAGCGCATGAAGTTGATTGCTCACTCTGTTGAGTGTGTTTTCCTTAGCTACAGTGCTAAGTACAAGGGTTATTACTACTATTGCTTGTTGGATGCACATTTCACGTGATGTCACTTTTGATGAGCCCCAGCCTTACTAGCCTCATGATATCACTTCCAATTTGGACTATCTTGCTGAGTATATCACATTTCTGACTTTTCCTGATCCTCAAGCCTCCACTCCTATTGTTTCTATTCTATCTTCTCCACTAATTTCGTCGACTTTGCCAGCTCCACTAGCTCCAATGGCTTCACCTTTGGCTCCTTCCCCTCTTGGTCCCCTTGCTCCTTTGCCACCGGAGGATCCTTCCAGCTCTTTTCTTGATGTATGCCTCTTTTTGTTTCACTACACTCGCCATCCTCGTTATGATCCTTCTACTCCAGTTCAGTCACCTTTAGTCCTACTCCAATGCCTTTTTCTCCCTCATTGAGTCTTGCTCTTGATCCTCTCTAGGCTCCTCCTACTCGATGATACAACCTTTGTGATCGTGCTTCTTCAGATGTCAACCTCCCACCCGCCTTGGTTTTCCTCCTGATTCTGTTAGGTAGTCCTCCTCTTGTTTGAGTTGTTTCTTATGCTCATGCCCTTGTTGTAGTTGAGCCTGTTTTGTATCGTGAGGCTGCTTCTTGTCTGGAGTGGCAACTTGCCATGATAGAGAAGCTCGATTCTCTTTAGCAGACTGATACTTGGGGTGTTGTTCCCCTTCCTAGTAATATTACTCATGTCACATGCAAGTGGGTTTGTAAGATCAAGACCCATTTTGATGGTGCCATTCAGCACTATAAGGCTTATCTTGTTGTGCGTGGCTTTCAGTAGGAGTATAGTCGTAACTATGATGAGACTTTTGCTCCTATTGCTTATATAAGTACTATTCACACTCTTGTTGTTGTCGCTTATGTTTGCTAGTGGGCTAATATCTCAGTTTGATGTGAAGAATGTCTTTCTTAATAGTGATGCATGAGGTCTACATGCAACCGCCCCAAAGTGTTATGTTCCTGATGACCAAGTTTGTCGTCTTCGTTGTTCTCTCTATGGGCTGAAGCAAGCCCCTCGTGCTTGGTTTGAGTGTTTCACCTCTATTGTCACTACTGTCGGCTTCTCCGCTAGTGACCATGATCCTGCTCTCTTTGTTCACAGTTCATCATATGGTCAGATGTTTCTTATTCTCTATGTGGATGACATACTCATCACTACACATGAC
Organism: Hsuehochloa calcarea; assembly: GCA_036346395.1. NCBI lineage: Eukaryota > Viridiplantae > Streptophyta > Magnoliopsida > Poales > Poaceae > Hsuehochloa > Hsuehochloa calcarea. The sequence goes on along the minus strand of CM070613.1, from coordinate 15,986,277 downwards.
CCTCAGTATATTGACTTTGTGAAGAGGCGTCTTAGTGAGCAGTTTTCGATGTTTGATCTAAGTCCACTTAGCTACTTCCTTGGGATTGAGGTCACCTCTACTCCTGATGGCTATTACCTCTCCCGACAGAAGTACATACAGGATCTCCTAATCATGCTTGTCTCAATGACCAGCACACGATGGACACTCATATGGAGCTCCACCTTTAGCTTTGACCTACTGACAGTACTCCTCTTGAGGATCTCACTCGATATTGTCATCTTGTTAGGAGTTTGTTTTACCTTGCCACTACTCGACTTGATATCTCTCTCATGTTGTTCACATTCCGGGTCAGTTCATTTATGCTCCCACTCAGATTCACTACATTCTCCTCCTTCGAGTACTACGATATCTTCGCGGAACCATCACTCGACACCTCTTCTTCCCTCGCTTTTGCTCCTTGTAGCTTTAGGCGTATTCTGATGCGGCCTGAGCTAGTGATCCTTCTGTTCGTCAGTCTCTTTCTGCCTTCTATGTCTTCCTTTGTTCTTCCTTGATTGCGAAGTCTAAGAAGCAGACTACAATTTTTCGTTCGATTGTTGAGGTTGAGTTGAGGCTCTTGCGTCGGTGACAGTTAAGGTCACCTGGCTATGGTAGCTTCATGAGGACTTTGATGTTTTAGTTCCTACACCTACTTCGTTACTGTCTGACAGCACTGATGCGATTAGCATTACTCGAGATCTGTTGAAGCATGAGCTCACCAAGCATATTGGGGTTGATGCTTCCTACATACGGTCGCAAGTGTATCAGCAAATCTGTGAGACCCTGGTTTATTGGGCTTGTAATGCTTAACCAGTCATTTGGTCCTAGCATCACAAATCGAATAAACCGAGACTCGAGACATGTATACTTCCCAGAAGTGTAGTATACATACCCCTTTACAAAATTCATGCATCAATTCCATTCATTCACATAGAACCGAAGCAAGCAACAAACTAGAAGTTAACATAACTAAAGGATAGTTATTACAAAAGAGAGGCCGACCGGCCAAATGACATATACATACAGAAATTGAACAGCGGAAGCAAAAGTGCCATAAGATGGCCATAAACTAAAAGAGCCAATCAGTGTGCCTTTACCCCCACAAGGCAACCAACCGGACCGCCAAGCTAGTCGTCGAATCCATAGCACATTTCACAAAAGTGAGGCCCTTGGGGCTCACCCTCCTTCTCTACAACAAATAGTTAAGCAAAGCAAATGAGTACAAAAATTGTACTCCGCAAGACTTACGTGTAGAGTAACAGACCTATACATATGCTACCTGCAAGCTTATTTAAGTGGAGGCTGTATGTTTCATTTTCAGCACAAAGCAATGTTTATTTGCAATAATGTAGTACATTTAAAAGCAAGTTGACAAATCTGTTTTTAATGTTCAAATAAAATGACAACAATATAACAGAAGGTAGATGACAACAACAATCCTGGAAGTGACTAAACCATTTAGCCACCAAAACAATAGCATGAATTACCCATTCATACCAACCATGTCAAATTTTAATTTAAAAGGTTGTAGTCTAACTCTTGGAAGACCTCCCCAAGCGTGTCCATAACCTAGAACAAGGCTATTCGAATAGTTTTATACCCTGCAGGGGTGTACCAATGTACCCACACGCCAGACCGCCTTTTTGCCACATGATTAGCACACTTCTGTGGATTTCATGGGGATATGCTCCAGATCTTAGGATGATGTGACAATTGGCAATGGCGTTTACGGTTTGTCGTTTCACGCGTTTTCGACAAAGCTACGAGCATTCAGACGAGGCGGTCCGGCCGGTCTTTGCAGCGGTCCGGCCGGTCCCAATCGGTCGGACCGGCCATCCGAGGCGGTCGGACGGCGATGACAAAAGTGTTCAAATCGATTTGGGCCAAAAATAGGTGTTGTAGACAAGTAAGGGATCCCAATGCACTTGGTCTCATGATTTTTGGAGCCTCGGTGAAAAGTTCTATTGGTTTAAAGTTTCGAGAAGGTTTGGATTTTGGGAGCTTGAATTTGGCTAAGTCTAAAGGCGGTCCGGCCGCTCATTGAGGAGCGGTCCGACCGCCATGGAGGCGATCGACCGCTCACTGGGCGGTCGGGACCGTAACTTCTTGAACGTCGGCCAACCGTGGCGATGTTGTTTTGTTAGCTCAAAGTCATTGGTTTCATGTCATATGATTTGCATGATGCATGTTTTGACTAACATGGGTCAAGTTGTGAAGAACTTGTTCCCGAATCGTGTTTTCTTATGCGTGGTTGTGCGGGTTGCTTGGTGGTCAACGACGGTCAGCGGCGAGGAAAATCGGGACTAGACTTGAAGAGTTGAGGTCGAGCGATCGGCGATGCGGGTGAGGTCAACGACTCAAGCGTGACACAAGATGGACAAGGGTGACCTATTGGCGAATCCATGGCGCATGGTGAAGCGTTTTAGGTCAAAAGTTAAAGACGGCGCCGCGAAGCGTGCGTGTGTGACCCGTTTGTTGGTGGGCTTTAACGGAGCCCAATTAAGTCAAACCCTAAGAGTTTTAGGCCTCCACTATAAATAGGAGGAGATGGTGGCTGCACCTCTCTCTCTCGCCTTTTATGTTTCAAAACCCTAATTGTCTTTAGGGAGTTGAGGTGGAGGCTAGGGCTCTTGATGGTTTGTGGTGAATTTCGTGATCCTTGATTGTTCTTGATCCATGATGGTGTGGATGTAATCCGGCTTCAATCACGAAATCAATCTATGCAAGGTTTGCTTGAGATAAGTCTCTTTTCGTTCTTGCTTTCAATTTGGTGATTTTAGGGCTTTCTTTGATCCACGAGTTTGTGATTGATTCTTTCCGTGAATTAGCTTGCGTGATATGTGTGAATCTATCTAGCATCATCTTGATCATCAATCTCTCACGAACAAGCTTTAGGATCAAGTTTTCGTTCTTGCGGTTTTAGACCTTACATTAATCAATTGACAATTGCTCAAGATCGTTCAAGAATTATCATAATATTCGATTGGAATAGGTCCTCAATAGCATATAGAAGGTGTGTGCAAAGTTTCATAAAGATTGGAGTTGAGAATCAAAAGTTTCACCTAATTGCAACCGTCATCGGTGATTTTCTTGTTGTAGATCGGTTACGGAGTCGGCGGGTCGACCGCCCGTCATCACCGGTCGAGACCGATTTTGGAGCGGTCCGACCTTGACTAACGCCGGTCGACCGCCCGCAATCGGTCCGACCGGTTGAGTATAACGGTCGACCGCTTTGTCTTTGTGAGTCTTGGTAATCTTAGTTGATTTTGTTATATTGCTTAGGGGTTTAATTGGATTCAATACTAGTCTTCCATTTGTCTTGGTATATTGATCTTCATAGCTTCCTAATAGCTCTTTGGAGTTAATTTGTATTGAGTTCATAATTTGTGAAAAAGTGGCGTGCTCCTATTCACCCCCCCTCTAGTCGCCTTTACGGTCCAACAAGTGGTATCGAGCCGGTTAGTTCAATCTTGATCTTAACAGGTCCTTTGAACTTTGGCGATGGATAAGTTTTCTACTAAACCGCATATCTTGATGGGCACGACTATGCCTATTGGAAGAATCGTATCGCGTCTTTCTTGAGAGCGAGGACAAGCTATTTGGGATGTTGTTAGAGCCCATTGGTTATTCTGAAATTGCTACACCGCTACGCAATTCTTTTGGCTAACAACAATAAGGCTAAGAATCTTTTATATGGTGCACTTGGTAGACAAGAATATGATAGAATTTGCAATCTTTCAAGCTGCGCATGAAATTTGGAACACTCTCGAAACATATCATGAGGTTCGTCCCAAATCAAAAGGTGCGTAAGCTGTTTACAAGCGTGAGTACAATAAATTCGAGATGCGTCTGGAGAGAGCATCGATGACATTTCGATCGCTTTAATAAAGTAATTAATCAAATGAAAATTGTTGATATTGAATATTCTCAATCTGAAAATGCCACCCATCTCTTGGCCGCAATCAACACCAAGGAGTGGGAGATGAAAGCTCTTGCTATAGAAGAAAATGTTGATCTTTCAAGTCTTACTTTAGAATTGCTTTATAGTAAACTCAAGACTCATGAAATTAAAAGAGTTGATCATCCTAAGAAAGATAATTTAGCTTTGGTAGCAGATCCTCTCAAAAAGGCTTTTGATGACTCTTGTGAATCTTCTTACGGATTTTCATTTGCTTGTTTATCGCTATTCATGAAGAGGAGCTTGAAAGTATTCTGAAGCGAGTTAGCTCTTCTAGCTAAGAAATTCACGGGCCTACAATAATGTGAGAAACAAAAGAGAGGTGGTCGGTAACATGCTATGAATGTGGTGAGCTCAATCATATCCGTAAATTGCCCCAAGTTGAAAGGTAAGAGCAATCATAAGGAAGGAAAGCCGACTTGGAAGAAGCCTCCTTTCAACAAATCAAGGTATGAGGCAAATAAGCTTGTGAAGGTGCTCACCGGGTCCTTGCAGCTTTGAGGATCAATCCTTGAGCGATGTGGATACTGGGAGTGAGGAGGACAAGGAGGAGGAGATCCCTCAAGGTAAAAAGAAAGGAAGGCCAAAGATTTCAACGGCATGTGCTTCATGGTGACACGGACGACATTGATGATAATGAGGTATCTTTTTCTTATGATGAGCTTTACGCTAAATATGATTCTATAGTTGAGCAATTGCTTAGTCAAGATGAAGCGCTTGAATTTGTTATGACAAAAATAAGAAATTAGAGTCAAAAATTAGCAAACCGAAAGTAGAGCTTAAAAGCGCTAAGACTCTTGAACACGATGAATGTTTATCTTGTCATGCTATGCATTCGAAATTACCAAGTTACAATCTGCTCATAATATTTGTGTACAACAACTTGAGAATGCTAAATCTGAACTAAATGAAATTAAAAGTGCTCCTTGTGAAAAATGTTTAGAATCTAGTAAATTGATTGCTTTTGATGTTTTTGATTCTAGCCCTTGCACTTCATGCTTAGAAAAGAGCGTGAAATCAAAGATATCTTAGAAGTTGCTAGAGTCAAATATGCTAAGCTTAAGGACAATATTGAAAATACTACTTGTGCTTCATGTTCCACTCTTAAGCTTGAAATTGCTTTGTATAAGGAAAAATCTATGGATAAAACTTGTGATTCTTGTGTCAACTTGAGAAAAGAAAATGCTTACCTTCATGATACATTAGAGAAATTTTCTAAAGGTAAGAAACAATTAAACATGATTCTTGACAAGTCTAAAACTCCTTATAAGAAGCAAGGTTTAGGATTCAATTCTTTTCAAGACAATTCGAATCCAAAAGTCATTCAAGTCTTGGAAAAGGTTTAATTGAATTCAAAACCCAACTTTGCAAAAACATCTTTTAAATCTGCGGTTTTGCCCAACCTTGTATTAATTCAAATGGTGCTTCTTCTAGTGGTACCAAGTACCATTGCACTTATTGCAAAAAGGTGGACATTTGATTGAATCTTGTTGGCGTGAGGTTGAAAAATGATAGGAAAAATTTTGATAGAATTTCATTCATGCAACCTAGAGCTTCTATGAGACATGGTAACCTTGAAAAGAATAAACACGGATTAGGATTTTTATCTCATGCAAATCATTATGTTTCTAGACATCCTAATTCTAATGTGTATCGATTTGGCGGTCGACCATTTGGTGCTCACCGGTCGACCGTTTTGGTCACCGATCGACCGCCTTGAGACAAAGCGGTCGAGACCGCCCATGGACGATTCAAGTCTCATTTTAATTTGAACATTGCTCATAACCAAATGTTAAATGAAATCAAGGATAGTACTTACGGTTTGTATACTCCTTGCGGACGTGTGTCTCGATCTTTGGATTCCTAAATCTTGTTTATCTAATCCCGATATTGAGACACATCGTTCTTTGCTCCTTGATTTTTAGGATTACCGCGGAAAGGGAAGAACACGTGGTTCGTTGACTCGGATGTTCACGCCACATGACCAGGGAACTCAAAATGGTTCACCTCTTTCACGCGAGCAACGGTGATGACTTCATCACCTTTGGAGATGATACACAAAGGCGAATTGAAGGAGCAGGATCAATTAGGGTAAACAACAAATTCATTCTAAAGGATGTCGCTCTTGTGGACAAGCTTAGGTATAATCTCCTTCTGTTTCTCGACTTCTTGATGATGGGTATGAGGCATTTTAAGAAAAATGCTTGTCGTGTGCTTGATTCTCTTGGTGAGCTTGTGTTTGGAATCTCTAGAGTTGGTAGAATTTTTGGGTGACTTTTCGAATCTCTTTTTGGATCTCTTAAATGTTTGCTTACATCTTCTTCGATTTTGGCTTTGGCATCGACGTTTGGGGCACATTGGTTTTGATCATTTGACGCGAGTTAGCAACCTTGATCTCATGAGAGGTTTGCCTAAGCTCAAAGCATCAAAGATGTTTGTATGTGCGCCTTGTAGGCATGGCAAACAAGTTCTTGCCTCACACCCATACTCGTGACTATGGTTATGGTGACGGACGGGGCGGTTGCTTCATATGGATCTTGTTGGTCTGCTAGAGTCCGATCGATTGGTGGAAAATGGTATATTCTAGTCATAGTCGATGATCTTTCAAGATATACTTGGGTGTTCTTTCTTACTTCAAAGGATGAAGCTTTTGGTTATTTTCATGATCTTGTTCTTCGTTTGGCTTCGAGCTTCACGGTGCTTTGAGAGCGATTCGCGATGATAATGGCACGGAGTTCAAAATGCTTCTTTTGCTTCTTTTTGTCTTTGGCGTGGTATTGAGCATCGTTCTCCTCTCCACGTCCCTCAACAAAATGGCGTGGTGGAAAGGAAGAATAGGACCTTGGTCGAAATGGCTAGGGCGATGCTAGATGAGTATAGCACACCTAGGAGATTTTGGGCGAAGCTATTGCTCTTGCTTGCCATATTGCCAATCGTGTCTTTTGAGACCTTCTTTAGGCAAGACTCCTTATGAGCTTCGTTTTGGTAGAAAACCTCTCATTTCGCATTTTGAGTTTTGGATCAAAATGTTTTATTCTTAAGACAGGCAATTTAGATAAATTTGAATCAAGAACTTTTGATGGGGTATTTCTGGGTTATCCTGCTCATTCGAGGGGTTTTCGAGTTTTTAATACTGAGACTAACATTATTCAGGAGACTTGTAATGTCACTTTTGATGAGACTAGCCACAGAGCTAGATCAATTACTCTGAGATGATTTCTGTGTGAGAGAGTATTTTTGTGGAGGAAGATGAGGACGAAGCTAATGTCATTCCCTCATCTGCTCTGCTTGAAGCGCCCATATTGATACAAGAACACGCTACGTCTACTTCACCTTGATTGAGGCTCTCTTTGCATCATCATCATCAGTGATACTGCGGAGGTCGAAGAAACGACATCTCACCCGGGCGCTCCACTTCGCATTCAGAGACAGCATCCTCCGGAACAGATAATAGGTAATCTACATGAGCGAGTCACTCGCTCCAGGTATAATGATCCAAATCTCTACTCTCATTCGGCTTTTGTTGCTTCTTTTGAACCCGCGATATATCACATGCTTTATCGATTCTATTTGGGTAAATGCCATGCATGAGGAGTTAGAGAATTTTGAAAGAAACAAAGTTTGGAACCTAGTAGAACCTCCTAGTGGTCATAATGTTATAGGAACCCGTTGGGTGTTTAAGAATAAACAAGGTGAGGATGGTTACGTGGTTAGAAATAAGGCAGATTAGTAGCTCGGGGTTTGACCAAGTTGAGGGGTTAGATTTTGATGAGACATTTGCTCTGTTGCTAGACTAGAAGCCATTCGCATTACGCTTGCATTTCTTTGCATCAAAAGGTTTTAAATTATATCGGATGGATGTTAAAAGTGCCTTTTAAATGGTTTCATAGATGAGGAAGTGTATGTTAAGCAACCCCACGGTTTTGAGGATCCTAAATATCCAAATCGTGTTTTCAAGCTATCTAAAGCATTGTATGGTCTTAAACAAGCCCTAGAGCACTGGTATGATAGACTTAAGACTTTCTTGCTTAAAAATAATTTTGAGATGGGTAAAGTGGATAAAACTCTATTCATTCTTAGGCGTGACAATGACTTCTGCTTGCTCAAATTTATGTGGATGATATTATCTTTGGTGGTTCCTCTAATGCTCTTGTTTCGACTTTTACGACACTATGTCTAGGAATTTGAGATGAGTATGATGGGAGAGCTTAATTACTTTTGGGACTTCAAATCAAGCAATGCAAGGAAGGAACTTTCATCCATCGACGAAGTACACTAAAGATCTTCTCAAGCGCTTCAACATGGGTGATTGCAAGCCAATTTCCACTCCCATGGCAACTTCAACTGTTTTGGATCGGATGAGGAAGGAGAAGTCGTGGATCAACGCGAGTACCTGCATGACATGATCGGCTCCCTTACAGATTTGACGGCCTCGAGACCGGACATTCACTTCACGGTATGTCTTTGTGCAAGATTTGAGCGTCTCAGAGAACTTCCCATCGCCAAGCCGTTAAGCGCATATTCGGTATTTACACTCTACCCTCTTATATGGCATTTGGTATTCTGCTCTTGACTTTGTCCATTAGAGGCTTTTGATTCGATTTTGCGGTGTCGGTTAGATAGGAAGAGTACCTCGTGCACTGTCACTTCCTAGGCACTTCTCTTGTATCTTGGTCTTCTAGGAAGCGGTCTTACATTGCACAATCCTTCTTTGAGGCGGAGTATGTAGTCTTTGCTAGTTCTTTGAGCTGATTTTGTGGATGGCGTCCACTTTGAAAGATTATGGGTTAAACTTTGCTAGTGTTCCTCTTTTACGTGATAACACTTACGCTATTAATATTGCTAAAAACCAATTGCAACATTCTAGGACTAAGCACATAGACATTCGCTTTCACTTCCTTAAAGATCATGTTGAAAAAGGTGATATTGTGATGCACTTTGTAGAGTCCAAGCTCAATTGGCGGATATTCTTACCAAGCCTTTAGATCAAACAGATTTTCCTCCTTAAGAAGTGAGTTAGGGTAATTTATCCTTATGGGTTGGTTTGAGGGGAGTTTGATCTTTTCTTATCTTTCCTTGTTCTTTTGATCTTTTATTGTTCTTTTACGAACTTAGTGATTTTTTGAACTTTTTAGATTTTTAGGCCTTTTAATTGCATCTCATTGTGTCATATTGCATTCATATGAAAAATACAACAAGTGGTATGAAAAATTTAAAAAAATGCATTGTAATATAAGATTTTACGCTTATCTTTTAAAATTGATGAAGCTTTGCCTATTACCCTTTAGAGCTTTTGTATTTCAATTCTTGCTCAATGTCATGTCTAGTTCTTTGACTTGCTAGAATTATCATGCTTTTACATGTGTAGCTAAGTCTTTGCTATATGAGCTAGAACCTTTTAAACAACTCAAACTAAGAAATTGCAATTTGTGGATGTTTTAGCGAGTTGCGTAATTAGTGCTCCTCTTGTGACATTGGCCCTGTCAGAATTGCTTTGTTAGCTCTTTGATCTAAAATTGACCATTACTTGAGCTTTTGTGTTCTTGAGATTCTAAAACTGCTCTTGTGAAAAATGAAAATCAAGATTGTCTTATGCTTAAATTGTGCCAAACTATTCTTACGAGACCGCTTGTCAAATGACATGAACTTGGAGATAGTTTGATGAACAGACGATCTCATGGGGACCGCTTGTCGAAATGACATGAACCTCAAGATTTGTCGCCCCGGTAGAAGCTTAGAAAGAGTTTGTGGATGGCTCCTAGTCCAGGATCTTCTTTACTAAGATATACCTTTAATCAACTTTTGGTCGAAGCTTAGGATGAGTTTGTGGATGGCTCCTAGTCCAGGATCTTGTCACTAAGTTAGATCATTAGTCAACTTCAATATTCAATGCAAATGAGAAAAATGTTGACAAATGGGCGTTTACAAAATATTGAGCAAAATGATTCAATACGGGACTTGATTGACTCTTACTGTGGTCTTTGTTAGATTTTTGATCTCACTTTGTGATTTGACATGGCCAATTTCACTTTAGGATCCTGTTGATGAACTTCTTTGAATTTGAGCGTTGCTTAAATTGATAAAATCTAATGCTTTACTTTTGAGCCTTTGTGCTTAGCTTTGATATATATGTCTTACCATGATCTTGCTAGCGTTGTCAGGCTTGATATGCTGTTTGTGCAATATTAGAGAAACTATATTGTTCTTTTGGGTAATCTCCAAAGCTTCTTATCAAAAAATTGAAAAATACAAAAATTGAAGCCACTCCATTGCACTTCATGCATATTCCTCTTTATGCTTCTTTTGTTTCTGCTTCTTTCTTTATTCTCTATTTGTTATTCCTGGATGAGAGGAAGGCATGATTCCTTGATGAATCCATTGTCAAAGGGGGAGAAGATGTGTTAAATGAAAAGATATTTCTTTGGGAGAAGATGTGTAATATTTCTTTGCTAAGATGTGTAATATTTCTTTGCTACTCTTATTTGGAGAAGATGTGTTAATGAGAAGATTGGGGGAGAAGTTTATACAAAGGGGAGAAACTGAAAATTTGAAATTTGATGATCATAGTGAGGGGGAGTTCTTGAGTTGCATTCTTATTGTCTTATTGAATATTCTGAACTTGAATTGCATTCTTTTATACTCACAATGATCATAGGTCAATTGAACAATTGTTCTTTCATATGGACCTCATGTGAGAATTTTGACCCTTTTTCTGGAAATCAAAGTTTTTATGCTTTCTTTTGCCTTGTCTCACATGCCTATACTATTACGATGCCGGCTTGGTCATGTTCATTGCCTTTTCATGCTTATGGACCAAGTTGTGCCTTTGTCTGCTGCGAGTAAACTCGTTTTCAAACCTTTACTTACATTTTCGGATAATTGCCAATGTGTTCATCAAGGGGAGATTGTGGATTTCATGGGGATATGCTCCGGATCTTAGGATGATGTGACAATTGGCAATGGCGTTTACGGTTTGTCGTTTCACGCGTTTCGACAAAGCTACGAGCATTACGGGCGGCGGTCCGACCGGTCTTTGCACGGCGGTCCGACCGGTCCCAAATCGGTCGGGACCGGCCATCCGAGGCGATCGGACCGCGATGACCAAAAGTGTTCAAATCGAGTGGGCCAAAAATAGGTGTTGTAGACAAGTAAGGGATCCCAATGCACTTGGTCTCATGATTTTGGAGCCTCGGTGAAAAGTTCTATTGGTTTAAAGTTTCCGAAGGTTTGGATTTTGGGAGCTTGAATTTGGCTAAGTCCTAAGGCGGTCCGGCCGCTCACGTGGAGCGGTCCGGCCGCCATGGGAAGCGATCGGCCGCTCACTGGAGCGGTCGGCCGTAATTACTTGAACGTCGACCAACCGTGGCGATGTTGTTTTGTTAGCTCAAAGTCATTGGTTTCATGTCATATGATTTGCATGATGCATGTTTTGACTAACATGGGTCAAGTTGTGAAGAACTTGTTCCGAATCGTGTTTTCTTATGCGTGGTTGTGCGGGTTGCTTGGTGGTCAACGACGGTCAACGGCGAGGAAAATCGGGACTAGACTTGAAGAGTTGAGGTCGAGCGATCGGCGATGCGGGTGAGGTCAACGACTCAAGCGTGACACAAGATGGACAAGGGTGACCTATTGGCGAATCCATGGCGCATGGTGAAGCGTTTTAGGTCAAAAGTTAAAGACGGCGCTTAGCGAAGCGTGCGTGTGTGACCCGTTTGTTGGTGGGCTTTAGCGGGAGCCCAATTAAGTCAAACCCTAAGAGTTTTAGGCCTCCACTATAAATAGGAGGAGATGGTGGTTTGCACTCTCTCTCTCTCGCCTTTTATGTTTCAAAACCCTAATTGTCTTTAGGGAGTTGAGGTGGAGGCTAGGGCTCTTGATGGTTTGTGGTGAATTCGTGATCCTTGATTGTTTCTTGATCCATGATGGTGTGGATGTAATCCGGCTTCAATCACGAAATCAATCTATGCAAGGTTTGCTTGAGATAAGTCTCTTTTCGTTCTTGCTTTCAATTTGGTGATTTTAGGGCTTTCTTTGATCCACGAGTTTGTGATTGATTCTTTCACGTGAATTAGCTTGCTGTGATATGTGTGAATCTATCTAGCATCATCTTGATCATCAATCTCTCACGAACAAGCTTTAGGATCAAGTTTTCGTTCTTGCGGTTTTAGACCTTCGTTAATCAATTGACAATTGCTCAAGATCGTTCCAAGAATTATCATAATATTCGATTGGAATAGGTCCTCAATAGCATATAGAAGGTGTGTGCAAAGTTTCATAAAGATTGGAGTTGAGAATCAAAAGTTTCACCTAATTGCAACCGTCATCGGGGTGATTTTCTTGTTGTAGATCGGTTACGAGTCGGCCGGTCGGATCGCCATCATCACCGGTCGACCGATTTTGGAGCGGTCCGACCGCCAAAGACAACGCCGGTCCGATCGCGCGGCAATCGGTCCGACCGGTTGAGTATAACGGTCGGACCTTTGTCTTTGTGAGTCTTGGTAATCTTAGTTGATTTTGTTATATTGCTTAGGGGTTTAATTGGATTCAATACTAGTCTTCCGCTGTACTGGTATATTGATCTTCATAGCTTCCTAATAGCTACTGGAGTTAATTTGTATTGAGTTCATAATTTGTGAAAAAGTGAGCGTGCTCCTATTCACCCCCCCCCCTCTAGTCGCCTTTACGGTCCAACAACTTCCTTAGGTATGCCGGCACTCTAAGTCCTACGAGACATTTTCAATATTATGCATTAACTACGAGTCGCCCGTATGGATAGAAACCCATACGTTGTGTCGAAGTCATTGTAAAGCCTCGGTCAACTACCTGTCTCAGGTAAAGCCGTGGACAACTACAACGCTCCTCGAGGTGGAGAGCCTACCCGTAATCTCCACCACCGCACACCCAACACAAGAACACATATCCTTTTTCACACAACACACACAACCCCCTCCTGCGACTCGGAGATAACACATGCCAAAGTACTTAGTCAAGAGAGGTCCCATATCCCTCTCACGTGGTTAGCACGCAAAAATGCTTGGTTTAGTGTAACAAGATGTTCGGTCCTTGTTGACTTAGGCAAGACATCCACAAACCCAATAACCCACCATCCAACCACTTGCCCAAGTCCAAATCAATTTTCCATTTTCAGATTTTGACTTTACAAAATAACAAAGCACAAGTGCTAGACATAATGGAATAATATTTAGATGTGTGATCAAGATCATCGACTAAAATCGATGATCGCCCATTACTACCGGAACTAAGCATTACTAAGCAATTTCAATTCGTAATCTACTAAGTGACAAGAGCTCATCCATCGAACTCAAATCACAGTAAATAACCTAGGCTCATGGTAGTAGAGAATAAACAATTCCTACAGATTATGCAACTATAGGATACTAACCATAATTTAACAACAAAATAGCAATGCATACATACAAGTTGAAATCAATATATTAGACTTGAAAAATAATGGGATTAACATGATCAAACTACTTGCTTGTTTGTTGTGGGTCAAGATGTTGCTAAGGATCAATTATATTATCAACGTGCTCTTCGGATCCTAACGAGAAAGTGAAAAAGAATCGATAAGAACGAAGAAAACACAAAGACTCAACAGTAAACCTTCTCCAAAAATTCTAAAAATTTTACAGTAGCAATAGCATGATTTATAAAGAATTTAGCAATAAGAACCAATTGATTTGGATTCTTAATGCAAAAGATATGAGCAAAACAATTTTGCTCAGCCCTAAAAATAAAAAAATGCTACTATTCATTAGTAAAGTTTTCTGGAGCTAAACTGAGGTTGGAAACATTTTTAGATTAAATTTTAGTTAAAAATATAACTAACAAAATTTGAATCACCCGAAAATGAATTAAAATGAAATAGTTATGCATTTTACAAGTTAATACATTTTCAGTTGACAAATAAATACTTTCGGGAAAAATCAGAAATCAAATCGACGTGGACGAACTTGGATCGTTGATCTTGGATCCAACGGTCCAAGTTCCTGGGATGACGCGCGCGCGCGCGACCCCTAAACCCTAAACGTTAACCGTTGGATCTGGATCTAACGGTCCACGTGGATCAGAGCGTTCGGGCGGTCCGAACGTTCACACGCACATGAGCCGTTGATCTTGGATCCAACGACCCATGCGGACTCGAATCGGGACCGTTGATCTTGGATCCAACGGTCCACCGACCGAAGCGTGCGATAAATTCAAACTTCCGCGCGATCTTGTGCCGTAGATCTTAGGATCGACGGTCCACATCGATTCACGTTCAAACTCGACCACATTTTGTCGTCCGGCAAAAGCGACGGAAAAACGGCTCGCCCGGCCGGATCAGGCAGCGGCGGTGCGAGCAAACGCCCAAAATGGGTTCTCCACACTCTTGCGCACCCAAAGGTACCAGCAATTTTGGCTGCGGCGGTCCAGAACGCCGGCAAGCCGGAGATGACCGAGAAGACCGAAAATGACCAAAACGAAAAACGGCAATAGAGCTCAGCTGCGGTCCAAGGGAGCGGGTGCCAAGCAACTAGGGACTAATAAGAAGTTACCTAAGCGCAAAGAATGCACAGAGAATGGTCGAGACGGCTCGGGTGAGGAAAAATACGGATTTCGGCCGAAAAGGGGGAAATCCAAATTCAGCCAAGCCCTGAGCAAATGGAACAAAATTGAGTGAGGGCTAAGCTTCAGAGAGTAAAGGGGGAGCAGAGGGAGCAAAGACTTGAAGAAGAAAACCCCTGCTGCACCGCCTCCACCGAAGCTTCAAACTCAACAATGGCGGCCGAGTGGATTTCAAACGATTGCGGCTCAAGCAAGCTTGTGAGTGCTAGGTGGAGTTGCGGAAGTGCTAAAGGAAGCCAAGGGTGAAACAATGGAGTTTAAATAGAGCAAAGGCAGAGAGCAACGGCGAGATTTTCCATTCGGGTCAACACTGCCATTAGAGGACGAGAGAGCGACGGGAGCAGTTGGAGAATGGACGCCTGAGGGAGGAGCACGACGGGCATTAAATGCGCACAGAAATAGCCGTTTAAAGGCGACCGAAGAGGGGACTGCACGCTGCTCATTTTTCTCCTCTGCGCACGCCATGGCTGAACTAACGCGCGCGCTGACCGGAGGAAGGAGACGATGTGTCAACCGTTGCATTGAAATCGAACGGTTCAGAAAGAACGGGGTGATTAAAACGATTCAATCGTTCGGTTGATCAAGGGCCGTTGATTTGGATCCTACGGTTCACGTTGCGCGAGGCGTTCGGATAGTCCGAACGTTTACGCGATTGTGGACCCTCGATTTAGAATCCAACGGTTCAAATGGGTCGGCGCGCTCGGATGGTCCGAACGTTCACGCGATCGCGGGCCGTGCGATGCCGATCCAACGACTCACATCACTCGCGCCCGAACGACCGAGTCGGTGCGTTTAGTTGACTGAACCAAATCAAGTGGCTCGAGCCCGAGTCTGATTCAAACCCGAGGAACAGTGAAAACCAGTTAGGGTTTAAATTTGTATAACTGATTTTTGAGGAATTATTTAAGGTAGTAAACAAGCTCCAAAAATTATGAAATTTTAACTGGAGCTGGCTGACTGCAGGAGGAACCTCTCATAAAATTTTTAGAGGTGGGAAAAGTGGTTTGACCAAGCTTTGACTTGCCTTCCAAAATTATCAAATAATTTCTAAAAATCATGAAATAATTCTGAGGTGTTACCAAGCCTCCCTAGAACTCAGGAAAAATATTTCCATGGGTTTGGCACAAGATCTTTGCCACAAAGGTTTTTGATTATAGTTAATTGAGGATTTTGATTTTGATTTCTATAATTCCTTAACAAGAATTACAGAAACGATCAAGGACTTCAAGATGCAAGAAAAGTTTTAATTTCTCCTCATTTTCTTACATTTGAAACACAAATCCATTTTTGGGATGTTACAAAATCGTTCCTCTTTAGTATGTGCCTTCGGAGTTTTAGTTGGCAAACATCTTCATGAAGGAACCAACTAGAGCTCAGCATCGGTTGTATGCATGTATCTCTCTAAACTCAATGCTGTTGATCCACCGTAAGTTTGAGAGGAGGTGTTGAGAGTATATTCTTAGCTTGCATTAGCTCTTGTATAGGGTGTTTTCTGCTTATTTTCCTTTTGGCCTTTGGCCTCATGGAATAGACTTGAGTTCCATTCTAACACTGACTACGGTGTAACATGTGACATGTGGTTTTCATATTTGGCTCGGCTAGTAACTTTTTGCCACTTGAAGATCTCCTTGAGAAGTTGGATTTCTTAATGGCTCTGAAACGTAACAACCCTTCTGCACATAAGGGAGGGACAAATGTAGGGATAACTGAGCTGCAGTGTCTCAGTCTCCCTTCTGCACATAGCAAGATACAAGATATGTACATTCAATACCATTGGGACCTAGCTTGCATGGGACACTATTTTTCTTCTGTGTATTTACTAAGAACCCTCATTCCATGCACAAGTCTACCGGAAAAAATGGTGTTCCAGCTGTATATTTGTTCCATACAAGTATGGTCTTGGTGATAGTGGCATGCATGTCCTAGGACAACTACAAAGTATAGCATTGTCTAGCTCACGCTAGATTCTCTGGGGCAAGCCTAGTGGAAACATAGTTCTTCCAGAGAGAAGTATTGCCTGTTAAATGGGTGATTATTACATATTAGATTTCCCATACACAGGGCGGAGCTGAGCTGGCCTGAGGCGTAGGATCAAAAGATCATGTAAAATTTCTTGAAAAAAATCAGTAAAATGTGACTTTCGGCCAAAAGCAGCTGGGTCGGCCCGTGGCTAGCTCCACCCCTGGGTGTATAGACATGCGTACGTGTTTAGTGGAAAGTGTGTATCCATGCTCCGTGGGGTCTTAGGTGTCTCTAATAAATCCAATCGTGTGTAGGCGACAATCAGGTGTGTATGCGTGGGTGATGTGAGTGTGGTGTGTGTAGAGTGTGTGCATCAACTTTGTACTCTAATAAATATGTGGTTTTAGGAGGTCAACACTGGGTTTAATCCCATCTAGAAAAAGTATATTGAGTGGTATCAGTGTATACTAAGGTGTATCGAGGGTCAAGAAAATAAAATAAAGGTTAGTAGTGTATGTTAAGACAAATTAAAAGCTTTACTAGTACTACCTCCCTTTCGCTATATTTGTATATAGCCTCGGGAGTATCATTTTTTCTATATTTGTCTATGGCCTCAAAAATATCCATTTTAATACATTTATCCATTAAGAGAATCTAGAGCGTAACTATTATAATTTTTTCACTCTCTACGCTGACTTAAATACTTTACAAGAGGTTAAATGGTTGTAATATATCATTTAGTGGGGGGGGGGTATGTATGGTTATTTCTCATTAATTATTTCTTAAATTTAGTATTTTCTTGCTCAGTGTGCATGGTGAACCGTGGACAAATATTATGAAATGGGGAAATATTAATTTTGACCTCCTCATGCACCCTACATCAATCGTCAATCCAAACAAACAATATCTCAGTATAGCCCATGTCATATTGCAAGAACGACGTCACGTTGCATCCCTACACCCTTGTTTGGCTGAGCCAAGCTCACCCATTAGGCCGGGTTGAGAGGCATCTAGACAACCAAACATACCCTATGTCGACCAGCAGCATTGCAAGCGTAGTACGAAATTTACTATTAAGTGTACGTCCACTCGTTACAAACGAGGGTACGATTGCTAAATCCAAGAAGCTCTAAAATTTGAGCAGAAAATAGCAAGCAAGGTTCATCGGTGAGCGCTTCTTCACGATGGCATGGCACCGATGTCAAAAGCACATCTCACCACATTCGAAATATATCTTGCTAAAGGGCAAGAGATAAACAAATGGTTAACTGTTTCATTGTCTCCACATAACATACATCTCTGGGAGCCTTGCATGTTGGATTTGAGGGCTATTTGGTAATTTCTTATTTTGAGAAAAGAAGAGATAGAAAAGGAAAGGATAGGAAAAAGAGATGGGTCCCACCTGCCATTTAATTAGGAGGGGGATAAGGTTGGAGACATTGTCTCAAACCCTAACCCGAGAGAGGCACATGGCTTCGGTGCCTTTGGTTGGTGGCGGCACATGCGAAGCGGGCTCGGGCGGGCGGCTTGAGCGCGAGGCGTGCCGGCCATTGGAGCGGCATCCTGAGGCCTCCTCTCCTTTTCTGATTTGACCCTGAAATCAGTGAGCTTTCCCCCTTTTTGTGTGTTTCTTCTTCTTCCCCGATTGGGATTCGGTTTTGGCCTTCGAAGCTGCTGCTTCGCCGTGGTGGCTCGACGCCGTTGATGGTGAGGTCCGAATTCTCCTCTTTGTGCATCCCACTGACTCCCTTCTTGCGTCCTATCTTCTGTTGGGTGTTCGGTCTGGAACCTAGGACTTTCACATTTGGAGAATTGATCTGGTCGGCTTTGGCTTGATCTTGAGTGGAAGAAGGCTTTCGATTTTGGTGCTTGGTGCTCCTTGGTGCATTCGACCAGTGCATCTCATTGGTGATTCTTGTGCGGCATTATTCTCGGTACCTCGACTTCCCATTTGGTTTGTTCCGAATTGTGAAGAGAGGCGGGGTGATTGGTTTTCTGGGTCAGCTCATTCACATGTCTTGCCCAATTTACTACTCAGTGGCTTTGAGTGACATACGCATCGTGAGTATCGCTGTTTTTCATTTTTGTATTACTTGCAATTGTGTGATGTGCTAGTTGAATTATATTATGTTATTTTACCTAGTACTGGGAGATTTTGCTAAGTGGTGATTGTGGCATCGGTTTAATGCTCGATAAGGATGATTGTCACATTATGAAATTGAACGGATAGCTAGATCAGACTTAAGCTAATTGTGTTGCTTACTGCTGCCAATTTATCTCTAGTAGTTTGGTTCTGATGCTTTATGTATTTTGGTTGTACCTAAATTGAACCTAGTCATTGTGTTCTATGATCTTGTTGATCTTCTATTAGCCGATAGGCTTAAGTGCTAAAATTTGTGATCTGTTTTGCACTGTGAGATCATCAATACCCTGTTTGCCGAAAGGCTAATGTACTGATATTGTGATTCCTTTTGCACTGTCAATCAAATGATCATCTATTAGCTGAAAGTATGATTTGTTGTCTATGAGATAATTCTTAACATATTAGTAAAGAATTAATTTGAGCTCAAAGTCTGATTTATTGTTATCATATTTAATTAGTGAAGAATATTGACAAAAGTGGCGATGATGCCAAGATTTAATCTTGAGCAGCTTGACATCTGAGAGCAACAAATATTCAAATCTGAACATTATGCTGATTTTGGTTGTTCTCAAGTTCTATGTTTTGAGCATATTATCATGTTTACATGAAATGAAGAAATTACATGTCTATATGTCATTTCTGCCATTTATATGATGTTGGAAATATGCTTAAATTATAATAATTGTTGCTGGAATTATATCTGAATATTTGCTAAAATTGTTAATTTGACAACATTGCCATCCTCTTTTAGACAAATTATCCTTTGTTAATACCCTATCTCTCATAGTTAACCATAAAACACCTTAATTTTAAGAGGAATTTTGATCTTCAACATGTGTCTATGTGTGAAGATCCTTTGACTACCTTTTAATTGTAAGTAGAATGATTTAACAAGATAATACTGTCTGGTCCCTCCCCTAACTTAAATCCAGCACACTTATTTTGTAAGTCATGCCAAGAACTTAGTCTCTCCCCACATAAGCCTCCTAAATCTCATACTACCTCATCCATCTTCAAAAACTTTTGCCACAGTGATATCTTTTTGGAAATTCATGTTAAAAAGTCTTGATACTGGTCAGCCAAGGAAGATGAGCCTAATCAAAAAAACTTTCCAAAACCTTTATTTTTTTCCCCATTTCCTACTTTCCTTCTACAGAAAGAATAAAAGAGGTCTTTAACCTCCATAACTCCCTTCCAAAAATATGAATCTCCGTCTTTCCTAGACACTTGCATAACACTACTAGAATGAGATAAATATTTATTGTTAAAAAAATCTTGCCATGGCCCCTCGTCATTCTCCAACATCCAAATCCATCAACCAAGAAGACATGTATTCATTACCTCCAGGTCTCAAACACCTAAACCCCCATGATCTTTTGGTTGATAAACATCCACCCATTTTACAAAGTGATATTTTTTGACCCCCACCTCCTCTTGCCAAAGTAATCTTACTCTGAAAAAGTCTAATATTTTCAAAACCCCTTTTGGTTTTTTGAAAAGGGACATCATGTACAGAGGAGTACTACCAAAACAAGAGTTTAATACAACCAATCTTCCCCCACTAGAGATTATTCTCGCTTGCCAACAACTCAATTTCTTCTCAACTTTGTCTTCTGTTTTCTTCCAATATGCATTTCTCAGCTCTCTTTTTTGTCAATGGGGATTCCTGAATATCTGAAAGGAATTTCTCGTCTATTGCAAGTAAAACTTTCCTCAAAACTCTCCTGCTTATCTACTGCATCACCAAAAAAGAAGAACTCACTTTTGTGAAAGTTAATCTTGAGCCCAGAACATTGCTAAAAAGACACAAGATATATTTCAAATTTCTTGCATATTCTAGATTTCCTTCCAAAAGGAAAATTGCATCATTAACTTATTGTAAAATGGATAAAGCTCCTTGACACAAATCATAAACAACTCCTTTGATAATACTTTGCTCTTGAGCTTTATTTATCAAAACTGCAAGAGCATCAGCCACTACATTAAAAAGCAAGGGCAACAAAAGGTCCCTGTAACACCCTGGCCTAACACTAAACCCAAAATATCACCTAAATCATTCACACTAATAATTTAAACCATATTTACCAATAATTCCAACAAGCAATGTATGGAATAAAACCTCACAACGGGTCACCTATCAACAATCATAACAATATAATTACATAAAGGATTAACTTTCACAACTTAGAACCACGTGCCCAAGAACGCTCAGATTACATGCGCCTAAGAACGCTCGGGTCACTCACGCCTGAGAAATGCCCAGAACCATGCGCCTAGGAACATTGGTTAGCAACAATTAATATAATCAAACCAAATAAGATAAACCAAGGTTCCACTCATTAAGCTAATAATAACGAAGTCCACTAATCAACTTTAGATGAAAGTATCATGTCTCTAGATTAAGTGAAATCAAACTAAGTAAAGATGTCTATGTAATTGATTGCATATGATGCACATGTGCTACTCCATCCCATGCATATCACCCTCAATGATCACCTAAAAGCAATAACAAAGCAAGAATGAATCCAGGACTCAGCAAGTATATAATAGAATAATAAATAAACTGTTTATCATAGAGGCAGATCTACATTGGGACATGGGTGTATAGATGTACATCCATTTAAAAAAAACATTATATAGTAGGTATATTCAGTGTATATACTAATAATTGGGTTCAATACTGCGTATTTCAACCTCCACTTGATTTCAGCCCATCCCACGCACTCCCTCTCCCAATCACACCACTATGCACGTGCAGCCCAACCGGTAACAGATCGGCCCAAGCAACAACGAACAACCCAACTGATGAAGTGGCATGTGGCCAAGTCCCAAGCAAGCAAGTAATTCCCTAAGCTCTATCTACCTTTGTCGCTCTCTCTGTGGCAATGCACGATGCACATGCACTGAGGCAAGCGGGCGGGATAGGATGGAAAGGAGCAGGTGAGCGACGAACGATGCAGGCGGCAGGCATAGGGAGCGGAAGTGCGCACCACACAGTGTTGGGGTGCGACACAAAAACAACAGACAACAATTGAGCATTCTACAGCAATACAATCACAGAAGTATCTCATTCTCAATCCCATTTTCCAAATTCCCAATTTGTAGTTTTGTTAGTGTTTTGTTGATTTGTAATAGGTGAATTGTGATATCTATGTTCCAAGCCACAAAGGAACGTCGAGTTAGATTGTATTTTTTTTCTTAATTATTTGATAATTTCTCTAAATTATTTGAGTTTTGAGATGTTGTATCCAATAAAAACAATTTGTACTTGTTTTTTTCCTACTGTGCACCTTTATATGTTTTACACTGAACATTGTTTTTGTAATTTCAAACATCCATCCTAGAAATCCTAGATCCACCACTTATTGATTAGTCAATAAGAATAATATCATCATTATTCATGTGTCCAAGTTATATCATCATCTTTCCATTATTGCAATGCATCTCTATTTTACATGTTCATTTGATCATCTTATCACTCATTCCGGAATATCATGAGTGAACACTCGCGACAATGTTCACCCTTTCATTAGCCTGGCTTACAAGGAACAGGGGGTCTCTCCACTCCCGTAGAGTGTTCTACCACCATGGTTGAAATAATATGACCACCAGAAGTGGATTCCATCATTCATGAATGATTGTGCAGATAATGCAAGAATGTAATTTGTTCCATTATCCATTAACATGATCTATTATTATCACAGTACCATTATTATCATATCATCATCATTTGCATATCAAAATCATTATCATATCACCATCATTATGGCATTTAAATAAGCATAAACAAATATCATGGCAAGTTGATTGTAAAGATAAGTGGCAAACAAATCGATGTTTACTGCTCTGCCATGTACTTGCCTTTTAGCCACAGAAACTGGAAGGATGCAAAGGTGGCACCGAACTCGAAGCAACACTTCTTGCACAAAACCAATAATTCACTTCAAAAACATTCAACAACAGTAAATGAGCATCAACAAGTCAACATCGCTCCTACGCGCAAATCTAACACAATTAACCCTCTTCACTGGATAACCCACCCATTGTTCCAGTGATCAAACCTCCATAACTTTTACTCCTGGAATCCAAACATAGCAAACTGTATATTTTCTAGAATCTACACAAAAGTTTATGCACTTTCCTAGATATGCATATTCTCTTATTAATTCATGTAAATCCCCGTTTTTAACCCCGAAGGTCAGACTGGAATATTACAAAAAAGCAGACTTAACAATTTCATATCTATTTTTTACCACATAAATAATAGCAAACCCTACCACTTCTGGAAATTATAGATAATTATATAACTAAATCTAGTTATGACCATAATTTAATTTGACCATCTACTGTTTTTAACGACGATAGAATTTTGGACAACATTACTCCAGAAGATATAACGTTTACACTGCTTAAACAAATCTAGTGATCTTTCACTCTATGGAAATCTTAGACAATAATTTGCAACTTTCCTAACATGGGAAAGTTATGAAATTGGATGCTGCCAAGATGACAATCCCAAAACTTGCATGAAATCCTTGCTGATGACGTTGTTGTAGTTGTCATCATTAATGATAAGCTTGCATATCTTCTCTTTGATCTTACATTCAGATTTAAATACGTTTCTTGGTTGTCCTTTGTAGACAATATCCGTGTCGTCAATACGAACCGTCTTGGTCAGCATACAAAGACCATATTGTGGTTCCTCACTGTTGGTTTTGCTATCATGAAAATATGACTCCTCTTGGTATTTTTGGGTAGAAAGAAGGGTCACCAATTCTGATTTCTTCTTTTCTTCCTTGACCAACCGTTCTTCTTCTTGTTTCTTCGCCTTTAGTTTTTGCCGTTGCTCTTCAATGTCACCATGGACCTTGTCTCGCCGCTATGTATGTTCAAAGTACCTCGACGAGGGCCAAGACGTAACCTCTTTTCGCATTCCTCTACAAGGAAAAGAGTATCGCATGATAGGATGTGATGCAACTCGATGTATGTGTTGTTCTTTCAACCAATAGGTGCCAATCACCAATGAACATGCTCCCATATGCATAGGAATCATATCACAAGTAACAACAATAGTATACTCGTCCAAAAAATTTTTATACCTCCACTTGTTTTGTGATCAGAATGTGCTTGAACCTCCAAAGCAACTAAAATGGCTCCAGATACGGTGTTGTGAACAATTCCAATATGTTCACAAGTGTTTGGCTTGCAACGTTTGTAACGCTTCTTGTATCGATCATCATAGCACAATCTGTGTTTCCCACTTGACAGCAATTGAAGAACATGTAGCTTGACTCATGGAGTTGATCCTCCTCACATTGATTTATAGTATAGTTGAATTGCATGACCAGATTCATCTCCTTCATGTCAGCCATGTCGATCTTCGATCTTCAATCTTCGCAGAACAAAGTACCGTGAGTAACAGAAGCTCTGATACCACTTGATAAAGATCCAACTACTTGATTAAAAGGATCCCAAATTGTTGGTCCAATTTTTTCACGGTACACACAAATATTAATAATATGTCATCTTCTTCTCTTTGCTTGAGATGAATAGTACTATGCACATGAATAGTACCCACATGAATAGTCCCAAATAGGATGAGTTGAGGGGAGAATAGCAATCTCACAAACCAATTCGGGTGAATTGAATTGCAACAAAATCAACATGCTCACAACTAATCTAATAGATTGAATTGCAAGTAGTAGTAGCCTTGGTGAACAGTAATCACACATGAACAGTACCCAAACTCTCTCTCTCTCTCTCAATCTATCAAGAACAACAAGCCTCTTATCTCCCAAACAAAAGAACACACAATATGCACCTAGTGGCTTTTCTATTTTTTATTTATCTAAATCATAACTTGTCCCTTTACATGGTGCAGTCATGGGGCTTAAATAGCCTCCCACACAACCACAACTGCTTTAGGTGAACAGTATGAGTGAATAGTATTCGAAACGAACTCAACTTCCTAAATGCACAAAACTCAAACTCTCATAGTTTTGGAATTAAAAAAATAGCAAAAAAGGATTTCAGATTTACTAGCTAGACCCGAAACTAATTCCATCTCAAACTATCCTATTCGTACCTTCCATCTCGGTAAACAGTACCATACATGAACAGTGTCCAAATCAGAGATCAAAAGTGAGGTTGTCCGAAAATAAAGATCAAAACAGAATCCAAAGGAGTCCCACTTGGAAACTGAATCTCTATTTCGTTTGCTCCTTGCACTAGCCTTCTTGTGCCGCAAACCGTTCAAGCTTGTCATGTCGTGCACCTGGCTTCCACCTTGGCTCCCCATGCGGCCACTTTGTTACCGCACGTTATGCATGCATGCTTGGCATCTCATGCATAGCCTTCAGCCCAGGTGCCTTTTCCTCGCACACAACGTGTCTTCCTGTCCAGCCTTGCTTCTGGCCGAAAGCATGCATTGCCTTATTTTCCTTTGGCTGACCTCCCTATCCACCCTCTTGGCCACATGTAATGCTTCCTCCGTTTCTTTGATCAAATCAACAGCCATTGTTACCTCAAGTTGTGAATGCAATTTAGGATGACAAACTGAAGTGGTAGTAGTACTTAGCGTCGTATCATCGGTACGGTGCAGGCTATGGCAGGCTAGGCCCGTTAGGTTGCTACCCAAGCACAGCACGACGCGTCGACCGTGTTGTACCTGTACCGAGCCAACAATACTATGCCTCGGACCGGCCTAACAAACACGACCCATTTGACAACCTCTAGCTCCACGACAGGATAATCGCCGTTATCCGCTGCTAGTGTCACCTGCAGAGCGCATCACTTTTGCTGGGTAGCACGAATCTTAAAGCTACATTAACACCGAGGATAGCACATGCGACCGCGTGAACACGTAGTGTTGAAAACCGCGTGAACGCTAGTGTACTGGCCGGGGGTAGCGGTTGGAGCATGGGCCTGAATTGGTTGTGGACAAGGCGAGAGTGCGACGGTGAACAGAGAAACAGAGCAGGGGGGAAGCGAAGCTCTACTCTCTGCAGCTTGTCGAGGTCATCACGAGGAAGAAGACCTCCAAGGTGCGCCCAACTCAAACATGACTACTAAACTAAAAGGTAATATAGAGACTCTGAAAGTGAGCATTTTATAAAAATGAGACCATGCATAACAAAAATAATAATAATATTAATCCTACTTCCACTAATAATAGGAAATGAGAATTTTGTGCAAAGGGCTTTCGGCCTGCCGAGATGGAGCAATACGGAGAACTGGCTTAGCAGCAATCAGTAAATACTTGGAGTGAGGTTTTCTAGTGTGGCAGGTGAGTGAGCTCAGATACGTATATCCAGTGAACAGAAGATGAGATGAAGATCTGATATATCCGGTGTTCTAGCTAACCGGAAAGAGGTGGGATAAACTAGGTGAACACTGCCTGCGATGTGAAATGCGAGGCAAAACTAGATAAAGCACCGAGTCTAACAAGTTTTTGCCCAGATATATCAGAAAAGCCTGACAGAGGATGTCCTGAAAACACCTGGCATGATTATATTCAACGCTGCTGAGATGACATTCAGGATGACAGGGCAGGAATCCCATTACGTTCAAGTTAGAGCTAGTCTGACGCCGTGGCCAATCCTGAAGGTTGTCACACCATAAAAGGGCATAATCAAGCACCGTCCAGAATGTTAGGACTAACAGCATTTCCTCCCTGATTTCCGGTCAGCATATAAGCCAAGCAACCAGATCATTCCGGAACTCTACAGCACAGCGATATACCAGAATGCAACGTATAATAAATAACGCAGACTTGCTGCAATAACTAGCAGAAGTTTCAAATATAACAAACCTTAACGATTACAACACTTGCAAAACTTGAGTTCATACAGCAGTTAACTCCTCTTAGACAGCCATTAAAAAGGTACTTCAACAACCTCAGAAACCAAGGTCTGATGCTTCTTCATCAGCAAGCTAAGTTCTCAAATAAATAAGATAGATAAATAGAGCATTTTCTTTTACCCAAAACTTCACTTTTCCTACTTTGCATAAAGCATGCTCAACGGTTGGCCTTGGCAACACGTTCAATCTCATCCTTCTTCTTGATTGCGTAGCTGCACACGAGGGGGGAAGCAAATTATTGAAACAGCAGGGAACAGTGAAATACAATTGCTGGACCGACTCAAAAAGCAGGGCACTTGGCCAAATGCGATAAAAACAAAGAAAATTGAGAAACATATCACTGCAATAAAAGGCCACAAACCAACAAAGCATCCTTGACCCTTGAAACGAATTTAAAGAACCATGGCATTTATTCGCACAAAACGAGATGTAATGATAGGAATGGAATGGTGTTCTAATACCTCAGAAAGATTTCATTAACACTTACTTAAAAAATGACATACACGCAAAAAAAAAAACTTGACAGAATATTGTCCGCAAGGTCAGAGGCATACCCACAACCGAACAGGGAAACAGACTACTTTTTGGCCTATTTCTGGTGAGGCGTGCTAAATCATTATTAATCAGAAAGCTAAGAATACCAACATAAGATAAAGAATAAAACATACCTGTTAGAAGATCCTTTAGCTGCATTGATAAGCTCATCTGCAAGGCACTCTGCAATGGTTTTGATATTCCTGAAAGCACTTTCTCTGGCACCAGTGGTAAGAAGGTAGATTGCCTGGTTCACACGCCTCAAAGGTGAAATATCAACTGCCTGCCTTCTAACAGCACCAGCAGATCCAATACGAGTTGCATCTTCTCTTGGTCCACTAAATGAGACAGTGTCGTTCAGTTTGAGATAATTCAAGCAATAAATACAAATACTGAGATGCATATTATCACATAATGAGGTGTAAATTTGTAATTTATCAATATGAATAGATTAGGTGATAAGAGAAGTGTAAAGTTTCACAATGAGTTAAAACAAATATTGGCTACATCTGCTGTTACAAAAAATTACAAGGATCACATACCAGTCGTAAAAAATACTGAAAAAAAAAGTGTGCTGGCATCCTAGTTTTTCATATTAGTTCAGCATCACGATGTACTATGAAACCACTGAGTCAACTATGCACCTTCAACATTAGATTTTCCAAAACGTCATTTCCCATTCAGCAAGATCTTTTAAAGTTTCTACCCAGTTAACGCTGAAAGAAAATTTACATATTGTATCTAATGATCTTATAACAATATACATACACAACATAATTTACAGTTATACGGATGAATAACATGGTGCATAATCCATATTAAATGCTAATTTATCAAACATAAATATAAACTAAAACAATGTCCAACGAGTTGATTGTGCCAAGAATCAGAAATAACAGACACAAAAAAATCAGTTGTTCAGTAACTACCTGTTTATGATTGCGTCAACAATAATTTGGATAGGGTTTGCATCAGTCAGCAGGTGAATAATCTCCATAGTGTGTTTCACAATGCGAACAGCCATGAGCTTCTTGCCATTGTTGCGCCCATGCATCATCAAAGAGTTGGTGAGCCTCTCAACAATTGGGCATTGAGCCTTGCGGAACCTCTTCGCGGAATACCTTCCAGCAGTGTGGGGAAGATATGTGGCATGCTTTGTCGGATTGACAGCAAGGTAATCATTCAGAGAAATGTCATTGACCTGCACAAAGAAATTGAAAAGAAAAAAGTCTTAAGTGATAACACCGATACTACACCAAGGTCGGCAGCAAGGACAATTGTTAAACAGAACCTCAAACAAAATAGCAACCTAGAAACAGAATTTAATGTTTCTGACCACGTTGAAGTTTTTAGGAAATGAGAATTGCATTTCAAACAGTATTTGAAATTTCTGCACAAACTTAATTTACAGAGGATAGTTTCAAGTAATAACAAACCAAACAAAATATATCAAAGAAGTACACCGCTCAAACAGACAAACACCGATTTGAGCAATGGTGAATGATCTATAAATCCTTCGGTCTACTTTTGGTCTTTTTCAACTACAATTTTCAAGTAGAACTTTACAAGCTTTTCATGCAAAATAATCAACGAAATACATTGTTATATGCAAAAAGTAAGAACTGAAAGTAATGAAACAAGGTCATAATGAAAAAAGCACTTTAGACATATTTTAACATTGGAGGAAAAGTAAACTTCCAATAAGAATTCCAAAAAAAACACAAATCAAAGTCACCAACTGCAACAAATTGGCGATTGCTGCAAAAAATTTAGCAGCTCCCTGCAGTGCTTGAGCAACTAACTACAGATGCTACTCAAAACACAACTCCCTCGTGTCAAGCCTTATCAATGTCGAGTTGTACTGCTATTTCGGCACGGTACCACACCCCTAAAACACCGAATAAATGTACCAGCCTACCAGGACACCAGCCTCTTGCTAATATTCCAAACTCCTAGACTTGTCAAATGCTAAAACCACCATCCAGTACACAATAATAATAACAGAATCTAGTAGAATGTAGCCTAATGACAACAAGTACAGCAGAGATCCAAGGAGATACTTAGGATACAAGAATATACAGTTAAACCCAGAAGTCTATCCACGACATGACCCTAAATTTCTTTCTGAATCATACACTAGTTTAACTTCCGCAATGAACCAGCTTCCCCAGTGGCACATGCTCACCTGATACAAGCGCACGTCAGCAAACCTACATCTTCAACCTATAAAGTCCTAAAATACACCATGTTATAGCTACCAAAGAAAACATCAACACAAACCAAAAATATATACAGAAAACAGCACACAAATCCTGCCAGTAATCTAAACATTGAAGCTTTAACTTGCTGACTCCTTCCCAAAAAAAGTTCATGTGTAAAGATCAAGACTAGATACGGTTGCGAAATTATGAAATCGATTTCCACCCACATCAGGCAAAACCCTAAAAATATGAGCGAACTCATAACATTCCAGCACCGAAACCATGAAATCTTGCTTTCTGGGACTCGCATAGATGATGGAACTCCCAACATATCCACCATCTGAAGCATAAAGCCACCGTGTCAACTACGGTCATTAGTAAAAGCCAAATCCTAAGCCTAACTATCAGATCTAGCAGATCAACTCACCGCTAAGAAGGAGAAACCAATAACTAGCGTCGCTATAGCACAATGCTTACAGAGGGCCGGCTCAAATATCGCATCCAAGAAAGTAAGCAGGCTACCTACACCGATGAGATGGGGGGTTGCGGTGGGAGAGGAGGTGCGTTGGGAGAGGATGGGACAGGGGGGAAGGGGGAAGAGAGGAGACCTGGACGTCCTCGAAGGACCAGCGGTTAAAGAGCTTGATCTCCTGCGTCTGCGCCTCCACCTCCGCCATTTCCGCCGCTGGCGAAGTCGACCGAGGAGGTGAGGCGAAGGTAGCTCGCGAGGAGGGAACGGGAGGAGAGGCGAGTGACGGCGGCCGGGAGAGGAAAACCCTAGCGAGAGGCACGGGATTTTATAGACGGACTGGAGCCTGGAGGGGGCTTTGAGATTCGGGAAAATGTTGTGAAGGAATTTCGCACGGAGGTACATCTAGTTCGAAGGTTTTACAAGCTGGTATATTGAATTTTTTTTACCCGTCTTCCAGATTCAATTCCTTGGTCGAAATTGCAATTTTTTTTAATAAGGGCTCGTGTTAAGTATATATGTATATATATTACAAAGAAAATAGATTTTAAGATTTAAACCCTACTTGGTGGAGTCGGTGTACACTCACCAAGATGTGGTTTCCAATTATACGATGAGGTCTCAGCTGCCTAAAATATCAGGCTAATTAGTAGATGAAACCAGACCACAATTGAATTGTGTTGCCTCTAGGAAATTTATGGATCGACTATACCGTGTCTATATGGAGGGTAAATCTTGGTAACAATGAAGTGTGCTAGATAAATGTCAAGAAAATCAACAAAAAGACCAACTACAAAAGTTGATCAAAAGCTTTTTTGATAAAGGGAGGATACATAAGAATTAAGGAGGAATATGGGTTAAATCTATTTTTACATCTACTCCTGATAAGATAAGGTAATGTAAAGTACAAGAAAGTTAAAACTCTATGGGTGGGGTGTCCAAATTTTCTCGTCAACTACCTCTCAATATTTATTTTTAGTCTTCACTCTTTGTGGGGACACCCGGATTTAACATGGTATCTCGTATTCTTGCAACTGTCTAGGATTTCAATCGCACACTTGATTTCTTTATGTGATCTAGCTTGCTGTGACATGTGGGAACACATCTAGGATCATCTTGATCATCAATCACCCACGAGCAAGTTTTTGGATCTAGTTTTCGTTTTGACTCGGTTTTGAACCATCCTCCTCTCAAACGGAAAAAAGTCATAACTTTTCCAAGAATCTTCACGATCTTCGATTGGAATAGGTTCTTGACATCCTAGAGAAGGTGTGTTCCAAGTTTCATCAAGTTTGGAGTTGTAGATCAAAAGTTACATCTATTTGCAACTTCGTTTTTCGGGCTGTTTTTACTGTTCATCAGACTAGAGGTCAGACCGCCCAAGGTGACCGGTCCGACCACCATTAACACGGAGGTCAAACCGCCCAACACTTAGAATTTTAGCCCATGCTGATTTTGGTTGTTTTGCTTCGGGGTTTAGATTGGATTCAATACTAGTCTTCCGTTGTACTGGTATATTGATCTTCATAGCTTTCATAGCTATTGGAGTAAAATTTGTATTAAATCTGATCGTGGTTGAAAAAGTGAGCGTGCTCCTATCCCCCCCCCCCTCTAGTCGCCTTTTTGGTCCAACAAGTGGTATCATAGCCCGGTTAGTTCAATCTTGATCTTAACCGGTCACTGAACTTGACGATGGATAAGTACTCCATCAAGCCGCATATCTTTGATGGGCACGACTGTGTCTATTGGAAGAATCGCATGCGAGTCTTCCTTGAGAGCGAAGGACAAGCTATATGGAAGGTTGTTCGAGCCCCGCTCGTTCTTCCCAAAGTTGTTACGCTGGCTTCAACAGCCCTCTTGACTAACAACAATAAGGCAAAGAACCTCTTATATGGTGGGCTTGGTAGACAGGAGTATGATCGGATTTGCAATATTGAGACTGCGCACGAGATTTGGAACACCCTCGAAACCTACAATGAGGGTTCATCCCAAATCAAGAAAGTACGCCAGACAATCTATAAGCGTGAATATAACAAATTCGAGATGCGTCTTGGAGAGAGCATCGATGACATTTTCAGTCGCTTTAACAAAGTGATTAATCAGATGAAAGCTGTTGGTATTGAATATTCTCAGTCTGAAAATGTCACCCACCTCTTGGCTGCAATCAACACCAAGGAGTGGGAGATAAAGGCTACCGCCATTGAGGAGAACGTCAACCTCTCTGATCTGACTTTGGAGCTGCTCTATAGCAAGCTCAAGACTCATGAGATCAAGAGGATTGATCATCCCAAGAATGAAAACATGGCCTTGGTAGCAGACCCGTTCAAGAGAGCTTCTGATGGGTCTTCTGAGTCTTCTTTTGAATTTTCGCTTGCTGGTTTATCTACCTGAGGCCGAGTTAGCCCTCATAGTCAGAAAAGCCACACGGACCTATAACAATATGAGAAACAAAAAGAGAGGAGGTCTCGTGACTTGCTATGAGTGTGGTGAGCTTAATCATATCCGGGCAAATTGCCCCAAGTTGAAAGGAAAGAGCAACCATAAGGAGGGAAAACCAGCTTGGAAGAAGCCTCAATGGAACAAATCAAGATTTGATGCTGCCAAGCTGACAAAGGCAGCTCACTGGGTTCTTACCGCTTTTGGGGATCAATCCTTAAGCGATGTGGACTCCGGGAGCGAGGATGACAAGGAGGAGGAGACCCCTCAAGATAAAAAGAAGGGGAAGGCCAAAGACTTCACTAGTGTTTGCTTCATGGCCGACTCTGATGATGTCGACGACGATGAGGTACCTCTCTCCTATGATGTCCTTTCTGATAGATGCGAAACTGTCTTTGAGCAACTCATGAGTCAGGATAAGGCTTTAGAGTATATCATGGCCAGAAACAAGGACATAAAGTCTCAAGTAGATAATTTAACTTTAGAACTTGCAAATGCTAAGACTCTTGAATCTGATGAATGTTCTTCCTGCCATGCTCTACACTCAGAATTTGCTAAACTGCAATCTGCTCATGATATTGCTTTGCAACAACTTGAAAATGCTAGGACTGAGCTAGTTGAGGTTAAAACTGCTCCATGTGAAAAATGCTTAGATTCTAGTAAGTTGGTTGCTTCTGGTGTGGTTGATTCTAGCCTTTGCTCTTTTTGCATTGAACGAGAATAAGAAGTACAAGACGTAGTAAATGCAGTTAGAGCTAAATTTGCTAAGCTTAAGGGTAGAATTGATTCTGCTACGTGTATTTCTTGCGAATCTCTTAAACTTGAAGCTACCTTATATAAGGAGAGATATGCTAGAGCCATTAAAGGTAAAACTTGTGAATCATGTGTTAATCTTGAAGAAGAAAATGCTTATCTTAAGAATACCTTAGAAAATTTTCTAACGGTAAGAAATAATTAAACATGATTCTGGACAAGTCTAAAACTCCTTATAAGAAGCAAGGATTAGGATACAACTCTGTCCAAGGTAATTCTAAGCCAAAGGTTACGCATGTTTTGGAAAATAGGTTAGTTGAATTCAAAACCCAACCTGCAAAAACTATTTTTAAATCTGCGGGTTGTGCCAAACAATCTGTTAAGTCAAAGGGTGCTTCTCCCAGTGGTATCAAGTACCATTGCACCTATTGTAAGAAGGATAGACATTTGGTTGAATTCTGTTGGCGTGGGTTGAAAAATAATAAGAAAATTTTTGCTAGAATTTCATCCAATCAACTTAGAGCTTTTATGAGACATGGTAACGTCGAAAAGAAGAAACCTGGTTTAGAATTTGTGTCAAATGCTCATCATCATGCTTCTAGACAGGATAACTCTCATATTAGTGTAACCATTGCTCATAACAGAATTTCAAACATAATCAAGGATAGAACTTCTGCTTTGCATACTACTCGCAGACGTGTGTCTCAGTACTGAGTTCCCAAGTCTTGTTTAACTAACCCCAGCATTGAGACACATCGTTCTTCTGTGCCTTGATTTTCAGGATTACCGCGGAAAGAGGAAGGACACGTGATTCGTTGACTCCGGCTGTTCACGCCACATGACCGGAGACTTAAGATGGTTCACCTCCTTCACGCGGTCGACGGGTGATAATTTCATCACCTTTGGATATGATAGGCAATGGCGGATTGAAGGAACGGGATTGATCAGGGTGAACGACAAGTTCATCCTCAAGGACGTCGCCCTTGTGGATAAGCTAAGGTTTAATTTGCTTTCTGTCTCTCAACTTCTTGATGATGGCTATGAGACTAGATTTAAGAAAAATGCTTATCGGGTGCTTGACTCAACTGGTGAGCTTGTTTTTGGGATTACTAGAGTTGCTAGGATCTTTGGAGCTGATTTTTCTGAATCTCTTGCTGGTTCTCTCAAGTGCTTGATTTCATCTTCTTCTTCTGAGTTCTGGCTTTGGCACCGTCGTTTGGGGCACATTGGTTTTGATCATCTGACGCGAGTTAGCAACCTTGAGCTCATGAGAGGTTTGCCCAAACTCAAAGCCGTCAAGGATGTCAGATGTGCGCCTGTAGGCATGGCAAGCAAGTTGCCGCCTCACCCTTCAAGGACTATGGTCATAATCGACGTGATCGGGACGATTGCTTCATATGGATACTGTTGGTCCCGCTAGGGTTCGGTCAGTTGGTGGAAAATGGTACATTCTTGTCATAGTCGATGATTTTTCTAGATACACTTGGGTGTTCTTTCTTGCTTTGAAGGATGAAGCTTTTGATCATTATCATGATCTTGTTCTTCGTTTGGCTTCTGAACTTCCGAGTTCCTTGAGA
Organism: Hsuehochloa calcarea; assembly: GCA_036346395.1. NCBI lineage: Eukaryota > Viridiplantae > Streptophyta > Magnoliopsida > Poales > Poaceae > Hsuehochloa > Hsuehochloa calcarea. Next base: position 15,951,734 of record CM070613.1, on the reverse strand, counting down.
GAGAGATTCGCAGTGATAATGGCACGGAGTTCAAGAATGTCTCTTTTGCTTCCTTTTGTGCTGAGCGTGGAATTGAGCATCACTTCTCCTCTCCACACGTCCCTCAATAAAATAGCATTGTGGAAAGGAAGAACAGGACCCTAGTCGAGATGGCTAGGATGATGCTAGATGAGTATAGCACTCCGAGGAGGTTTTGGGTCGAAGCTATTTCTACTGCTTGCCATATTGCAAATTATGTCTTTTTGAGACCATCTTTGGGCAAGACTCCTTATGAGCTTCGGTTTTGTAGAAAACCCTCTGTCTCGCACTTTCGAGTCTTTGGATCCAAGTGTTTTATTCTCAAGACATGAAACCTAGATAAATCTGAGTCAAGAACTTTTGATGGTTTATTTCTGGGTTATCATGCGCATTCAAGGGGTTTTCGAGTTTTTAATGTTGAAACTAACCTGGTTCAGGAGACATGCAATTTCACTTTTGATGAGACTAGCCCTGGAGCTAGATCAGATATTTCAGGTGATACACAGGTGACAGAGAGTATATTTGTAGAGGAAGATGATGATGGACTCGATGATGCTCTTCCACCTGCCGCTGTTGACGCCCTATTCCAAAGATAAGAACTCTTTGTGACTACTTCGCCTTGGTTGAGGCACTGCGATCTTCATCATCGCAGCACTGCATGAGGTCGAAGAGGTATTTTTCTCTCCGGGTGCGCCACTTCACATTCAAAGGCAGCACCCTCCGGATCAGATGATAGGTAATCTCCATGAGCGAGTCACTAGTTCCAGGTATCATGATCCAAACCTCTATTCTCATTCTGTTTTTGTGGCTTCTTTTGAACCCCGCGATATATCACATGCTTTATCTGATTCTAGTTGGGTCAATGCTATGCATGAGGAGTTATAGAATTTTGAGAGGAATAAGGTCTGGAGCCTAGTAGAACCTCCTAGTGGTCATAATGTTATAGGAACCAGTTGGGTTTTCAAAAACAAACAAAATGAGGATGGTTCTGTGATTAGAAACAAGGCTAGGTTGGTAGCTCAGGGGTTTAGCCAAGTTGAGGGGTTAGATTTTGATGAGACATTTGCCCCTGTTGCTAGACTAGAAGCCATTCGGATTCTGCTTGCATTTGCTGCATCTAAGGGCATTCTGGTTACATAGAGGAGGAAGTGTATGTTAGGCAACCCCAGGCTTTGAGAATTCCAAGAACCCACATTATGTCTTCAAGCTGTCCAAAGCCTTGTATGGTTTTAAACAAGCCCCTAGAGCCTGATATGATAGGCTTAAGACCTTCTTGCTTAAGAATGATTTTGATATGGGTAAGGTAGACAAGACCTTGTTCATTCTTAGGTGTGGCAATGACTTCCTGCTTGCTCAGATTTACGTTGATGATATTATCTTTGGTGGTTCTTCTCATGCTCTTGTTTCCAGCTTTTCTGAGACTATGTCCAGGGAATTTGATATGAGCATGATGGGAGAGCTCAATTACTTTCTGGGGCTTCAAATAAAGCAATGTAAGGAAGGGATCTTCATCCATCAGACGAAGTATACGAAGGACCTGCTCAAACGCTTCGACATGGGTGACTGCAAGCCGATCGCCACTCCCATGGCGACTTCGATCGCTGGATCCGGATGAGGAAAGAGAAGCGTGGATCAACGCGAGTACCGCAAAGATGATCGGCCCTCCCGCACTGACGGCCTCAAGACCGGACATCCACTTCGCATGCGCCTCGCGCGAGGTTTCAGCGTCTCGAGAGCTTCCCATCGCTAAGTCATTAGCGCATATTCAGGTATTTACACTCTACCCTCCAGTATGGCATTTGGTACTTCTGCTCTTCTTCTTTGTCCATTCGGGGGTTTTCTGATTCTGATTTTGTGGGCTGTCGGCTTGATAGGAACAGTACATCGGGCACTTGTCACTTCCTAGACACTTCTCTTGTTTCTTGGTCTTCTAGGAAGTCTCTGTTGCACAATCCATCGCTAAAGTGAATATGTAGCCGCTAGTTGTTGTAGTCGATTTTGTGGATGGTATCCACTCTTAAGGACTATGGGTTAAATTTTGCTAGTGTTCCTTTTTTCTGTGATAACACTTCTGCTATTAACATTGCTAAGAACCATGTGCAATACTCTAGGATCAAGCACATAGACATTCGCTATCACTTTCTTAGAGACCATGTCGAGAAGGGTGATATTGTGCTGCACTTCGTGGAGTCCGAGGCTCCACTGGCTGATATCCTCACCAAGCCTTTAGACTCAACTAGGTTTGCCACCTTGAGAAGCGAGTTAGGGGTAATTTGTCCCTATGGGTTGGTTTGAGGGGAGTTCGATCTTTTCTGATCTTACCTTGTTCTTTTGATCTTTTATTGTTCTTTTTCTGAACTTATTGATCTTTTTGAACTTTTTAGATTTTTAGGCTTTTTATTGCATCTCATTGTATCATATTGCATTCATACGAAAAATATAACAAGTGGTATGAAAAATCCAAAAAGATGCATTGTTATATAAGATTTTCTGCTTATCTTTTAAAATTGATGAAGCTTTGCCTATTACCCTTTGGATCTTTAGTATTTCAATTCTTGCTCAATGCCATGTTTAGTTTCTTGACTTGCTAGAATTATCATGTTTTCACATATACAAATAAGTCTTTGCTGTATGAGCTAGAACTCTAAAATAACTCGAACTAAAAATTATAATTTGTGGATGTTTTAGCTAGTTGCACAATTAGTGCTCCTTTTGTGACATTGGCCCTGTCAGAATTGCTTTGTTAGCTCTTGAATCTAAAATTGACCATTACTTGAGCTTTTAGTGTTCTTGAGATTCTAAAGCGCTCTCGTGAAAAATGAAAATCAAGATTGTCTTATGCTTAAAATGTGCCAAACTACTCTTACGAGACTGCTTGTCAAAGACATGAACTTGGAGATAGTTTGATGATCCAGACGATCTTATCGGGACTGCTTGTCAGAAATGACATGAACCTCAAGATTTGTTGCCCTGGTAGAAGCTTAGAAAGAGTTTGTGGATGGCTTCTAGTCCAGGATCTTCTTTACTAAGATATACCTTTAATCAACTTCTGGTCGAAGCTTAGAATGAGTTTGTGGATGGCTCCTAATCCAGGATCTTGTCACTAAGTTAGATCATTAGTTAACTTCAATATTCAAATGCATATGAGAAAACTGCTGACAAATGGGCTTTTGAGAAATCTGAGCAAAATGATTCAATATGTAACTCGATTGACTCTTAATGTGGTCTTTGTTAGATTTTTTATCTCACTTTGACATTTTGACATGACCAGTTTTCATGAAGACGAGGTGTCCGATCTTTCGATGAGATTGATAACTATCGATTTTGGTGGCGGTGACTCTCACGATCCGACTACAACCCGACGACGACGCTTGCGTCTTAGCAATCGAACCAACTCAGAAGTGTTATTGACCCGAGGCGTGATCAACTGAACACGGTTCAATCCTCGCGAGCAATCGAAGAACTAGCAAGAATAAGACATAGGCAACTGATATTGCGAATATGAATGAAGCATAAATTGTATTGCGAATAGCAAAGATGGAATCCCAAGTCGTCTTGACAGTGGTCGCTCGACACAATCAAGAACGAGTTTGCACAATGGCTAAACCTAAACTCAACGAAATCCCGTTCAAGCGAGGGAGACGGCGGCTCCTATATAGGGAAACGACCACTAGGGTTACAAGGCCGTGGGCCAAAGTGGAGGTGGCGCAAAGACCTTCGACTTCGGACTCGATACGGATACATGACTCTTTTGATAATTGCGCCGGCTCGGATAGAATTTGATGATGAGGTTGGATCCGTTAGAAAGTAGACTTGATAAGCTTTCCATGAAGTCGTAACGCCCCAAACGGAGTCCGTATGAAGAAGTTACGCCCGCTTAAAGTTAGTCCCGACGCCGTAGTCCGAATCGACTCGAACGAGCCCACTCGAATTCTTGCTTGTCTTGGACCCAAAGTGACGTGATGATCTCCATTATGCCTTCCATACATCTCCACGACTCCACATGCCTCTCCATGGTCCTTTCCCATATTCCTAAGCACAATTAAATCACTTGCATTAGGTAGCGGTCTATTCTCGTGAGTATATAATCCTAGGAACGAATTCACCGATAATTAAGTTGGCGAGCACGAGCTCTGTAAGAGGTCCTTGTCTTGGTTGTGGTTGAGTTGTGTGTGTAGGCACAGTTATATCCATGGTAGGGATGTCCTCATCATCCTCCCTTCTTGCATTTGAGTCGCCCTCGACTCAAGCTCATCCTCTTCCCCAAGTATGGCTTCAAATCTGCAATGTTAAATGTGGGACTAACCCCAAAATCTGCAGGCAGTTCAAGCTTGTATGCATATCATTAATCTTTTCTAACACCTTGAAAGGACCATCAGCTCTTGGCATCAATTTTAATTTTCTCAATTCGGGAAACCTATCTTTTCTTAAATGCAACCAAACAAGATCCCCTGGTTCAAAAGTTAAATGTTTCCTCCCGACTACCAAAGAAGTTTATATCTAGCATTCATGCTCTCTATATTCTCTTTAGTTGTCTCATGTATTTTTAAAATCAATTCAGCACGCTGTTTAGCATCAGGGTTCGATTTCTCCGAAGATGGAATGATTATTAAATCAATAGGAGCACGAGGCACAAAACCATAAACAACTTCAAAAGGGCACATCTTTGTAGTAGAATGCAATGACCGATTATAAGAAAACTCAATATGAGGCAAGCATTCTTCCCACAATTTTAAATTCTTTTTCAACACAAACCCTAAGCATGGTAGACAAAGTTCTATTCACAACCTCGTTTGTCCATCGGTTTGGGGATGACAAGTAGTAGAAAATAACAAACTTAGTCCCCAATTTAGCCCATAAAGTTCTCCAAAATGGCTAAGGAATTTAGCATCACGATCCGAAACTATCGTATTAGGCACACCATGCAAGCGAATAACTTCACGAAAGAATAAATCAAGAATATTGGTAGCGCCATCGCTCTTATTACAAGGTATAAAATGGGCCATCTTAGAAAATCTATCAACAACCACAAAAATACTATCCTCCCTTCTTTGTCCTAGGCAATCCTAAAACAAAGTCCATCGAAATATCTTCCCAAGGAATGCTAGGAACAGGTAAAGGCATATATAAACCATGAGGATTAAGTCGTGACTTAGCTTTTTGACATGTAGTGCAATGAGCAACGAGCGCCGACGTCCCGCTTCATCTTTGGCCAAAAGAAATGATCGCAAGTATGTCCTCTGCTTTCTTCACACCAAAATGTCCCATTAACCCACCTCCATGCTGCTTCTGTAACAACGCAGATTTAACGGAACTAGCGGGAATGCACAACTTGTTAGCTCTAAACACAAATCCATCATTAATGATAAATTTATTCCACATTTTCCTTCTTTACAATTCAACAATATTTCGCAAAATCAAGATCGTGCACATATTGCTCTTTAATAGTCTCTAATCCAAAAATTTTGAAGTCAAGTTGTGATAACATGGCATATCTCCTAGACAAAGCATCAAGAATAACATTCTCCTTTCCCTTCTTGTGTTTTATGACATAGGAAAAGACTCAATAAATTCAACCCACTTTGCATGTCTACGGTTCAATTTACCTTGACTTGAATATGCTTTAGAGATTCATGATCGAATGTATAACAAATTCTTTGGGCCATAAATAATGTTGCCAAGTTTCTAAGGTTCGAAAGAGGGCATATAACTCCTTATCATAAGTAGAATAGTTCAAACTAGGCCCACTCAATTTCTCACTCAAGTATGCTATAGGTTTTCCTTCTTGTAACAACACACCACCTAAACCAATTCCGCTTGCATCACATTCTAGCTCAAAAGTCTTATTGAAATCAGGGAGTTGGAGTAGAGGTGCATGTGTCAACTTATCTTTCAATGTGGTGAAGGCATTCTCCACATGCGGTGCCCCAAACAAATGGCACGCCCTTCTTGGTAAGCTCATTCAATGGTGCGCGATAGTGTGAAATCCTTCACAAAGCGGCGGTAGAACCCAAAGAAGTCCTAAAGCTCCGCACCCGTGTGACCGTGTTAGGAGTCGACCAACTCTGTATTGCTTCAACCTTGGCTTGATCAACTTCAATTCCTTGTGGAGTAACAACATAGCCAAGAAACGCGACTCGATCGGTGCAAAAGGTGCACTTCTCAAGGTTACCAAATAGGCGTGCATCACGTAAAGCCTTAAAAACAAAGACGTAAATGGTTGGATGTTCTTCTAATGATTTGCTATATATCAAGATATCATCAAAATAAACCACCACAAATCTACCAATGAAAGCACGCAAAACCTCATTCATTAGTCTCATGAAAGTACTAGGAGCATTAGTTAAACCAAAAGGCATTACTAACCACTTATATAACCCGAACTTAGTTTTAAAAGCCGTTTTCCATTCATCGCCTAATTTCATGCGGATTTGATGATAACCACTACGCAAATCAACCTTGGAAAAGACAACAGAGCCACTCAATTCATCAAGTATATCATCTAACCTAGGAATAGGATGACGATACCTAATGGTGATATTATTAATTGCTCTACAATCCACACACATGCGCCATGATCCATCTTTCTTTGGTACCAAATGACCGAATAAAGACAAGGGCTAAGAGATTCGCGCACATACCCTTTATCAAGCAACTCTTGAACTTGGTGCTGAATTTCTTTAGTTTCTTCTGGATTTGTCCTATATGGTGCTCGGTTGGGCAATGATGCACCGGGGATTAAATCGATTTGATGCTCAATCCCACGGCGGTGGCGACCCGGTGGGATGTCCTTTGAAAGACATCTTTGTACTCTGCAAAATGTTAGTGACAAAGAGTGGCAAAGAAGAAGGTATATCCTCAAATGAAAACAATGATTCTTTGCAAATTAATGCATAGCAAATGTAATTACTAGCATCCGGTTGAGTCATATCGATTTGGTAGCAAGAAAACAAGCACCTTTCAATTTAATTTCTTTATTTTTGTCATGAATGATTTAGGTTCTTTCTTTATATGTTTCTCAAGCTCTTTTGCTACAATCTGATTTTCGCCTTAGTATTCTCCTTCTCTCTTCTAGCTCTAGCAAGGTCATCTTTAACAATTTGTTCAGAGTCATAGGATGCAAAGACAATTTTCTTTCCCTTGAACATGAGAGAGTATTGATTATTCTTACCATGATGTATACAATCAATATCGATTGCCAAGGTCTTCCTAATAATAATGAACAAGCTTGCATGGGAACAACGTCGCAATCAACATAATCATGGTATGAACCCATAGAAAAATGTATTCTCACCATCCGTGTTACCTTCAACTTACCATTGCTGTTGAACCATTGAATATGGTATGGGTGGGGATGAAGTTTAGTCGACAACGCAAGCTTCTCCACCATATCCATACTCGCCAAATTGTTGCAACTCCCACCATCAACAATTATGTGAATGGAACGTTCCTTGACAACGCCCTTGATTTGGAATAAATTATGGCGCCGATTACGCTTTAAGATGAGACACTTGAGCACTTAGTACGCGTTGCACTATAATGCTCAAATACTTGTCGGCATCTTCGGCGTCAACATGTTCCTCCTCATGGTTAGATTTATCATCATGTCCTGCAGGGTCATTTGCAAGCATAGCATATGTTTCATCATCTAAATCACTAGCAGAGGAATACCCACCATCATCACGTATAATCAATACACGCTTGCTTGGACAGTCCCGCATCATGTGTCCATAGCCTTTGCAACGATGGCATTGAACGCCCTCGCTCGTCCGTCAAGCAACCAAGAGGAAGTTTTTGCGGAAGTTGTGGTGCTGTTTTGGGTGCTTCAAAACTCTTGTCGCTGAATTTGATGTAGTAGGCGCCGCTTGTTGTTGGCGGTTAATGGTGGGGCCGCCATAGTGGATGAGGAAAAAGGTGTACGCGTCCATGAATTTGTGTGACCAGAGAAGAGTTAGATCGCGTTCGCGTCTGGCGCCCCCGCACTCTCGCTCGACTTTGCAAGCAAGATGAAACAATCTAGTCATGGAGTTATAATCTTTATAATCAAGAATGTCCGAATTTCACGATTCAATCCTCCCAAAACCTAGCCATTGATGCCTCCTCATTCTCAACTAACCCACAACGCAACATACCAATTTGTAATTCCCGATAGTATTCTTTCACGCACTTTGCACCTTGTTGTAAGCGTTGTAATTTATTTAACAAATCACGAGCATAATATGAGGGAACAAATCGATGACGATAAGCAATTTTAAAGCCTCCCAAGTGTTAGGTATGTTATTGGGATGTTGACGGCAATGTTCTTTCCACCAAATAGAAGCAAAGTCGGTAAATTCACTAGTAGCACTCTAACTCGCCTATTATCGGAAAATCATGACAAGCAAATTTTTGATCAACAACTAGTTCCCAATCTAAATAACTATCGGGTCATATTTACCATTAAAAGAGGGCATATTGAATTTAACCCGAGCAAAAGCATCTTCGCGGTCACGCACCTCACGTCGTGGGGTTCTCTTCGCATACCTTGTCTGCTAAAACGCAATTGGCGATGAGCTCGATCGTTGTTGTGGTTAGCTCGCCATCCGCCTCGGAATCACCCACATATTCATCTTGTCCTCTACCGTCACAAATAGGGAACAAAGAGTGAAGCTTGGACAATCTCCTCAAGGCGCCATAATATCTCGCCAAAGAATTATTAGTGATACCTTGTGCTCTCTCCATCGAGCGAAGCGCTATGTTTGTCTCAATTTGGGTGCTCTCTAGTTGAGCAAGTCGCTCATTTGTAACTCGACGCCCTCCTCAAGGCCCTCCGACAATGATTCATTTCGCGTGAAATGTTGTATGATTCCTTCAGACGGGATGTGAGATCTATCTTGATCAAGAACTCTCCGTAACTCCGCCATTGTTAGCGAAAACACAAGAATATGTCCTAACAAGAACTAGGGCGAAGTATGGTGGTTCAAAGTCGCTCAGACTCAAACCTTCTATCGAATTCTTACCAATTCTTACCAAGCACACAGGCGATCGGCAACCGATGGTGACAATATATCTTCAAGATTGATGGAGCGATTGCTGTAAAGCTCACCTGTGCACGTGTAGAAAAGGTGTAGCGGGAGGGCTCAAGTTTAGTAGCAAGGAGTAGCAATAATCAATTCGAAAATGCAAGTGAAAAATCGCTCAACGCCGGTGGGTGCTGGTCCTAGGCTAGACCGCACTAGAGATGCGAGCCTAGCACACAAACGAAGACACACCGTGCGTAAAGAAACTAGATGGCGCCGCACACGGAGTTCGGAGCTCGGAAAGGGCGCCGTCTTCACAGGGACCTTAGAATCACGTGCGTAAGGGCTCACAATTTTGAGCAAATTCTAAGAAACTTGATTTTCCTCGGTTTGCGGGCCCGTTTTGAGGCCCTAAACGACCTTTTTTGGGGTCGGAGCTGCCGCGTGTGTGCCTGGTGGCTTACGCGGATCTAAAATCTCCTGATTCACCTGACTTCACTTTTTTTCGCTCTATTTTCCGATTTCCTTTCCAACGGATCAAAAATCGCCTCAATCGGAGGTCGTATGCAAAAGTTAGGTTTTTCTCTCTCTGCTTTTTTTAATGCCGCGGCTCTTCTAGATGCGGCTGCTTTTTTTCACACACGATGCGGCAGAACCCTACTCCAAAACCAACTCCGAGATCGTGTCCTACTCTGAGATCGTGTCCTACTCCGAAACCAAACTAGGGCAAAGCCTCCCTAGAGATTAAGTCCTCCTCCTTTTCTACCCCTGTGGTAGTTCGGATCTAACTGAACGGTGAGACAAAAACGTGAACAGAACTCGAAACTCTAGAGGAACTAGAAACTAAGACCAAAGAAAGAACACGACGATGCAACCGAAAGTTCAACAATGCAATGTGCTGAAAAGAAAAATTGCGAGGCTAAGACTGGTTTGGACAGATTGATCTACTACTGCTAATAATTTTTTTTTTTGTTTTTGTGTACTCTGGGTAAGGAAAAGCAATCTAATCTATGGTAAGCTGAAAATTCTCACTGAGCAACCTTGAGCTCTGATACCACTTGATGAAGACGAGGTGTCCGATCTTTCGATGAGATTGATAACTATCGATTTTGGTGGCGGTGACTCTCACGATCCGACTACAACCGTACGACGACGCTTGCGCCTTAGCAATCACGAACCAACTCAAGTGTTATTGACTCGCTGAGGCGTGATCAACTGAACACGAAGTTCAATCCCTGCGAGCAATCGAAGAACTAGCAAGAATAAGACATAGGCAATCTGATATTGCGAATATGAATGAAGCATAAATTGTATTGCGAATAGCAAAGATGGAATCCCAAGTCGTCTTGACAGTGGTCGTTCGACACAATCAAGAAAATGAGTTTGCACAATGGCTAAACCTAAACTCAACGAAATCCCGTTCAAGCGAGGAGACGGCGGCTCCTATATAGGGAAACGACCACTAGGGTTACAAGGCCCGTGGGCCAAAGTGGAGGTGGCGCAGACCCTTCGACTCGAACTCGATACGGATACGGACTCTTTTGATAATTGCGCCGGCTCGGATAGAATTTGATGATGAGGTTGGATCCGTTAGAAAGTAGACTTGATAAGCTTTCCATGAAGTCCAGAAACGCCCCAAACGGAGTCCGTATGAAGAAGTTACGCCTGTTTAAAGTTAGTGCTGACGCCGTAGTCCGAATCGACTCGTAACGAGCCCACTCGAACTCTTGCTTGTCTTGGACCCAAAGTGACGTGATGATCTCCATTATGCCTTCCATACATCTCCACGACTCCACATGCCTCTCCATGGTCCTTTCCCATATTCCTAAGCACAATTAAATCACTTGCATTAGGTAGCGGTCTATTCTCAGTAGTATATAATCCTAGGAACGAATTCACCTGATAATTAAGTTGGCGAGCACGAGCTCGGGTAAGAGATCCTTGTACTGGTTGTGGTTGAGTTGTGTGTGTAGGCACGGTTATATCCATGGTAGGGATGTCCTCATCAAGTTTCACTTTAGGATCCCTGTTGATGAATTTGCTGAATTTGAAGCTTTGCTTAAATTGATTATATTTATTGCTTTATATTTGAGCCTGCGTGCTTAGCTTTGATATATATGTCTTATCATGATCTTACTAGCGCCGTCAGGCTTGATATGTTGTTTGTGCAATATTAGAAATGCTGGCTTGCTCTTTTGGCTAATCTCCAAAGCTTCTTGTAATCAAAAATTATAAAATACAAAAATGAAGCCACTCCATTGCACTTCATGCATACTTCTTCTTTTTGCTTCTTTCTTCATTCTGCATTTGTTATTTCTGGATGAGAGGAAGGCGTGATTCCTTGATGACTCCATTGTCAAAGGGGGAGAAGTTATTTAAATGTTGGGGAGAAGATTATATAAAGGGGGAGAAAGTTGGAGATTTTGAAATACGTGGATCATAGTGAGGGGGAGCTTTTAAATTGCACTCTTATTGTCTTATTGACTTTTCTGAACTTGAATTGCATTTATCACTCCTCACAATGATCAAAGGTCAATTGAACAATTGTTCTTTCATATGGACCTTAAGTGAGATTTTTGACTCTTTTCTGGAATTTAGAGTTAAGTGAGATTTTTGACTCTTTTTTGGAATTTAGAGTTTTTATGCCTTCTTTTGCCTTATCTCACATGCCTATGCTATTCTGATGCCAGCTTAGTCATTTTCATTGCTTTCTCTTGATATGGACCAAGTTGTGCCTTTGTGCGAAAATAAAAGTATTTTACTTTTCAAACCTCCAAATTACATTTTCTGGATTATTGCCAATGTGTTCATCAAGGGGGAGATTGTGGATATCATGGGGATATGCTCCAGATCTAAGGATGATGTGACAATTGGCAATGATGTTAATGGTTTGTCGTTTCACGTGTTTTCGACAAAGTTTCAAAACTGTTAGGTGACAGGCGGTCTGACCGGCCATAGCATGGCGGTCCGACCGGTCCCAAATCGGTCGGACCGGCCATGAGCGGCGGTCGGACCGGCAGTAACCAAATGTGTCAAAATGAGCTGGGCCAAAAATAGGGGGTGTAGGCAAGAGAGGGGATTCTATTGCTCTTGGTCCCATAATTTTTGGAGCATCGAGTAAAAGTTCTATTGGTTTTAAATTTCCAGTAGGTTTCGGATTTTTAGGAGTTGAAAATCGGCTAAGTCCTTTTGGGCGGTCCGACCGCCTATACCGCGGTCGGTCCGGCAAGAAGGTCGGGCGGTTCGACCGCCCGAGGGGCTGATTGACCGATTGTCACTTGAACGTCGGTCTTCGTGGCGGCGTTGTTCGTTGGTTAGGTCAAAGTCATGAGTTTCAGGGTATATGTATTGCATGATGCATGTTTTGACTAACGTGGGTCAAGTTGTGAAGAACTTATTCCCGGATTCGATTTGCTTGTCTATTGCTGTGCAGGTTGCTTGGTGGTCAACGACGGTCAACGGCGAGGATGATCGGACTAGGCTTGAGAGCCGAGGTTCGTAACGATCGACAATGCGGGTGAGGTCAATGAACTCAAGTGTGGTGCGTAATAGATAAGGATGACCGAACAGGCGGTTCGGCGATCGGTTTGATCAAGCGCGAGCTGCAAGTGCCATGTTGGTTTCGGTGGGAGCCGGATGGGAGATACTTGCCGACATGGAGAGAGCCGTTGATCAACCTACACGTGGCGGTGCAGGCGAAGTGCTTTGCGCAGATGGACTCAGTCTTCGGAGAAGGACCGAGAAGGGGTATTTTGGTAATCTTACCAAATACCACCTTGGTGACCTCTTACCAACCCGCGGCGCAAGACAACGCAAAGAGAAGCGGTTTAGGTCAAGAGGTGTTGAAGACCGCGCTTTAAAATGTGTGCATGTGTGACCCATTTGTGTTGGGCCTTAACGGGAGCCCATTTAAGTTAAATTTTATAGAAGGTCTAAGCCTCCACTATAAATAGAGGAGGGAGGTGGTTGTACCCCCTTCAACCCTTTCATTATTGTTGAAACCCTAGTTTTGCTTTGGGAGAGGATTAGTGGAGTTTAGGGTTCTAGAGAGTTTTGATTTGATTTCGTGCTCTTGGATTGAGCTTTGTCCTCCATTGATGGAGTGGCTGTAAACCCAAACCCTATCAAATCAATCCAAGGAAAGTTTGCTCAAAGATGTGTCTCTTTGCCTTCCTTCTCTCTATTTGGTGATTTTGAGTCTTTCTTTGATTCGTGAGTCTTTGATTGATTTCTTTATGTGATCTAGCTTGCTATGACATGTGGGAACACATCTAGGATCATCTTGATCATCAATCACCTACGAGCAAGTTTTTGGATCTAGTTTTTGTTTTGACTCGGTTTGGAACCATCCTCCTCTCAAACGGAAAAAGGTCATAACTTTTTCAAGGATCTTCATGATCTTCGATTGGAATAGGTTCCTGACATCCTAGAGAAGGTGTGTTCCAAGTTTCATCAAGTTTGGAGTTGTAGATCAAAAGTTACATCTATTTGCAACTTCGTTTTTTGGGTTGTTTTTACTGTTCATCAGACTAGAGGTCAGACCGCCCAAGGTGACTGGTCCGACCGCCCAAGGTGACCGGTCCGACCGCCATTAACACATAGGTCAGACCGCCCAACACTTAGAATTTTAGCCCAAGGTGATTATTGAAAAATTTCAAGAACAAATAACAAACTTGTAGAACCAAGTAAATCAACTCATGCAGGCGCAAACCGCCCCTGTTAATTTGGGAGCAAGTCCTTCTCGACATCAGAGTAGCGTCACGTCCACACATAATTCTGGACATGACGACATGCAATTACCGATCGACGACATCGAGGTAATGTACATCTATGGAATGCTCCAAAGATAGACCTATATGACGTCTTAGCTAATTGTGTACCGTTTTGTAGGGGCCGACACCCTGCAAGCTCCAAGTGAGGATGGTTTGGTCGATTCCTATTGAGGCTGGGCGGGGTATGGAGTATCCATTCCAGGAAGGGGCAGTGCAGCACGGTGCCCAGCTGGCGCAGGGTTACGCCAGGGTGCAGGTGGACATGGTACATTACAATTTTATGGCCATCCCGGTAGAGATTCCCTCAAACGAAGAAATCAGAGCACTAGGGGATGCCAAACACACTTTTATCCAGTGACCCAAGAAGGACATCGCACTAGACCCTTCAAAGGACGGATATCGATAGGACTCGCTCTCCAATAGGACCCTCGATGAGTCCGCCTCAACCAAAGCTTCAGAAGGCCGCCACATCGCTTACCGTCAAGAAGACGGCGAAGGGACAAGAAAACGTGTCACCATATCGGTCCCTGAGGCGTCTCACTGGAAGACGTCCCTCAGCCGCCTCGTTAAGGAGAAATCAAAATCGAAGAACATTAATGCACCTCCCAATCTCGTGAAATACTCCCTCGGAAGTCCGTTGGTCTCCGGCGCAGAAATAAAGAGCTCAGGACTAGCTTGTCAAGCTTTGCATGATTGGTACTTGCGCAAGACTCGAGAGGAGGGGGGCCATACTAGAATCACCGCCGACACGGAGGAAGCATTTTTCCACGAGCCCGCCACTTCGCCGTGGGCTTCAAGACTTATTTGACCTATACAACCTAAGCGCCTCGACGCCTCACTTCTACGATGCCGACAATCGTAAGTGTGCACAATCAATTTCTACACTCACGTGATACTGATAAATATCATAACTTATTGCTTATGTACAGATACATTATGAAATATGCTTGTCGAATCAAAGAACCGGTGGGTTTCCTCGACCCACACGTGGTCTCTGAGCAAACAATCAACCAAGACGCATCCTACGTCGAGAATTACATAAAAATAGGATTGCTTGCTCTGGACGACAAGGACTACATAATGGTGCCCTACAACCAGAAGTAAGTGCTTCAATATTTGCTATACAAATTACGTTTTAACATAGGTTTATGACTATAGCGACATACATGAGTAGGTTCCACTGGATTCTTCTGATTCTTGTGCCAAAGAGGAACATGGTATTGTACCTTGATTCTCTACTCAACAAAAATCACGACTTCACCCTTCTTAAAGGAATACTCGACATATATGTTCATTTCCTCCGCACATAACTCTATTGTAGTCTTCCTTCGTTTGAAATGGACAAGGATAACTTTTTTGAGTCATGTAGAGCGTTCATCGGCTATGTTGCCGATGGACGTTTATACAAGGGAATGAGCGCCACACTGACTCACAGGATGCTCTTTTCGGTACGCGCTACAACACAATAATCATATATCATACTCCATAATATTGCGTCTCGAATCGACCGTACATATATATGCAATTCTATTTTTGCAAAGTACACCAAGAAAACGAGATCACCTATGCGCATTCTACGATGCCATCATATGCACTATTGATTGCTTCTAGGACGACGATCCCGTGTTTGTCAATCTCGTAATAATTATTTTCTAATTATAAATTTAAATATATATGCTTACTACTTTACTCGCTAGCGGCTGTGGCTTGAACATAGAGTTAAATGCACTCGAGATGGACCAGTCACGACGCTCGAGGGGAGCTCTGCGGCTTCATCAAGGCGTATATAGTTAACACCACCGAGAGTTTCACGCCGTCGACACCGATGAACGACTCAAACAATTGATTCAATATTGTAATTCACTTTAATCGTTATAATTCAATTTGTAACTCTAGCGACAATATATACTTGAAACATTCTTTTGTAATTGATTTTCGCTAAATGATCACTTTGAGTTGTCAACCACAATATGTTTCGCGCTAGTTTTCGTGAGGGCATGGCTAGCAATTCCCGAGGCTAATCAAAATACGATAAAAATTAAGTAGGTCCAAAACTTATCACGAGATGGTTCTAACCACGAACCGTCTGCGGATACTCTGTAATCACTGCATTTGTTCATGGTTGGAACCGTCGATACTCTAGAATCACAGACGGTTCCAACCACGAACCGTCTGGGATACTACAGAATCAAAGACGGTTCGTGGTTGGAACCGTCTGTGATAACCGTTTGTTATCACATACATAAAATTTTAAACGGTTCAAAAACCGTATGTGATGACTGTTACAAATCATCTAT
The DNA here is from genome assembly GCA_036346395.1 of Hsuehochloa calcarea. Taxonomy (NCBI): domain Eukaryota; kingdom Viridiplantae; phylum Streptophyta; class Magnoliopsida; order Poales; family Poaceae; genus Hsuehochloa; species Hsuehochloa calcarea. The sequence continues at coordinate 15,935,648 of CM070613.1, read as the reverse complement.
GATGAGCTTTTCTGTAGTAACGTGTCATCATGACACATGACTTTTATATATATATATAACAGAGAGGTTGGACAAAGAGCTCCACAAACTTCTTCCTGCATACATTTCAGAAGGAATAAGAGTTCTTTCTCCTTCATTTGGCACCGATTCCGCCTGGTTTGTTACAAAAATGATGAGCACTGTAAGGATAGCATATGCCACCTTAAGCTTTTGATTAGTGTAACCAATTTATCACTGTGTTAGTTTTACTAATGGCTGCCCCTAATTTTAGGTGAGCACTTTCACTGAGGCATGATGCATAAAGAAGTAGTTCCGCCAGAAGATACGCGGCAATGGCCATCTTTTGTGAGCGCATGGTAATAGAACCTCATCACTACAGTTATGGTCCGCGAGCAAGAAAAATAAACATGGGGTTGTCCATTGGATCTAAAGTTGCATAAGTTGTAAAAGTTTATAAACTCAGTTGTAATTAGCTGAATGTACAAAACTTAGTTGTAATAGAATCTATATAGTTTGATAGCATGGACTAGCTCCTTGTATCTGTTGTATTGAATGGTATTGAATGGATAATTTTGTAGTTGAATGGAGCGGCTAATTTTTTTAGAACAAGGATCAGGTTAATGTGGTGTTCAATAAATGTGCACAAATTATTCAACAGGTGTTCCTACCTCGGATATGTCTTTGCTCCTCTTACGACGATATATTCCGGTTTGTCAAAATTCTTCCATAATGGTCTCATCGTTCTTGGCTCTACTGCAAGACATGGAAGTTTTAACTCATAAACGGTAATAGAGAGATTGGTGAGCTGCAACAATATATTTTATGCAAGAATTAATTTTCTGTTGCAACGCACGGACATATGACTAGTGAGATCCAGAGTTGGCAATTTAGAAAGGCTGTGAACCGGAAGAAAATATCTAAAACGCTAACAAGTTACACAAAAATTATCATTGTGGAAACTAACAAAAATCGGTAAGTTGAATCGACGGTAACCGAAAGTCTCGGTGGCCTAGGGTATTCTTCTGTCCTACCGATAACCAAAACCCGGGTCGACCTGGTAACTATCAATTCCGGGTGTTGTTAACTACTAATAAGGTGATGTCAACTAAAATTTTTTCGCTACTAGTAACTATGGGTGCTAGCAACTAGCAACTAGCAACTTTTGATGCTGACAACTATCAACCCTAGGTGTTCGCACCTAGCAACTCTATGTAATAGCAAAATATTATCAGCTAGCAAATATAGTTGTTAGTATGATGCTGGTAATTAGCAACAAGCAACTCTAAAGGTGCCGGCAACTAAAAATTTAGTCTACCATTATGTTGCTAAAAATATATGCAATATGGATCTTGTTTTCTTTAGGTTGTTGTACACGAGACAATTCTTAAACGAGGTGTAAAACAGATACTCGGCTTAACCATTATGACTGTTTGAAGATAAAATGATGAACTTGTACAAAAAAAAAACTCACACTTCTATGCGCAGGCCATGTGACATGTCAGAGATTTGGATGATTTTTTTGGCCAGAAAAGGAAGGGAAGTGCGAAGGACTGTAAACGAGCCGAGCTTCGGGCTCGGTACAAGAACGTGTGTTGGGGTCCGAGTTTGGAGCTCGGCTCAAGCTCGAATAAACTCCGTAACAGTAAAATCATATATTAATTTTTAATATTTAGAAAAGTTTGAGTAGACTCAAGCTCGAGAGAAGCTCGGTAACGGTTAACATGCAATAATTTTTAATAAGATATGAGAGTTATTTGAGTAATTTTTAACAAGATAGAAGGGTTATTTGAGATAAGCTCGATAATAGTATTATTTAAACTCAGCTCGTTAAGACTCGCGGGCTTGACATCAAACTCGAGATCAAGCCGAGCTCTAACAATTCGCGAGCCTCGAGCTTTTTTTACGGCCATAGTCGCTGTGAGACCCCGGTTTACCTGGCTTATAATGCTTAACCATCCACTTGGTCCTAGCATCATAAATCAAATAAACCAAGACTTGAGATATGTATAGTTTCCAGAAATGCAGTATACACACCGCTTTACAAAATTCGTGCATCAATTCCATTCATTCACATACAACCGAAGCACAGCAATAAACCAGAAGTTAACATAAATAAATGATAATTATTACGAAAGAGAGGCCGACTGGCCAAGTACATACAAATACAAAATAAACAGCGGAAGCGAAATGCCATAAGATGGCGATAAACAAAAGCGTCAATCAGTGTGCCTTTACCCATAAGGCAACCACCGGACCGCCAAGCTAGTCGTCGAACCCAAAGCACATTTTAGAAAAGTGAGGCCCAAGGGGCTCACCTTCCTCCTCTGCAACAAATAGTTAAGCAAAGCAAATGAGCACAAAAATTGTACCCCGCAAGACTTACGTAGAATAATGCACCTATACATATACTACATGTAAGCTTATTTGAGTGGAGGCTGTAGGTTTCATTTTCAGCATAAAGCAAGTTTTGTTTGCAATAATATAGTACATTTAAAAGCAAGTTTACAATCTATTTTTATTGTTCAAATAACAGCTTGACAACAATAATAACGATAGATAGATGACAACAACAATGCTGGAAGTGACTAAACCCATAGTCACCGCAACAATAGCATGAATTACCCATTCATGCCAACAATGTCAAATTTTAATCAAAAGGTTGTAGTCTAACTCTTGGAAGACCTCCCCAAGCGTGTTCATAACCTAGGACGAGGCTATTCGAATAGTTTAAACCCTGCAGGGGTGTACGAATGTACCCACATGCCAGACCGCCTTTTTGCCAAGCTATTAAGCACACTTCCTTAGGTATGCCGGCACGGCTAAGTCCTACGAGATATTTCCAATATTATGCATTAACGACGAGTCACCCGTGTGGATAGAAACCCATACGTTGTGTCGGAGTCATCGTAAAGCCTCGGTCAACTACCCCTCACGGGTAAAACCTTGGACAACTACGACGCCCCTCGAGGTGGAGAACCTACCCGGAACTCCACCACCGCACACCCAACACAATAACACAGATCCTTTTTCACACAACACACACAACACACTCCTGCGACTTGGAGTTAACATGTAACATCCCAAATCGGGTTTGTGTTTCAAATGTAATAAAAATGAGGATAAATTAAAACTTTTGTTGCCTCATGTGTAGTTACAGTGTTTGAAACCTCTTTCCTTTAATTGGTGGAAATTAAAACTCAAAATTTCCCCAATTAAATTCAGGTCATAAATCTCCTCAATGAAAATCTGGTGCCCAACCCCTCAAAATAATTTTCATTGGACCTAGGAGTGATGTTTAACACCTCAGAATTATTTCATAATTTTCAGAAATTATTTGATAATTTTTGAGACAAGTCAAACTCCTAAAATCGCCTCCTGGAATTTTTAGAGAAACATGCAGTGCATAACAGTCTCTGAAAATTTTATATAAGGTTCCTCTCATCGTAAATCTCCATTAAAATTTCATGAATTTTGGAGTTGTTTGCTATTCCAAATAATTTCTAAAGTCGGCTCACCAATTAAGTCGAAAATTAGTTTCACCGCTGTTTCGTCCGGTCCGCTAATCGGTTCGAGCTCAAGGGTGCAACCAGATCAACTAATAGCACCTTAGGCGGTCTATCGGGCGCTACCGATCCGTAGTCGCTTGATCTAAATCCGGCGGCCGACGCTACGGTGAACGCTCGACCGAACGAACTCACTTAAGCGTTAGTCGCTTGATCTTCGATCAACGGCCGCGATGGAAGGGGATGTTCGGACCGTCCGAGAAGTGCGGCCGAGAACCAACGTTGGATCTTGATCCACGGCCGACAGCGATGAAACGCTCGGACCCCGAACCGAATAGCCGAAGCGCCGGAGCGCAGTAGCCGCACGATTGGAATCCTATGTGATCGAACGGCCGTCCTCTTTTCGCCTTCCTCTCGCCACGCAAGGCCGGCCAAGTCAACAGAGAACGTGCACAAGACAAAGAACCACAAAGCATTGTCACCTCCATCGCTCGCCAACGCCTTTGAGCATTAAATGCTAGTGCCGCCGACTGCTGAGTCGTCTTCTACCTCGTGCACTCGCCTCATCCCTTCGCCGCTTTGGACAAGCAAGCTTTTGACCGAAAGTTGCATTGCTTCCTCCTTTGTTCTCTCGGCCTATATAAACTTCTTCATTGCTCCCTTAGCCTCCTTTGAACGCCTCGAGCTTTAGCATCCGCATCGAGGTCCAATTGAGCTTTATCGCCTCGCTTCTTTGTCCGTCGCCATTGCCGCCATTGCCGAAGTTTCAAGCTTTTCGGTGAAGGCGGTACCATTGGGCTTCATCCCTTTCGCCTTGCTCCTCCGATTCCTCTCACCTCGGTGATCAAGAACCCTTAATCAATTTGGGTTTCTCCGCAGAATCTTATCAATTTGGTTTTTCCTCTTTCGGTCGAAAATTGGTTATTGTCATCTCCACCCGGTAAGTCCATATCAGAGAATTCCTTGCTTCAAAGAGGTACTCCGTGCTATTGCGATCATCGTAGTAGCTTTAGATTTCACTATTTTTGCTCGAGTCGCGGCGCCTCGTCCGCTTTGCCTCGCTTCTTTTGTCGATCTTCGTTGTCGGACGAAAAACGAGAGCTTTCGCTAACGCTGAGTTTGAGCCGTAGGATTTTAGATCGATCGCCGGATTCTTGTGGTCGTGATCGGACGCTGCGCTAGGCCATCGCGCGTGGCCGTCCGATTTTCGATCAACGGTCCAGATCCGATGAACGTTCGACCGTCCGAACGGTTCGATCCGCGTGGACCGTTGGATCCAAGATCAACGGTTCACGACGTGTGAACGCTCGACCACGGACATCCTCGCATCCGTTCGCTCATCTTTCATTCAACGGTCGGTGCTTAGGTTGGCGCTGTTCGCTCGTTGTCGCGCTGTGGGCTGTTGGATCGTTGATCTTCGCCCATGATCTTCCACGCCGCTTATCCGGTTATATTTCTCGGGTAGAGTTATTTATCAACCGAAAAATAGTTTTATCTTCCAAAATTCATAAATATTTTTCTCAGTAGCTTCAAAAATGATAAAACCAAAGGTTCTTTATTTTTCATTCTTAGTAAACTTATTTCCAAAGATAGGTTGCTCATTTATCTCGTAGCAGTAAAAGATTTATTTTGAAAGTAAGCATTAAACCGATTATCTTTGCAATGATAAATAGTGAATCTTAGAAAACTCATAACTAATTTTTGCAAGCTCCAAACGAGATGAATCTGTGTAATGTTCATCTTATAAGATGCTTGATTTATCATAAAAGTTTCAAGAGTCTGTATCATCCTAGAAAATTTCACTAAAATCATTGCTTAGGTGAATAGTGCTGTTTTTCCTTTTCCGCCGATCAAATTGTTTTGGCCATAACTTTTGCATTGAGAATCCAAATCAATTGGTTCTTGTTGCTTTAGTTCATAAAAATTATGTTCTTCCTACTGTAAAAATTTGAGAACTTTTGCTGAGTTTTGCTGTTGCATCTTTCGATGTTTCTCGCCTTATTGGTTCTTGTTGGTTCTTTCGATAGGTTGCGACAATATTGATAATATCGAGAGTGATCCTCTCAAAGAAAACAAATGAGCTTCAAAGAAGGCAAGATATTTGATCATAAATGTCCCATTACTTTCAAAGTCTAATATCTTGTTTACAAACTATATGTATGCATTGCTTTTGTGTCCAATTATTTTTGCCCTGTTTAGAGGTAGCTATTCCTAATGCATTGTTGCCATTAAAATGTTATCCCCTGCCACAACCATAAGTTATTATCATCGCTGGTGAATTAGAGCCCGGTGATTTAATTATGCTCTTTTACTGTCTTTTGCGATGTCATGCTTAGAAATGCTTAGCTACCGGTAGAATTGGGCGGTTATCGACCTAGTCGATGACCTTGATCACACAAATCATTTTGTTTATTTTTGGTTCAGCACCTTATGCTTTTGTTTTGTAAAACCGAAAATGAAACAAAATGGTTTGACTTGGGCACAATGGCATGTTGGTGTGATTGTTGGGTGTGACAAGGAAAGGTGCCTGTGTCCCTAAGGACCGAGTTACTTGTGTCACTAAGGTAAGCGCTTTTATGTACTAACCACATGAGGGTTATATGGGACCCTCTTGACCTAGTACTTTGGAGTGTGTTATCTCCGAGTCGCAGGAGGAGCGTGTGCGTTGTGTGAAAAGGAATTGTGTTCTTGTGTTTGGGTGTGCGGTGGTGGAGTTTCCGGATGGACTCTCCACCTCGAGGGCGCCGCAGCTTGTCCGAGGCTTTACCCGTGAGGGGTAGTTGTCCGAGATCGGGCCACGACCCGACACAACGTATGGGTTTCTATCCATATGGGCGACTCGGGTTAATACATAAGATTGGAAACGTCTCAGAGGACTTAGCCGTCTTGGCATACCAAAGGAAGTGTGCTTAATCATGTGGCAAAAAGGCGGTCCGACATGTGGGTAAGTTGGTACACCCCGCAGGATAAAACTATTCAATAGCCTCGCCCTAGGTTATGGACATGCTTGGTAAGGTCGCAAGAACTAGACTACAACCTTTTAAATTAAAAATTTGATATGGTTGGCATGAATGGGTAATTCATGCTATTGTGTCAAGCTATTGGGTTAGCCACTTCAGGATATTTTTTTCATTATTGATTCTTGATTGCTACTATTTTTATCAAATAAAATCAGATTGCAAAATTGCCTTCAATCTATTACATTATTGCAAATAAAACTTGCTTTATGCTTACAAACTTGAGTCCTATCCTGCTCCACTTAAATAAGCTTGCATATAGTTATTGTATAGATCTGTTATCATTCTTATATATCTTGTGAGTACATTCAAAGTACTCACCCAGCTTTTGCTGGGCTGCTTTTGTTTGCAGAGGAAGAAGGTGAGCCCCTAGGGCTTCACTTCTGTGAGATGTGCTGCGGGTTCGACGGCTAGCTGCGGCCTGGTCGGTTGCCTTGTGGGTAAAAGGCACACCGTTGGGCTCTTTTGTTTATCGCCATCTTATGGCACTTTTGCTTCCGCTGTTCTGTAATATTTATCTGTTGGCCGGTTGGTCTCTTTGTTGTAATTACTCTTGAATATTATTATGTATGTCTTTATTGTGTTCTGTGCTTTCGGTTCTATGTGATTGAATGGAATTGATGCATGAACTTTTGTGAGAGGGGTGTATATCGACTGGGAAGTATACATTCTCTACGTCCACGAGTTATTATGCTTATGATGATAGGGTCAAGTGGTGACTAATCATTATAAGCTTAATAATCCCGGGGGCGTCACAAACACACGCCAAAATACTCAGTCAAGAGAGGTCCCATATCCCTCTCGCGTGGTTAGCACGCAAAAATGCTTGGTTTAGTGTAACAAGATATTCGGTCCTTGTTGACCTGGGCAAGACATACACAAACCCAATAACCCACCATCCAACCACTTGCCCAAGTCTAAATCATTTCATTTGCACTTTTTATTTTCAAAACAATTTAGCACAAGGTGCTGAACAAAGAGTAATAAAATAATTTGTGTGATTAAGGTTATCGACTAAGTCGATAACCACCCAATTCTACCGGTAGCTAAGCATTGCTAAGCATGACATCGAAAAGACAATAAAAGAGCATAATTAAATCACCGAGCTCTAATTCACCAGCGATATTAGTAACTTATGTTTGTGGCAGGGGATAACAATTTGAGGGCAACCATGCAATAGGAGTAACTACATCTAATCGGGAAAGTTAATTTGACACAAAAGCATGCATACATATGATTTGTAAACAAGATATTAGACTTGCAAGTATTGGAAAATTTGTGATCAAACTGCTTGCCTTGTTGTTGCTGTTCAAGATGTTGCGGATGATCACTCAGGTTATCAATGTGCTCTTCAGAACCTAACGAGAAAGCGGAAAACAATCGATAAGAACCAAGAAAACAAAAAGACTCAACAGCGAACCTTCTCTGAATGCCTTGAAAATATTACAGCAGCAAGAGCATGATTTATAAGGAATTTAGCAACAAGAACCAATTGATTTGGATTGTTAATGCAAAAGATATGAGCGAAACAATTCTGCTCAGCCTTATAAATCACAAATGCTACTATTCATTGCAACTAAAATCTTCGCAAAAATTTCTGGAGCTATAATGAGGTTAGAACCATTTTTAGATTAAAGTTTAGTTAAAAACATGACTAACAAAATTTGAATCAACTAAAAAGGAATTAAAATGAAATAGTTATGCATTTTACAAGTTAATTGCTTTTTCGCTAACAAATAATCCTCCTGAAAATCCAAAATTAAAATGACGTGGACGAACTTGGATCATTGATCTTGGATCCAACGATCCACGTTGATCGAAACGTTCGGGCGGTCCGAACGTTCACTCGAACCTGAGCCATCGATCTAGAATCCTACGGTACACATGAATCGACACGTTCGGATGGTCCGAACGTTCACGCGATCCCGGGCCGTTGATCTAAAGATCGACGGTCCCTAGAGAACTACGTTTAAATGCTCGCGCACAGTTTGACCGACAGAACCCGACGGTGAAGGGAGGCTCACCGCCGGCGACTCTGGCCATGGCGGCGTGAGCTAAGGTCCAAAACGGGTCCGCAATAGTTTTGTGCACACAATGGAACCATTTACTGCGACTGCGGCGGTCTAGAACGCCGGCAAGCCGGAGTTGACAGAGGTGACCCAAACGGTCGAAAAACAAAAATACAAAGAAGCTCCGCTGCGGTCCAACTATGCAAGTGCCAAGCATCTAGGGATTAAAGTGGAGCTACCTGAGCACGGAAGAGACACAGAGGAGGTTGGAGCTGCTCCAGTGAGGAATGTGGTGCTTTCGGCCGAAAATGGGGAATCTCCAATCCAACCAAGCCCTGGGGAAGATAAGTGTTGGACCGAAAAGGCGACTAGAGGGTGCGTGAATAGGAGCACGCTCACTTTTTCACAAATTATGAATTCAACACAATCTCGCTCCAATAGCTATGATGAAGCTATGAAGATCAATATACCAGTACAGCGGAAGACTAGTATTGAATTCAATTGAACCCCCAAAATAAAGCAACAAAATCAACTAAGATTAAAGCAGCACAATGTACTGGCGGTCTGACCTCTGGCCTGGAACGGTCGGACCGATTTCCTGGCGGTCGGACCAGTGTTATACCGGCGGTCGGACCGCTGCAAAATCGGCCGGACCGGTGATGATGGGCGGTCTGACCGGCAGACTCCATAATAGATCTGAAACAGTAAAATCAGCTCGATGATAAAGTTGCAATTAGGTTTAACTTTTGATTCTCAACTCCAAACTTCACGAAACTTTACACACACCTTCTCTATGCTATTGAGGACCTATTCCAATCGAATATTATGATAATTCTTGGATAGATCCTGAACAGTTGTCAATTGAGTAACAGAGGGTCTAAAACCGGGCAAGAACGAAAACTTGATCCTAATCCTTGTTCGTGAGTGATTGATGATCAAGATGATCCTAGATAGGTTCACACGTATCACAGCAAGCTAATTCACATGAAAGAATCAATCAAAAACTCGTGGATCAAAGAAAGCTCTAAAATCACGAAATTGAAAGCAAGAACGAAAAGAGACTTATCTCAAGCAAAACTTGCGTAGATTAAAATCGTGATTGATGCTGGATTACACCCACTCCATCAAGGAACAGTGGTCAATCTAAGATCACGAAAATCACCTCAAACCATCAAGAGCCCTAGCCTCCACCTCAACTCCCTAAGCCAATTAGGGTTTGAAAAAAAGAGGCGAGAGATACGGTGCAGCCACCACCTCCTCCTATTTATAGTAGAGGCCTAGAACTCCTAGGGTTTGACTCTATTGGGCTCCCGTTAAGGCCCACTAACAAACAGGTCACACACGCACGCTTCGCAAAGCACCGTCTTTAACATTTTGACCTAAACAGCTTCACCTAGCGCCATCTTGCGCCTCAGATTTACTAATAAGTTACCCTTGTCCATCTTGCGTCACGCTTGAGTCATTGACCTCACGGCAAGATCGCCGATCGCTCGACCTCAACTCTCCAAGTCTAGTCCCGATCATCCTCGCCGCTGATCGCCGTTGACCACCAAGCAACCTGCACAACCATAGACAAGCAAACACGAATTCGGGAACAAGTTTTTCACAACTTGACCCATGTTAGTCAAAACATGCATCATGCAATACATATGCCATGATACCAATGAACTTGACCTAACAAAACAACATCACCACGAAGTTGGCTGATGTTCATAAGTGAAAATCGGTCCGACCGCTCCTCGTGAGCGGCCGGATCGCCTAACGGCCGGACCGCCACAGGACTTAGCCGAATTTCAAGCCCCAAATTTCAAACCTTCGGAAACTTAAAATGAATAGAACTTTGCTTGACGCCCAAAATTATGAGACCAAGTGCATTGGGATCCCCTCACTTGCCTACATACTCTATTTTTGGCCTAGCTCGTTCTGACCATTCTTGGTCACCGCCGGTCCGACCGCCGCACATGACCGGTCCGACCGATTTGGGACCGGTCGGACCGCCATACTATGGCCGGTCGGACCGCCCCTGTCCAGAAAGCCTAAACTTTGTCAAAAACCGTGTGAACCGACAAACCATAAATGCCATTGCCAATTATCACATCATCATAAGATCTGGAGCATATCCCTATGATATCCACAATAAGTGAAATTGATCGAGGGTTAAGCTTTAGAGAATCAAGAAGGAGCAGAGGGAGCAAGATTTGGAAAGGGAGAGCCACTGTGGTACCGCCTTCACCAAAGTACCCGAGGTGCGGCAATAGCGCGTATGCCGGTGAATCAAGCTCAAACAAGCACCGAGGTGGCTAGCTGGAGCTGTGGAAATGCTAAAGGAAGCCAAGAGAGGAAACAAGGGAGCTTAAATAGCTGAGATGGCAGAGAGCAACGTCAAAATTTCTCCTCGGGTCAGACCTGCCATAGAGCACTGAGAGTGATGGGAGCAGTTGAGCTAAGGACGTTTGAGGGCGGTGCATGACGGGCATTAAATGCAAAGAGCCGTTGGCCATGACACGGAGTGGACAGGGCGCTGCGACGCCCACGATTTCCTCTGTCCATGGCGCAGCGCGCACGCAAACGAGGGAGCGCGAGGAAGGAGACGACGCGGCCACCATTGGATCTAAATCGGACGGTTCAAGAGAACGGGACGATCGGCCGGTCTGAACGTTCACTCAATCCAGGTCGTTGATCTAGATCCTACGTCTCACACTGCGCGAGACGTTCGGACGGTCCGAACGTTCACGCAAGCATGGGTCGCACGATGCCGATCCGACTATCCACAATGCTCGCGCCGACCGACGCGCGTTGGTGCAAGTAGTTGATCTGGCCGAGTCAAGTGGCTCGAGCCCGAGGAACAGTTTGAACCCGAGGAACAGTTTCAACTGATTTGGTTTTAGATTTTCTGAGTTAGACTTTGGGGAATTTTTAGAGGTAGCAAACTAGTTCCAAAAATTATGCAATTTTAACTGAATATTGCTGACTTAAGGATTAACCTTACATAAAATTTTCAGATATTTTCATGCACTGCATTCTTCTCCAGAAATTCCAGAAGGTTTGAATTAGGGTTTGACCAAGTTTTGACTTGGTTTGATTTGCCTCCAAAAATTATCAAATAATTTCTAAAAATTATGAAATAATTCAGAGGTGTTACCAAGCCTCTCTAGAACTCAGGAAAAATATTCACGGAGGTTTGACACAAGATCTTTGCCAATGAGGTTTTTGATTGGAGTCAATTGAGGATTTTAATTTTTGATTTTTATAATTTTTTTTACAAGAATTACCGAAATGTTCAAAGACTTCAAGATGCAGGAAAAGTTTTAATTTCTACTCATTTTCTTACATTTGAAGTAAGAACTTAGAATTGGGATGTTACAGTCGCGCGCCTAACGGGCAACCAGTCACACCTTAGTTACGTTCATTTTTTTTTATATATTGATGGTAAAATCTAGAAGTGTTTGACTCAAACAGATTTTGAAACGACTTATATTTGGAGGGAGAGGCAGTATTATTTTCACGGTAATATCTTGAGAGTAAAACCCTATTTAAGGACCTGGCGTGGTTAAACTTGAAGTAGTGCAAAAGTTAGGACCAAATTAAAGAGTAAGATGTGTTTAAAGGAAGCAAGAATAAGAATACAATCATCAGCCCAACACCACCTCGACTTTCACTATCTCTCTGAAATGATAACCCACCCAGCAACCTTAAAATGAAAAGGAAAAGCAACCTTCTAGAAACCAAATGCTTGACGCCACATCTCTCTCTCTCTCTCTCTCTAGGGCGCAGAGCTCCAATGGCTGGCATTCTCGAAGCCGTTCCTGCACAGGTGGTAGTCCTCGATGGCCTCCTCTACCTCCTCCTGCGTGTTCATCACGAAGGGCCCGTACTGCACCACCGGCTCGTTCAGGGGCTCCCCGGCGATGAGCACGAACCTCAGCGCGGTCCCCTCCGACGACGGCCGGCTATTGTTCCACGCGATCAGGCCGTCGCCGGGGCCGAGCACGAGCGTGTGGTGTGCGGACGCCGGCGAAGATCCACCGGCGCCGAACACGCCCTCGCCGTCGATGACGAAGACGAACGCGTTCCAGTGATAGGGGACCGGCTGGTGCAGCCGCGCCCCCTGCGCGAGCGTGAAATCGAGGTACATGGTCGGCGTCCGGGTGAACACCGGCGAGCGCGCGCCCAGGGCCTCGCCGGCAATGACGAGCACCGACACGCCGTCCTCCTCCGCGCGCGGCACGTCCTCGCTCCGCAGCTCCTGGTACCTCGGCTCCATCCTTGATTGACAAGCAGACAATGAGACAATGCCATGCAAATGCAATGCAATTAAGTACTTAGTGGCATTTAGTATATCAGTAGTGCACATGTCAATATTTCGTAGTTTTGCACGCACATTTTGTCCTTGGAGGAGAGGTTGATCCAGAGCTGAAGGCCCTTCTGGACGCCGTCGGCCGCCGGCATCTCGGAGTGGATAATCCCCCGGCCGGCCGTCATCCACTGAAGATCACCGGCGCGGATGGTGCCCTTGTGTCCGGCGAAATCTTGGTGCGTGAACGCGCCCTGAAAATGAGCGGTCGATGAAGAAACTGATCAAATTAATCAGCCAAAATTTGCTGACAAATTGAACTTTTATGCAAGGAATGTGTGATTCTTAATTGGCTACCTCAAGCATGTAGGTGACAGTCTCAAACCCTGCAGATCAATCCAAACAAGTGATCAGAGAGCAAGATCAAGGGGAAAAAATGCACCTAGCTCCGCAAAAGCTGACCGACGCCAAAGTCTGATGTACCTCTGTGAGGATGATCAGGAAAGCCGGCCGGAGCAGAAACTGCATAAATATGTTGACAAACTTAGCCAACATAAAAACGACTTGAAATGGGATGGATATACAGCTGATGATCCTAGTAGCTCACAAGAACTCGATTTTAACTACACCAAACACACAGACCTGTGAACTCATCCAGCATGAGGAAGGGGTCCAGGTTCCTCAGCTCTGCCCTGAAGATCACCATAACAAACAAGGAACCCAAAAGGGCAACAATTACTGACAAGTGACAGACAAGAGCACCTCAAGTTAAGCAAAGCCAAAGCCAATCACATATATTCGGTACCTCCCAATGCTCCTCCTGACAATGGCGCCGTCGCCCTCGCGCTGCGGCCTCGCGAGCACCCTCTTCACCACGGCCCTCGGCCGCTGCAGCGCCCCGGCGACGGCGGTCGACATGGCTGCTGCAGGTAGTTTCCTGAGAGGCACTAACAAGCTAGCGGGAGCTGCGGTGGTTAACAGCAGCTGGTGAGGATCTGGAAGAATGCAGCAGCAGAGAGGCGCCGGCTGCTGTTATAAGAGCACGCGGTGACGCGAACAGTCGCATCATCGTGAGCTAATTAATGTACACGTATGTGGTATGCGCCGGTGGATATCTCTTGCGAGATATTTTTTATTGTGTACTTTTTTTCTGGTTGGGTTCTTGTTCTTTGCGAAAAAATTTTATTGTGTACTTTTTTTTTGTTGGGTTCTTGCTAACACGCAACGACTTTCTCGGTGGGCGAGATCGAGTTTGGGGCGTCTATGACCATGAAGGAAGTGAATTGTCTAATCGGCGGCTTCAATAGCTGGGGAAAGGAAAGGGAAGGGAGGAAAGGAAAGGGAAGAAGGGGATGGTTAATTGGTGCTCTCTTTTCTTTGTCCAATGGCTGCCATTTGGAGAGATTGACTTTGGGTGGTGACGGCGTGCACAAGTCATGGTGATGTCTAGGTGGGTTTGCATTTTTTTCTTCCTTGAGAGATATTTTGGGGGAAGATACACCTTGCAAATGATTTGGTCTTGATCGAAGTAGAAGTATATGGAGTTTTGGCGTATTTGGTATTGTTGGTGTGTGAATTAACAAAAATAGCTCATCTCCAAATCAACTGCAAAAATAGCACCACTGACAAGCATGGACGTAACATGTGACTTACCCGTACCCCTGGAGACTAGACTTGCCTCAACCGTGCCTTTGGAGGACGCATATGCCTCCACCGTGCCCTAAGGGCATGGACAGTGAAATCCGACCCCAGAGGCACAGTCAAGGCAGTGTCATGTCTTTGGGCCATGGCAAAGGAACAGTGGCCTAATAGTTAAAAAAACATTAAAAGACTATTTGATACTATTTAAAATACTATCTAACACTTAAAAAAAAATCAGCCAAGAGCATTTTTCTTCTTTGATTTTTTTTCTTGTTTTTTTACCTCGCGTCCGCAGTTTCACATGTATTATTACATATACAAAAAAAATCCAAAAAAATTTCACATGAAATCACGTCGTAGCAAGCACAATCTCCCTGAGGCAGAAATGATTCGTTGGACAAGACGGCAGCAGCGAGCAGTAGTATATTATCACCAGCTGTGATGGCGGGTAGTAGTACACTGTCACCAACCGCAGCCGCGGGGGTGCATGTGCACCCATGCTTAGTGCGAGAGCACGAGCACTACATCCCTCACGAACTGTGCACAGGTGTAGCACGTGGAGGGTAACCCTATGCCGCACTTGCACCTTGCCTCCTACTTGTTCTTGTTGCTTTCTACTACGGGTGCGAAATAGGGTTCGCTTCTAAGTGCTGCACCTGTGCGCAGTTCGTGAGGGATATGGTGCTCGCGCTCCCGCCCCACGCATAGGTTCACATGCACCCCCTCCCCACTGCCGCGGCATGTCGCATGGTTGTCAGACCCCAAATTTGAAATTTGGAATCTTCTGTGTTCACAGCACTAGTCCCTGAATCAGTAGCTAATGCCCACAGTTATATCATTGGATATCAAAAATATATCATGAAAATGTAAAGCTATTGCATAATAATAAATAAACCGTATATATACCTTATGGTGTTTGGCCTTCAGAATAGCTAACCAGGCCAAATACCTTTAAAGAATCAATAGCGGATTTGAAATACAGGCGCCCCCAGTACCAGCCACCCAAGTCAAAATATGTTTTTGGGTTTTCACTTTTGTTTAAAAATATTTTTCTAGTCCAACATACACTACTACATAAAAGCTCATCGCAGACGGTTCTAAACCATCATCACAGACGGTTTTTGAACCGTCTGAATTTTTGTGTCTGTGATGACACGAGGTCATCACAGACGGTTTTTGAACCGTCTGTGAAAAAGGCTATCATAGACGGTTCTATTCGCGAATCGTCTGTGATAGCGACTATCATGCATTTGCTCATGAATAGAACTGTCGTGATAGTTTTTCTATGGCAAAAAAACAAAACAGATTTTCACTTCATCCGAGCCTCCGAGCCTCGCGAATGAATCGATATGGATTTTCGGATTGAACTTTTCGCTAGCTTTCCCACAATAGCCACAGCATCACAGTAGCATCAACTCAATCTATTCACAGAGCACTAAAAACAACACGGCATGCATCACCCACATCACAGTAGCGTCAACTCAATCCATTTACAGAGCACTAACATATCACAGTAGTAATCCACATCACAGAGCAAAAGGGGGAGTAGAGAAAGTGAGGTCGTGGGAGGCTAGGGTGACGAGGTCATGAGAGGCCAGCGACGATGAGGCTGGGGCGAGGTGGAGGAGGCCGCGGACGATTTAACCTCGGGGCGGGCGGCAAGTAGAGGAGGCCGGGGTGACGAGGTCGTGGGAGGCCGGTGACGACGAGGCTGGCGCGAGGTGGAGGAGGCTGCGGGCGACGAGCTCGTGGGAGGCCGGAGTGCAAGGTCAGGGCGAGACGGAGATGGCAGAGGAGAAATGGCAGAGGAGGAGTTGGAGATGGCAAAGGAGGAGATGAAGGACTCTGTTAATATAGAGAGATTTTCGGATGCCCGCCCATTAAGTGCAAATTTTCGTTTTCCGCCCAAGTATCACAGAGCGGTTTTATACAAAAACCGATGTGATGACATATCCTGACGGTTCAGATCACGAACCGCTTAGATAGTGTCTCATCACGCACGGTTCTTAATACGAACCGTATGTGATGAGAGACTCATCACGATGATTTTTGTATAAAACCGTCGTGATTTTAGGGTTTTACCATTGTTTACCATGGCAACCAATACTGTAGTGGTAGGGTTTGGGCGACCAATCCTCCTAGTGGTAGATTTTGGGCGACCAATGCTCTGCAGTGGTAGGGTTTGGGCGACCAATGCTCGCCATTGTAGTGTTTGGGCAGCCAATCCTCGCCTGCAGCAGAGGATTGTGTCTTGCATAGCTAATCCATCGCGCAAGCACACAATCCTCTGCCGCTGTAGCCAATACTTTGCCCATCAATTGTGTGCCGTGGTAGAGGATTGTGTGCCGCGGCAGTGGATTAGCTGCCGCGGCAGTGGATTAGCTACCACGGCAGAGGATTGGCTGCCCAAACCCCTACCACGACAGAGCATTGGCTGCCCAAACCCTACCACGGCAGAGGATTGGCTGCCCAAACCATGGTAAATTCGAAGTTATGGTAAATCTAAAATCACAGGCGGTTCTAACCACGAACCATCTGTGATATTCCCAATGCTCTGCCGTGGTAGCTAATCCACTGCCGCGGCTCACAGGCGGTTCTAACCACGAACCGCTGCGTGATATTATCGATATCCGCAGAGCGGTTCGCGGTTAGAACCGCTCGTGATATCTACATATCACAGACGGTTCTCTGTGATAGTTACATACCACAGACGGTTCGTCTTGGAACCGTCTGTGATTATTTTAGCACAGACGGTTTCAAAGAACCGTCTGTGATGAGGCGTCTTCTGTGGCCCGTTTTGTAGTAGTGATATCAGGTAGGCTCCAACCTCAACTACCCCACACCTTTCTTTCAAATGTTTTATTGATGTCGGGCAATTTACTTCCCACATGTGAAGGTATCTAAATAAGGCTAAGCATGACACTTAGATACAGACTTATCAACTAGTATGTATGCCATTAGTTCTAGGGTGACAAAAGATAGTGTCCAAGTTCAAGGATGGAAATGTTATATTCAAGTATCGTTAAGGTATTAACTATGAGCTAGACTAATTTAGTTGTATAAATCATAGCAGTGCAATTTCATAATTTAAAACAATATAATTACATTTCAAAAGTAGGTGCAACATGATCAAAGTGCTGACTCGTCTTGCTCAATGTTTTGATAACCATCTTGCTCGATGTTCTGATAATCATCTTACTCTATGTTATGATAATCTTGGTCTTATTCTTGCTCAATATTTTGATAATCTTGGTCTCGCCACGCTCTTGTTGGGACTATCGCTCCTATCATGGCTTCATATTCTAACTACGAGAATACAATTGAACCCAAGAGCGTCGAAAGACAACAAAATAAAATTCAATAAATCTAAAGGCAAGTAACAAAGGAAACACTTCAATAAAAGTCAATCAACTCAAAAGTGTTTGAAGCAGGACATACTTCAAATGAAACTAACCATACCTAAGGGTATCTCGAAAGAAGGAAGTACTCCAAATGAAATTAATCATACTTAGCGGAGTTGATGAAGAAAATACTTCAGACGAAGTATATCCAAAGGAAGTTGATGAAGAAAATACTGCAGACGAAGTATATTCAAAGAAAGTTGATGAAGAAAATACTGTAAACAGAATGAAGTACATCCAGGGAGGTTTGGAATGAACGAAATACTTCACACCAAAGTAGATAGATCCAAACTCTATTCTTTTGGTCCAATGGTTGTGTTGAACCGAAACGGCGACCAGAGGGGGTAAATAGGAGTACGATCTCTTTTTCACAAAGATCGGATTAAATACGATTTTCACTCCAGTAGCTATGAGAGCTATGAAGATCAACATACAAGCACAGCAGAAGCCTTGTATTGAATCAAATCTAAATCCCGGAGCAAAACAACCAAAATTCATTTTTCAAGTAATGGGTGGTCTGACCTCTATGTTAATGGCGGTCAGACCGGTCACCTTTGTCGGACCAGTCACCTTGGGTGGTCTGACCTCCAGCCTGATGAACAGTGAAATCAGCCCAAAAATTAAAGTTACAAATAGATGTAACTTTTGATCTACAACTCCAAACTCGATGAAACTTGGAATACACCTTCTCTAGGATATCAGGAACATATTCCAATCAAATATCGTGTATATCCTTGTCAAAGTTCGATATTTTCCGCTTGAGTGAAGGATGGTTCAAAACCGAGTCAAAACGAAAACTAGATCCAAAACCTTGCTCGTGGGTTAGAGATGATCAAGATGATCCTAGATGATATCCCACATGTCACAGCAAGCAAGATTAGGGGCAGAAACTGAAGGAAATCTTGAGAATCAAAGACGGCCCCAAAATCACAAAAATAGAGAGCAAGAACGAAAAGAGACCCATCTCAAGAAAACTTGCATAGATTGATTTGTGATTATTGCTGGTTTACAGCCACTCCAACATGGAGGACAAAACTCAATACATGAGCGCACAATCAATCTTCTCTTCAAGAATCCTAACCACTCCACTCCCTAATCTAAAAAACAAAACTAGGGTTTCCAAATAAGCAAAAGGATTAGGGGAGGTGCACAGCACCCTTCCATATTTATAGTGGAGGCTAACCTTCTAGAAGAGTTCCTATTGGGCACCCGTTAAGCCGACACACAAACGGATTTAACTCACACACGTATTTTAAAGCGACATCTTCATCTTCTCTTGACCTAAACCGCTTCTCCTTACGTCGTCTTGCGCCGCGGTTTAGCCAAAAGCAAACAAGGCGGTATTTTAGTGATATTACCAAAATACCCCTTCTCAATCTTTCTCCGAAGACCGAGTCCAATCTTCATGAAGTAGTTCCATGTTTCGCCACGTGTAGGTTGATCAGCGGCTCTCATCATATCGGCAAGTCTCTCCCATCCGGCTCCCACCGAAACCACCATGGCACTTGCACCGACCCCCGCGCCAATTGATGCAACCTGTGGATATCGTGAGGATATGTGCACGATCTCAGGATGATGAGTCAATTGGCAATGGCGTTGTTGGTTTGCAAAATCTCGCGTTTTCGGGTTTGTTAAATTTGTCGCACCACAAAGCGTCTCGACCGGTTGTGTCGGCGGTCAGACCGCCCGTGGAGGAGTCCGACCGGCCATGGTGGCCGGTCCGACCGCCATATTAAAAATTGGTTTTTGGAGTTGAGCCAAAAATAGGTTGTGTAGGCAAGTGAGGGGGGTCTCCTAGTTGTGGTCCCATCATTTTTGGAGCTCCCAGTCAAAAGTTCTATTGAGTTGAAAATTCCAGAAGGTTTCGGATTTTCACGCTGAAAATTTGGCTAAGTCTTTTTTGACCGTCCGACCGTTGTGCAGGGAGCGGTCCGACCGGCCTGAAATCGGTCGGACCGGCCTTGTGGGGCGGTCAGACCGGCAGTGACTTGGAGGTTAGCCAAGTTTGCATTGAGTTGATTTGAATGTGTTTTATGTATGGTGTTCAATGCTTTATTGTTGTATGTTGCATTGCGGAGCTAACGTGGGTCAAGTTGTGAAGAACTTGTTCCCGAAAACGGTTTGTTTGTCTATTGCTGTGTAGGTGGCTTGCAGGTCAACTACGTCAACGGTGAATGGATCGGGACTACTCTTGGAGAGCTGAGGTCTAGAACGATCATGGATACCGGGTGAGGTCGTGTGACTCAAGCATGGTGCAGGATGGGCAAGATGGATCGAACGGGTGGTTCGGTGCAGGTGGTTGGATCAGTGGTGCGGATATCGGTCGAAGTCTCTCGGAAGGTTCGATGGGATTCGGACAAGAGAGGCTTGGCGACGTGATGAGAACCCACGATCAACCTACACGTGGTGAAGCAAAGCGATTGCTTCAATAGTTATGTGTGGGTCCCATGTAAGTGGTCCCAAAAGTGAAACCCTAGCTCTCTAGCATAAATAGAAAGGGGGGAGATGGAAAACCCTCTTAAGCATTCATTTGGCCCCTTCTTCCTTTTTCTAGGGTTTGGAGGAGAGGAGAGGAGAACTAGGGTTTGGGGTGTGCTCCTTGTGTGAGCTCTTGCCCTCCTTGTTGGAGAGGCTTTGTAAGCATCTTGTGTGATCAAACAATCTTGTGATGCTTAATTGAAAGGTCTTTTGTTCCCTTTGTGTTCTTCTCCCTTTTGGATGATTTTGATGCTTCCTTGATTCAAAGGTTTATGCTTGGTCCCTTGGACTATTTTATCTTGCTTTGATGTGTGGGGATACTCCTAGAGTCATCTAGATCATCAACCCCCACAAGCAAGTCTTGAATCAAGATTTTCATATTTCTAGTGTTTGTGCACTTATTTTGTAAAACCCTGAGAGATCGATTCTGCGAAGTGGATCTGAAGGATCGTCGCTAGAAATAGGTCTCTAATATCATTAGGGAGGTGTGCTCGAAATTTGGTCAAGTTTCATTGGTTGAATCAAAAGTTGGATCAAATTTCGTTTTGGATTTGGGTTGAGTTTTTCGATTCGGTCGAACGGTTAGACCGGTGTTGCAACGGCGGTCCGACCGCCTGTTTTCGCATCATTGTCATCGGGTCGAATCGTTGCTAGCATCACCGGTCCGACCGCCAATTAGTTGTTCGGCCGGATCATTGGTTGACCGTCGGTCAGACCGCCCATGGTAGCCGGTCAGACCGCCAGTACCCAGTTAAGAACAGGGAGTTCTTTTCCACTTTTGTGTCGTGTGGTTATCGGGGTTATCGAATTGGCAAAGACAAGGCTTCCATCGCGGCGCCATCGATCTTCTTAGCTTTCATAGCTAAAGGAGTAAAGTTCGTGTTGAATTTGATTTAGGCGAGAAAGTTGAGAAAGCGTCTATTCACCCCCCCTAGTCGCCTTTACGGTCCTACACAACCCATCGCACCGAACTTCCCGTTCGGTCATCCTTGTCCATTTTGCGCCACGCTCGAATCCAATGACTTCATCCGGCATCGTCGATCGTTCTGAACCTCAGCTCTCCAAGCCTAGTCCCGATCATCCTCGTCGTTGATCGTCGGTTACCTCCAAGCAACCTACACAACAATAGACCAAGAAATCGATTCCGGGAATAAGTTCTTCGCAACTTGACCCACGTTAGTCAAAATATGCATCATGCAACATATATGCACTGAAACTCATGAACTTGACTCAATAAATAAACATCGCCACTACAAGGGCCGATGATACAAGTAAAAAAATGGTCAGACCGCCATTCAATGGCCGGTCTGACCGCTCCTAACCCTCGCATCGCCCGATTAGGGACTTAGCGATTTTTTCAAAACCGAAACCTCTCTGGAAATTTCAAACGAATAGTACTTTTGACTGGAGACTCCAAAAATTATGAGACCAAGTGCATTAGAATCCCCTCTCTTGCCTACAACCTCTATTTTTGGCCCAGCTCAAAACTTCACTTTTTGAATTGGCCGGTCCGACCGCCGCCCATGGCCGGTCCGACCGCCACTGGCCGGTCTGACTGCTAGGGGTGGCCGGTTAGACCGCCCTCTAGCTGGTCAGACCGCCTAAGGTCTGACAGCACTACCACTTTGCCGAAAATGCATGATTCGACAAACCTTCAATGCTATTGCCAATTGTAACATCATCCTAAGATTATGAGCATATCCCCATGATATCCACAGGATGGGTCTTTGGTTGACAATCAGGCTTATGGTTAGGCAACCGTTTGATCTAGAGTGAGAGCGAGAGGGATCGAGCTCTCGAGAAGTCCACTAGTGCAAGGAGTTAGGACTCTAGTGGAAAGGAGAGAATATTCACAGGAATATTCCTCATCGGTGACCAATATGGGAGAGATCACCCAGTTAGGTAGGACTCTCTGATCCACCTCTGGGTCACGAATAGTCCTACTACTGGGAGCAGATAGAGATGGATGATAGCTGGAGCCTAGACGATGTTGATTAGTGGTTGAACTACTATCATCCACTAGGGAACCTATCACCGCTATCCATACGGAGCGCCTAGCTAATCTAATGATTCCTTTAGTTATTGCTTCCTATTTATTGAGGAAGTTCCATGAAAATTGGGTGAGACCTATGCATAAGTGTGGGGTTCGCTCTAGGAAGACATAAGTCTCACCACCATATGGTACCTAGTTCACTTAATGGTTTTCTTATCAATTTATATTTATCAAGGAAGTTTCATGAGCCTTAGCTGGAACTTCCAAGCATTGGTTAGACATCAGCCTTACAACCTCAGTGGTGTCTATGGTTTTGGGTTTAATCTTGGAGGTGATCTTTAGCTTTACTACTTATGTGGCTTGGCATCAACTAAAGTATACCTGGCACACTGTTTGACCCTTAGCTACAACATCTGCTAACGACTACTTCTAATTAAGTAGATAACTATGATGCGAGGTCTATAGGCTCTTACCTACTAGTCTTTGTGTAGCGATCAACCCTATCACTTGGATTACTAGTATGAAGCTAGGTCATAGCTACCGCTAACCTTCGTGACTGTCTAATAGAACTAGTAATCTTATATGCTACTATGTTTATCTTTTAGCTTCTAGTTCCAGGTAAAACCTAGTTATGTGTGAGGCATACTTCATCATATCATGTTCTTGTGGAATGAGCTACACCTCAACAGTAGTTCTGTGATGACCTAGGGTTTATAGCCACCAAACGTTCCTTTTATGACTACTTTCTATCTCCCTCATCAGTAGACTTCTTCTTGATTAACCTTTTGGTCATCCCATTATTAGTTTTATTATTACTATTATCATGGCCAAAGGCCAATGGTTGTCCAATCATGGGTGTAGGTATATATATACCTAAACATATCTACATCATCTTGGGCTCTAGTTACCTAAACTAACTATACTAAGCGAATCCCTAATCCCTGCTACTTATCCCTTTGTTTTAGCAGGTTCACTGTGCTTAGATATACTACACTTTCCTGATTAAGTTAGTATATGGCTCTTATACAAACATTAGCATTACCCTAAATCAGTCACTAGGGGAGGGCCCACTGCCAGTCATATACAAATGAAGCGCTAATTGATGCTTAATGGCTTACTGCTTACTATTAACCAACCTCTAATCAAGGTTGCCCTTTTTATTAGCTGCTAACTACACCACTACATGGGTTGCTAATTGGAGACATTTAGTAGCTACTAATCCTACTCACAGTAGTTGAGCATCTTAATCAGATGGGGCTCTCTGTCAGCTACTTCTATCCAACATACACACACACATAGAAGGGGGACTAGCCATAGAGAGATAGAGGGCCCACCACACCCTTGTCTGAGAGAGGAGCATATAGACAGAGATGGAAGCCAAAACAGGGGAGCCACCGGGGTGGCTCAGGTGGTGCTGGTCGCCAGCGAGGGGGTCAACAGCGGTGGCCACAAAGGGCAAAAATGGATCCGGGCCAGGGAGGCGACTCTAGTAGGGGTGGAGGCGCCGTAGGGGGTGGCCGGTGACGAACTGGTGGTGACGCACGACGACTGGCAGTGGGGGAGGAAACGGGCGACGCGCCAGAGAGGAAGAGGGAAGTAGATAGGAGGAGCACGAGTAAGAGAGGTGAGGGGGACTCACCTAGCCAGACGGTGGAAGCGGAGGTGATCCGAGGCGGTCCGACGATGTGCGCTAGGGGCGACACGACGGGTTCGCTGCGGCGGTGGTTCTGGAGAGGAGAGCATGAGTGAGAGGTAGGGGGAGGTAGAGGGAGGTCAGGGGTTACTCACGAAGAGAAGAATCGGAGGGAGGCTCACCCAATCAAGGGTGGCAATGGTTGCGGCGGAATCGGCTAGTGTCGGGGAAGGTGATGTTGCCGTGATGCTTCTGTGAGGGAATCCCCGAATTGGTTGAGGTTAAATGCCCATGCTGGCTTGGAACACGACGTGACGTGGTCTAGACGTTGAGGGCTTCATCGTGTTGGGCCGAACGGTGATGGGTAGCTTCGGTGGCCGAAACAGAGGCGCTGCCTTGGCTCAATGTGGGCTCGGTGGAGAAGGGGGAAAGAGGGGAAGTGGCAAGGAGGGCGAGGGTGGCTCGGGGTGGCCATTTATATGCGAGAGGGGGGCTTGGCGATGCTTTCGGTGTGGCACGCGAGGCGATGGAAGCGACAATGGTTGGCAGAACTCTGAGACCCCGGTTTATCAGGCTTGTAATGCTTAACCATCCATTCGGTCCTAGCATCACAAATCAGATAATCCGAGACTCGAGACATGTATACTTCCTTAAATGCAAGATACACACCTCTTTACAAAGTTCATGCATCAATTCCATTCATTCACATAGAATCGAAGCAAAACAACAAACCAGAAGATATCATAAATAAAAGATGGATATTAAAAAAGAGAGGTCGACCGGCCAAATACATACATAGACAAAAGAAGTAAACAGCGGAAGCAAAAGTGCCATAAGATGGCCATAAACAAAAGAGCCAATCAGTGTGCCTTTACCCCACAAGGCAACCGACCGGACCGCCAAGCTAGTCGTCGAATCCACAACACATTTCACAAAAGTGAGGCCCTTGGGGCTCACCTTCCTCCCCTGCAACAAAGAGCCCAGCAAAACCGGGTGAGTACTTTGAATGTACTCGCAAGACTTACGTGTAGAGTAACAGACCTGAACATAACTATATGCAAGCTTTTCAAGTGGAGGTTGTAGGTTTCATTTTTAGCATAAAGCAAATTTTATTTGCAATAAGATAGTACATTTAAAAGCAAGTTAACAAATTAGTTTTTTTAATGTTCAAATAATCGTAAACGACAACAATATAACTTGAAGAGATAGATGGCAAGAATGATCCGGAAGTGACTAACCCATTAGTCACCACAACAATAGCATGAATTACCCATTCATACCACCCATGTCAAATTTTAACTTAAAAGGTTGTAGTCTAGTTCTTGCGACCTACCAAGCATGTCCATAACCTAGGGCGAGGCTATTCGAATAGTTTTATCCTGCGAGGGTGTACCAATGTACCCACACGCTGCACCGCCTTTTGCCAAGCTATTAAGCACACTTCCTTAGGTATGCGAAGCACGGCTAAGTCCTGAGACCTTTCCAATATTGTGAATTATTCACGAGCCGCCCGTATGGATAGAAACCCATACGTTGTGTCGGAGTCATTGTAAAGCCTCGGTCAACTACCCGTCTCAGGTAAAGTCTTGGACAACTACAATGCTCCTCGAGGTGGAGAGCCTACCCGGAATCTCCACCACCGCACACCCGACACAAGAACACCGAGAACACATATCATGTTTCACACAACACACACAACCCCCTCCTGCGACTCGGAGATAACCCACGCCAAAGTACTAAGTCAAGAGAGGTCCCATATCCCTCTCGCGTGGTTAGCACGCATAAGCGCTTGGCTTAGTGACACAAGTAACTCGGTCCTTGATGACCTAGGCACCATTCCATTCACACCAACAGATCACACCAACATACCATTGTGCCCAAGTCGAAAACAGTTTTATTTTCAGTTTTTGACTTTACAAAGTAACAAAGCACAAGGTGCTGGACGTAATGGAGTAGGAATAAGATTTGTGTGATCAACATCATCGACCAAGTCGATGATTGCCCAATACTACCGACATCTAAGCATTTCTAAGCATGACATCGAAAAGACAAAAA
The DNA here is from genome assembly GCA_036346395.1 of Hsuehochloa calcarea. Lineage (NCBI taxonomy): Eukaryota > Viridiplantae > Streptophyta > Magnoliopsida > Poales > Poaceae > Hsuehochloa > Hsuehochloa calcarea. The sequence goes on along the minus strand of CM070613.1, from coordinate 15,909,624 downwards.
ACAGAGTATAATTAAATCACCGGGCTCTAATCCACCAGCGATGTTAATAACCTATGGTTGTGGCAGGGGATAACAATTTGAGGGCAACAGTGCAATAAGAATAACTACCTATAATCGGAAAAATTAATTTGACACAAAAGCATGCATACATATGAGTTGTAAACAAGATATTAGACTTGAAAGTAAAAGGGATTAACATGATCAAACTGCTTGCCAGCTTGCTGTGGGCCAAGATGTTGCTGAGGATCAATTATGTTGTCAATGTGCTCTTCGGATCCTAACGAAAAGGCGAAAAGCAACCAATAAGAACGAATAAAATGCAAAGACTCAACAACAAACTTTAAAAATTCTGAAAATCTTACCGAAGCAAGGTACTGATTTAATAGGAATTTAGCAACAAGAATCAATCGATTTGGATTCTTAATGCTAAAGATACGACCAACGAAGGTCTTACGACTGTAGTGGTCGTAGCGTAATCTCCACGTTGGGTACTAGTCGAGTGAGCGGACTTACGACTTGGTACAAGTCCATGAATGACCCAAAATTTCAATTTCATTTAAAAATAAGACTTTATTAATTTTTGTGGATTTTCTGGAATTTTTAAAAGCTTTTCAATAAAGTATGTTAAGGCTAAAAGAATTTATGTGCAAAATCTATTACCAACTAAAAGTGGGAATTATTTTATTTAAGTCCAGAATGCCTCATAGAATTTATGTGAATTTTCTCAAAATTTTTGGACTTCATTTACTATTTTCTAAAGCTTATTTGAATTTACGGAATTAAATCAATTGAAAAGAGTTTAAAATCTTACGCTCAAGATCGGGCGAAGCCCAAACCTTTCAGGCGCTCTCGACCCAACTCTTCGCTGCATGTAATGCGGCCGTCCGATCAAAATCGGACGGCCGACAATCAATCCGCCGCGCCTCTCTCCCGCTCTGTCTCACGTTGGTGGGCCTCGTGCCGTGCTTCTTCCGCCCCTTCTTCTCCGCATGACATCGCTCTCCCGCCGCCATTGATGCCGCACGCGAGCCGTCTCCTCCGTGATTCCCTCCGCCTTAACCCGCATTCTTACGCGCATTAGCATCGCCGACTTCTCCCGCATTCACCCCGACATTACCCCCTTCTTAACGCCGTGCGTCCGCGCCTCTCGCCTCCGCCATTACCGCCGACACGATCTCCATCTCCGGCCTCCCCTCGCCTATAAAGCCGCCCCATTGCGCATGCTCTCCACACTCCATTCCACCTACTCCGGCTTCGCTCGCTCTCAATCGCCGGCATTTGAAGTTTCCCGTCGGTGGCGAAGCTCCATCTTCTTCGATTCCGGCGACGGCAAGCACTCCCGCCACCGCGGCCGCACCATCGGCCGGTGACCTCGGCGATCCCGTGCGCGCCTCGTCTTCGCTAGAGATCCCGGAGCATCCTCCCCGCCAACGAACCTCGCGCCGCCTCTCGCCGCCGCCGACCATCTTCCGGCCACGCTCTCGCGTCGCCAGGTAGCGCACTCGCCTCAGTATCGTCTCCTGAATCTTTTGCGCACCTCACCGGAGCTCGCCGCGCCGCCGTTCGACGGTACCATTGGAACCCGAGCGCCTCCCCTCTCCGGCGCCGGCGTGGGACAGCCACCTCGGCGCCACCTCACCGTTGCAGTGTGCGTGGCGGCCAAGTCGGCGCCACGTGGTCGCCCGGTAGCGGCCAAGGCCAAAGACACCGCTTCTTCACATTTGTCTTTGTGAGCCGAGTCCACCGTGGACTTGGAAAACGCCGTGGACTCAGTCCATGACTGTGCGGGCCCACATGTCGATCTCGATGACAAGATCGCTGACGGCGTCGGTGGCGCAATAAATAGAATTTCCTTTAGAAAATTAATTGGAAAATCGAAATTCGATTTTGAATTAAATTTAGATTTAAACTTCGAGAGCTCGTATTTCTTCATACAAACTCCGATTTAGGTGATTCAAATTTCTAAATTTGTATAAAATCAAGATCTAGCTAACTAAACCAAAATTATTTAATTTGGAGTTAATTTGAATTTTCATTTGAATTTATTTGTGTTCATTTGAATTCTGTTTGAATTTGGAATATTTTTGCGTATAGATTTTGTGACTCGGAGAGCTTGACCCTATTGAAGAAGTAGAATACCAGGAATTTGAGCAAGGCAAGTTACACCATTGACCATTTTGCCCCAATATTTAAAATTATTTAATATCTATTTTAAATTATTATTGCATGCATAATTGTATTTAATTATTTTAAATTCCTGTTTTAAATATTTAATTATTCCAATTCCTTTGTATAGCCAAATTTGATTGTTGTATTATCAATTCCTTGTAACCTTAGTCAAATGAATTTAAAATAAATATATGCATAGCAAATGCTTAGACCATGAAATATTTGACTTTGGGAGAATTTAGCCAAAATTTCATAAATTGATAAAAAGCCTATGACATTGCTTTGTCATGGTGGACTTTTGCAAATGTCTTTGAAAATTAAAAATAAAAGAAAATGGTTTGTACTTGGGCAAACATGGACCGTTGGTGGGTGCAAGTTTATGCACGGGCCTGTCTGGTTAGGACTGAGACCCAGGGTTTTTATTGAAAGTTGCCCAAGTAGATTAAGGACCGGCCTTTGAGCCGCATCTTGCAAAAGCTCCACCGTACTACCACATGTTCTGTATGGGCAGAACCAGGCTTAATAATTTGTATTACCTCAGTATTATTTATGCCATTTTTGTTGTGTGGGTGTCGGTTAGACTTTATTCCCACTTGGCGCAAGAGGGGGTTTCCGGCAGGTGGTTAGCCTAATGGAAGTGAAACCTTAGCGGGCATATTGGTATTGAGGTAGTGCATTGGAAACGCCTTGTGATAATTGCCTAGTCACACACCTAAGGAAGTGTGTATTGGCCGACATAACGGGCAAATTATCTCTTGTGGGTAAAGTTGTACAACCTCTGCAGAGTGTAAATCTATTCGAATAGCCGTGTCCACGGTCATGGACATGCTGAGCAAAGCCACTCTAAGTTAGATTTGTTTTTGGTTTTAAAATAACTTTGGACATGATTTGAGGATGGTTAATCCTTGTGGTAAATTTGGGCGGGTAGCCTTGTGATAGGAGGGTATCCTTCACCATGTTTCATATGGAGGTTATCCACTATAAAATGATCAATTTTAAATCTGATTTTAGTTATGTAATAAAAATGTGCCTTGAAACTTAGTATAACTATTTAAATCAAAAAGGCTGATTTATGCAAATAAACCCTACAACCTTCCTTTGAATAACTTATGCATGCATTCTAAATTCTGTATTGGGTGTAATTTGCGAGCACAGTTGTAGTGCTCACTCTTCTTTGAATATTATTATTCAGAGAAGACGCTATCCGAAGGTGAGGAGCAGGACGATTAGGCGCGATCTCCGCACGATTACTGTGGCGATCGTGTGGCTTACTATTATTATTTGCTTCCGCTTAATGTTTTATTTGGCCTCGGCCCGCTTGTAATAAACTCTATGATTATTAAATATACATTTGGATATGTTTGTGATAACATTTTTGTGATTGTGTACTTTGGAAATCTGGACTAGTGTATGAACACGAGAATTTGGGATCCTTCGCTCCGGGTTCGACAAAAGTGGTATCGAGCCATATCGATCGTAGGTTGTGACCTAGAAGGAAATCAAACCCTTAAGGATTTATTTTGAAAATTAAAAATACCTTGGTCTTCTGGAGTCATTCCTCAACTTTTCTCTTGAAAAATTATTTACTAACTCATCTCCTGTTCAAAAATTGTAGATGGTGAAGTTAGAATGCCATTTCCCATGGAGTCTTCTTTGGTCATTGGGCGCCATTCTCGGAAGATGATGCAAGACTTGGACTTTGAAGAAAGACCGACGTATCAAGGATACAAGTATAAAGTGGGAAATCGGGAGCGATGGAGAGTAGAGGTGATCCTTTACTCCAATCTATCGCCGAACACGGACTTCCACGTCTTGATGCCCCAATGCGACGAGACACCTTCGCCAAGGCATCGAGATGCACCAGGAAGCAACCCGCAGACTTCGCTACATCTCGATCATCGCCTCAACGGCCTTTGGGTTCCACTATTACCCAATGCACATTCCAACCCGCATGACGGTGCTTTTCGCTCAACTAGAGATGAAGATCGTCCCGATCTCACTCATCGTGGATCGGCGAGCCATGGATTATGCCTACGGAATACACTAGATGAGCCGTCTCTTCGCAAGTGAAATTACAAGATGCGAAGAAAAGTTGAAGAGTGCTGAAAAGAACGGCCTCTTACAAGGAAGGCGAGGCTAGTTCTAGTGAGCCAGATTATACCCCAATAACACCATAGATTTGACCTTAAATTTTTCCTTAGTTGCGAATTATGAGCTACCAAATCTTTGTAGTAGCCATAATGAATTAATAAAATAAAAATAAATTATTTTGCCGAAATGTTCTTGTCTTGTGTTTGTTGAATTTGGGCTATTTTAGATCTATACTCTTATAATTCCTGTCTCTCTTGTCTAATCTGTGAAGAGTTCATCGATGGTGACCACCCGCTTAGGAAGTGTCGGTGCTAGAGGGCAAGGAAATGAGAATGCCGAATATCAAGAAAACCCAGTTCAATGACCACCACCTCCTCCAACTGAAGCTCCTGTGGCGCCAAATGATGGCCAATCAGACTCATCTGATTGAGTTGCTAGCCCAGTCCCTTCACAGCAATCAGAATACCCAAGCGTCAGCATCTTATCATGCTCCTCCACCTCCCGCAAGAGTAACTTTGTCAGAGTTCATGAGGATGCGCCCGCCAACATTTTCTAGTAGCACGGAACCCATGGACGCAGATGATTGGCTCGTGGTCATTGGAAAGAAACTAGATATTGCTCAATGCACGATCGTGAGAGAGTTTTGTTTGCCTCTCATCAATTGTTGGGTCCCGCATCAGAATGGTGGGATAATTTCAGCATGTCTCATGCTAATGCCCAAGAAATCACTTGGGATGAGTTCATGCAAGCTTTCCGCCGATCTCACATTCCATCTGGCATGATTACTTTGAAAAAGAAGGAGTTTCGCTCGCTACGCCAAGGAAACCGTTCAGTTGGCGAGTATCTGCATAAGTTTAACCAACTTGCTCGCTATGCCCCTGAGGATGTAGCCAGAGACGAAGACAGGCAAGAGCGATTTCTGGAAGGGTTAAGCAGCGAACTCTCTGCTCGTTTGATTTCTCGAGATTTTACCGACTTTCGTAGGTTGGTAAATAAGGCCATACGCCAGGAAGGCAAACATCAGGAAATGGAGAATCGCAAGCGGAGGATGGCAGCTCAGAAGTTTAACTCGGGAGGACTACCCAAGCCTCGTTTCTCTCAGTCTCAGCCACCTCAGCGTGGGAGATTCCAGACTACTACACCAAGAGTTCCAGCTCCAGTTCCGCGCCCAAATACTTCCGGATTCCGTAGTAGTTCATCTGGAGGGCGATTCGTGAGCTTGTTACTATTTCCGCGCAGAATCACTTGCTTTCACCGCAACGAGTTGGGTCATTATGCCAATAAGTGTCCCAAGCGTGAGATCACCCCGTCAAGCCAACTCCGGAGTTTGGTCTCGGCGGTCCCTCAAGACCGGTGGTCGATTCATGAAGGGACGTGTGAATCACGTCACCGCAGAGGAAGCCTATGCAGCACCAGATGTTGTTCTTGGTACGTTCCTTGTCAACTCAATACCAGCATCAGTTTTATTTGATTCCGGAGCTTCGCATTCTTTTGTGTCAAATAAGTTTGTGGAAAAATATGGGTTATCTACCTCCCCCTTAGTTAAGCCCATGTTAATCCATTCCCGGGCTCATAAATGAGGGCTAGTTTATTCTGTCCAAATCTTACCTTTGAAATCTGGAGTAACTTTCTCGGCCAACTTAATAGTCCTGCGTTCGCAAGGATTGGGCGTAATTCTTGGAATGGGTGGCTTGCCAAAAATCGTAGGCGTGATAGATTGTGCTAGTAGATCTATCAACCTCACCAATGAACAAGGGATTTGGTAGAGTTCCAACCCAAGACTTCTACGGAAAGAAGTCCTATCTTGACCATTTAAAGGAAGTAAAAGCGGAAGATATACCCGTGGTACAAGAATATCCGGATGTTTTTCGGAGGACTTACAGTATGCCACCGGACCGGGACATAATGTTCTTAATTGACTTAGTCTGTGGGTGCTCCAATTTGAGCGACCCTACGAATCTTGGCAAGCGATCTAGCAGAGTTGAAGAAGCGGTCGAAGAACTACTGAGTAAAGGTTACATTCAACCAAGTTCATCGCCTTGGGAGCTCGGTACTATTTGTCAAAAAGAAAGACAATAGTATGAGAATGTGTGTGGACTATAGATCACTCAACGAGGTAACAATCAAAAACAAGTACCCGTTACCTAGGATAGATGATTTGTTTGATCAACTTAAAGGAGCCAGTGTTTTCTCCAAGATTGATTTGAGATCGAGGCTACCATCGATTAAAAATTAGACCGAAGATATTAGAAGACGGCCTTCACCACGGATATGGATTATGCGAGTTCACAGTGATGTCATTTGGACTAACAAATGCCCCTGCTTATTTCATGAATATGATGAACAAAGTGTTCATGGAATTCTTGGATAAGTTTGTGGTGGTATTCATAGATGATATTCTCATCTATTCAAGAGATATGGAAGAGCATGAAAAACATCTCGTAATTATTTTGGGCAAACTCGAGAACACCAACTTTATGCCAAACTCGGCAAAAGTGAATTTTGGCTCATCAAGTGGCTTTTCTTGGACACATTGTGTCGCAGGAGGAGGAGTTGCGCAGAGACCCTCAAAGGTTGAAGCTGTAATGGATTGGAAGCAACCCAAGTCTGTCACAGAAGTGAGAAGTTTTCTCGGATTAGCTGGGTACTACCGCAGATTCATTGAAAGTTTCTCCAAGATCGCCAAACCCATGACTCAACTTCTGAAGAAGGAAAAGAAATTTGAATGGACAAGTGCTTGTGAACATAGTTTTCAAGAGCTGAAGAAAAGACTAGTCTACGCACGGTGCTAGTCTTACGGATATCGTAAGGATTTTGAAGTTTTACGTGACGCATCTCGCTTGAGGGCTAGGATGTGTACTGATGCAGGAAGGAAAGGTCGTGGCTTATGCATCTCGTCAGTTAAGGCCACATGAAGGAAATTATCCAACTCATGATTTAGAGTTAGCAGCAATTGTGCATGCTTTGAAAATCTGGCGGCATTATCTTATTGGTAACCGCTGTGAGATTTTCACAGATCATAAGAGTTTGAAATATATCTTCACCCAGTCAGATCTTAATCTCAGGCAAAGAAGATGGTTAGAGCTGATAAAGGATTATGACCTTGGAATTCATTATCACCCGGGTAAAGCTAACGTGGTAGCAGATGCTCTGAGTAGGAAAGCATACTGCAACACGGTGTTAGTTCAAGAAAATCAACCAGAGTTGTATGAAGAACTAAAGCATCTGAATCTGGAAATTGTAAGTCAAGGCTGTATCAACACGGTGGAAGTCCAACCAACCATACAAAGTCAGATCAGAGAAAAACAGCTAGAAGACGAAGACATCAAAGAAATCATGAAGAACATGAGAAGAGGCAAAGCCCCAGGATTTTCTGAAGACGAGCAGGGCACAGTATGGTTTGGCAACCGCATCTGTGTACCTAAACATCATGAAACCAGACAACTGATTCTGAAAGAAGCTCATGAATCACCTTACTCTATCCATCCAGGGAGTACCAAGATGTACCAAGATCCGAAGGAAAAGTATTGGTGGGTTAGTATGAAGCGAGAGATCGCTGAGTTTGTTGCGTTGTGATGTGTGTCGCGTGTTAAAGGCGAACATCGAGAGACTGCGGATTATTACAACCATTACCAATTCCGAGTGGAAATGGGAGGAGATTGGTATGGATTTTATCACGGACTACCTAGGACCCAATCAGTTGTGATTCCATTTGGGTAATAATTGACCGATTAACAAAAGTGGCTCATTTTATTCGATCAAGACCACTTACGAAGCAATAAGTTAGCGAGAATTGTACATGGCGAGGATCGTCATCTACATGGTATACCCAAGAAAATTGTGTCAGCGAGAGAGGTTCGATTCACTTCAAAATTTTGGCGAGTCTACATGAAGCTTTGGGAACAGACTCAACTTCACCTGACATATCATCCCCAAGCAGATGGCGGACCGAGCGTGTAAATCAGGTCCTAGAAGACATGCTTGAGCTTGTGCTATAGATTATGGAAGAAGGCGGGATAAGAATTTGCCCTATGCGAATTTTCCTACAACAACGACTTTCAAGCTAGCCTACAGATGTCGCCATTTGAAGCATTGTATGGTAGAAAGTGTAGAACCCTCTCCTTTGGGATCAAGTAGGAGAACACCAATTCTTGGACGAGAATTGATAAAAGAAGGTGAAAGTAAGGTAAAAGCAATAAGAGCGTCGAAAGTAGCTCAAACCCGACAAAAGAGTTATGCCGATAATCGTCGGAGAGAACTATCCTTGAGATGGGAGATTTTGTCTATCTCGGGGTAACTCCACCGAGGAGTGAAGAGATTTCAGACTAAAGGAAAACTCGCACCTGCATTGTCGGACCTATAAGATTTTGGCAAAAGAGGTGAAGTTGCTTATCAATTGGAACTACCGGCATCTCTGTCATTTATTCACAATGTCTTCCATGTATCGATTAAAGAAATGTCTCGAGTACCAATGAAGAAACACAGCTCGAGAGCATCGATCTTGAGGAAGATCTCACCTATGTGGAACAACCAATCAAGATTCTCGATGTGGCGAGCAGCGTCACGAAGCAAAGTCATCCGTTCTTGTAAGGTTCAATGGAGCAATCATTCGTAAGAAGAAGCTACGGGAGCGAGAAGAAGTTTTGAGAGCCGAGTATCCCTACCTTTTGTCGACAAAGTCCGAATCTAGGGTCGAGATTCCCTTTAAAGGGGTAGGTTTGTAACACCCAAAATTTCAATTTCATTTAAAAATAAGACTTTATTAATTTTTGTGGATTTTGGAATTTTTAAAAGCTTTTCACTAAAGTATATTAAGGCTAAAAGAATTTATGTGCAAAATCTATTACCAACTAAAAGTTGGAATTATTTTATTTAAGTCCAGAATGCCTCATAGAATTTATGTGAATTTTCTCAAAATTTTTGGACTTCATTTACTATTTTCTAAAGCTTATTTGAATTTCTGGAATTAAATCAATTGAAAAAGAGTTTAAAATCTTCTGCTACAGTACTGGGCCGAAGCCCAGCACTGTGCGCGTCTCGGCCCAACTCTTCCCGCGCGCGAGTAATGCGGGCCGTCCGATCAAAATCGGACGGCCGACAATCAATCCGCCCGCGCCTCTCTCCCGCTTCTGTCTCGTTGGTGGGCCCTCGCCTTGTGCTTCTTCCCGCCCCTTCTTCTCCATGACATCGCTCTCCTGCCGCCATTGATGCCGCACGTGGAGCTTCGTCTCCTCCGTGATTCCCTCCGCCTTAACCCCCGTATTTACGCGCATTAGCATCTCAAGCTTCTCCCGCATTCACCCCCGACATTACCCCCTTCTTAACGCCGGTAACGTCCCCGCGCCTCTCGCCTCCGCCATTACCGCCGCACACGATCTCCATCTCCCGGCCTCCCCCTCGCCTATAAAAGCCGCCCCCGGCTGCGCATTCTCTCCCACACTCCATTCCACCTACTCCCGAAGCTTCGCTCGCTCTCAATCGCCGGCATTTGAAGTTTCCCCGTCAGCGGCCGAAGCTCCATCTTCTTCGATTCCGGCGACAGCAAGCACTCCCCGGCCACCGCGACCGCACCATCAGCTTCAGTGACCTCCGGCGATCCTGGTGCGCGCCTCGTCTTCGCCTAGAGATCCCCGGAGCATCCTCCCCGCCAACGACCGAACCTCGCCGCCGCCTCTCGCCGTCGCCGACCATCTTCCGGCCACGCTCTCGCGTCGCCAGGTAGCGCACTCGCCTCGATGATCGTCTCCTGAATCTTTGCGCACCACCGGAGCTCGCCCGCGCGCCGTTCGCCGGTACCATTGGAACCCGGCGCCTCCCTCTCCGGCGCCGACGTGGACAGCCACCTCAGCACCACCTCACCGTTTTCGTGTGCGTGGCAGCCAAGTCAGCGCCACGTGGTCGCCCGGTAGTACAAGGCCAAAGACACCGCTTCTTCACATCTGTCTTTGTGGCCGAGTCCACCGTGGACTTGGAAAATGCCGTGGACTCAGTCCATGACTGTGCGGGCCCACATGTCGATCTCGATGAGCACAAGATCTTGGCGTCGGTGGCGCAATAAATAGAATTTCCTTTAGAAAATTAATTCGGGAAATCCAGAAATTCTGATTTTTTGAATTAAATTTAGATTTAAACTTCCAGGAGCTCGTATTTCTTCATACAAACTCCGATTTAGGTGATTCAAATTTCTAAATTTGTATAAAATCAAGATCTAGCTAACTAAACCAAAATTATTTAATTTGGAGTTAATTTGAATTTTCATTTGAATTTATTTGTGTTCATTTGAATTCTGTTTGAATTTGGAATATTTTGCGTATAGATTTTGACGACTCCGGAGAGCTTGACCCTATTGAAGAAGTAGAATACCAGGAATTTGAGCAAGGCAAGTTACACCATTGACCATTTTGCCCCAATATTTAAAATTATTTAATTTCTGTTTTAAATTATTATTGCATGCATAATTGTATTTAATTATTTTAAATTCTGTTTTAAATATTTAATTATTCCAATTCCTTTGTATAGCCAAATTTGATTGTTGTATTATCAATTCCTTGTAACCTTAGTCAAATGAATTTAAAATAAATATATGCATAGCAAATGCTTAGACCATGAAATATTTGACTTTGGGAGAATTTAGCCAAAATTTCATAAATTGATAAAAGCCTATGACATTGCTTTGTCATGGTGGACTTTTGCAAATGTCTTTGAAAATTAAAATAAAAGAAAATGGTTTGTACTTGGGCAAACATGGACCGTTGGTGGGTGCAAGTTTATGCAGCCTGTCTCAGTTAGGGGCGAGACCTGGGGTTTTTATTGAAAGTTGCCCAAGTAGATTAAGGACCGGCCTTTGAGCGCATCTTGCAAAAGCTCCACCGTACTACCACATGTTCTGTATGGGCAGAACCAGGCTTAATAATTTGTATTACCTCAGTATTATTTATGCCATTTTTGTTGTGTGGGTGTCGGTTAGACTTTATTCCCACTTGGCGCAAGAGGGGTTTCAGTGGTTAGCCTAATGGAAGTGAAACCTTAGCGGGCATATTGGTATTGAGGTAGTGCATTGGAAACGCCTTGTGATAATTGCCTAGTCACACACCTAAGGAAGTGTGTATTGGCCGACATAACGGGCAAATTATCTCTTGTGGGTAAAGTTGTACAACCTCTGCAGAGTGTAAATCTATTGAATAGCCGTGTCCACGGTCATGGACATCTTGAGCAAAGCCACTCTAAGTTAGATTTGTTTTGGTTTTAAAATAACTTTGGACATGATTTGAGGATGGTTAATCCTTGTGGTAAATTTGGCGGGTAGCCTTGTGATAGGAGGTATCCTTCACCATGTTTCATATGGAGGTTATCCACTATAAAATGATCAATTTTAAATCGATTTTAGTTATGTAATAAAAATGTGCCTTGAAACTTAGTATAACTATTTAAACCAAAAGGCTGATTTATGCAAATAAACCCTACAACCTTCCTTTGAATAACTTATGCATGCATTCTAAATTACATATTGGGTGTAATTTGCGAGCACGGTTGTAGTGCTCACTCTTCTTGAATATTATTATTCAGAGAAGGCTGCTATCCGAAGGTGAGGAGCGGGGCGATTAGGCGCGATCTCGAACGATTACTGTGGCGTATCGTGTGGCTTACTATTATTATTTGCTTCCGCTTAATGTTTTATTTGGCCTCGGCCCGGTTGTAATAAACTCTATGATTATTAAATATACCTTTGGATATGTTTGTGATAACATTTTGTGTTTGTGTACTTCGGAAATCTGGACTAGTGTATGAACACGAGAATTTGGGATCCTTCGTTCCGGGTTCGACAAAGTCGTAGAAGCGGCGAGGGACATAGTCGTAGTAAGACTTACGACTAGGTTCGAGTCGCATGATGAGAACTTACGACTAGGTAATAGTCGTAGAAGGACTTATGACCACACCATAGTCGTAGTGAGACTTACGACTATGGGGGTGATTGTAGGAGAACTTACAATCACTTGTAGGCCTCTCCCTTATAAGCATAAGGGCACTTCAGGGGACTACGGGACGACCTATTTACCCATCACAACACTGCATGCCGGTGAAGCGACCAAGCTACGATGACCGGTCGAATTCCGACCACGGCGGCGCCTCACTTGCGGTTCGCCCGATGGCTCGCGGCTTCTCCGACCACGGTGGTGCGGACAAGGCGAGGATGAGCGTCTTAAAATTTAACGGTTCTACCGGCGGCCAGTACTGGTCGGAGTATGGCTGCTACGGTGGTACGACCACGGAGTGCGGCCGAGGAGGTATGGCTCGGGAGAACTCTCCGAACGGACAATACCAAACGGACAATGAAAACACACCTAAGCTCCTATAGGTCAATGCGAACTTACCTGAGCTGAAGAACGACCAGAGACCCACGGAGTGGCTCTGGCGACGAGTGACCGAACGGCGGCGGTAAGGTTCTCACTAGGCCACAGCGACCTGGGCAAAGAGAGAACCAAACCGAGTGAGAGTTAAGCTCCAAAGAGTAAAGGGGGAGCAGAGGGGGCAAGGACTCGAAGAAGAAAACCCCCGCTGCACCGCCTCCACCGAAGCTCCACACTCAACAATGGCGGTCGAAGAGATTGCGAGGAACTGCAGCTCAAGCAAGCTGGTGAGTGCTAGCTGGAGTTGCGAAAGTGCTAAAGGAAGCTAAGGGTGAAGCAAAGGAGTTTAAATAGAGCAATGGCGGTGAGCAGCGGCGGGTTTTAGTCGGTCAACAACGCCATGAGAGCACTTTGAGGCGATGGGAGCGGTTGAATCATGACCTTCGAGGATGGCGCGACAGGCATTTAATCGCCGTGAGCTAGCCGTTTAAAGCGACCTTAGAGTGGATCAGACGCCTTTGCTTTTCTCCTCTGCGCACGCCATGGCGGGGCTCACGCGAGACGAGAGGAAGGAGACGACTCGTTGGTCGTCGGATTAAATCGAGCGGTGGGCTAGATCAAGCGGATTGAAATGATCCCGGCGTTAATTTGGTCGAGACCGTTCGATGCCGATCAGCGGTGAGTCGGATCGGGTGGTTTACAACGACTCCATCGTTCGGTGGTCGAAGACTATTCGATACCGATCCAACGGCTCACGACCTCGCGCCCGAGCGGCCGAGTTAGCACAGTTAGTGGGTGGACCGAGTTCAGTGGCTCAAGCCCGAGTCCGACTCGAACCTAAGGAATAGTGAAAACAAGTTAGGGTTTGAATTTGAATAACTGATTTTTGAGGAATTATTTAAGGCAGCAAGCAAGCTCCAAAAATCACGAAATTTTAAGCGGAGATTCTTGGTGAGCAGGGAGGAATAATCTCAGAGACTTTTAATATCTTGAATTTTCCTCGAAATTCGAAAGGTGAAAGCTATGGCTTGACCCGGCTTTGACTTCGCCTCCACAAATTATCAAATAATCTCTAAAAATCATGAGATAATTGGAGGTGTTGCCAATCCTCCCTAGAACTCGGGAGAAATATCTCAAGGGTTTGGCACAAGATCTATGTCAAGGAGGTTCTTGATTGGAGTCAAATGGAGATTGGATTTTGATTTTCCATAATTCTTTTTTGAAAGAATTACGGAGATGACCAAGGGCTTTAAGATGCAAGAAAAGTTTTAATTTCTCCTGATTTTCTTACATTTGAAACACAAACCCATTTTGGGATGTTACAAAACCTCCCCCTTACAAAAATCTCATCCAGAGATTTGGCTCACTCGATAAAGAAGGATGGATAGTGATGCACGGAGGCGATCTTCTCTTTCCCAAGTAGCCTCATCCTCAGAATGGTTTGACCACTGAACTTTAAGGAATCTAATGGTTTTATTCCTTGTTCTTCGTTCAGTCTCATCAGTATGCGAGCAGGGTGCTCGCGATAGGTCAAATCTTCTGGACATCGAGTTTCCAGCGGGCTTCCTCGATTGGAACACGGAGGCACTTCTTTAATTGGGACACATGGAAAACATCATGTACCCCCTCGAGTGCGGTGGCAATTCCAACTTATAGGCAACAGCTCCTTTCTTCTCGATAACGCGGTAAGGACCGACATATCGAGGAGCTAACTTGCCCTTGACGCTGAAACATTGATGGCCCTTCAAAGGAGAGACTTTGAGATAAACAAAGTCATTAGGCTCAAAGCTCAACTCACGACGGCGGCGATCCGCATAGCTCTTTTGCTGGATTGAGTGTGCGTAAGCGATCGCGAATAAATTTGGACTTGACTTTCGGCCTCATTGATCGAGTCGGACCAAAGAAAGGTCTTTCGCCGTCTCGACCAATTCAGCGGGGTTACGCACTTTCTCCGTATAAGGCCTCAAAGGTGCCATGCCGAGGCGGCTGCAAAGCGTTGTTGTAGGAAAACTTCGGTAAATGGCAAGCATTTCTCCCAATTCTTTCCATATGAGAGAACACAAGCACGAGCATGTCTTCCAACACTTGGTTGACCCTTTCGGTCGACCATCGGTTTGGGGGTGATATCTTGTGCTAAAGGTGAATGGATTCCCATAGCCTCTTGCAAACTTTGCCAAAAGCGAGAGGTGAAGAGAGAACCACGATCCGAGACAATTGTCTTGGGTACCCCATGTAAGCTCACGATGCGGGCAATGTAGAGATCCGCCATGAGACCTACGGAGATCCGTCTTATTTGGAAGGAAGTGAGCCACCTTAGTTAGCCGATCAATGACAACCCAAATGGCATCATTGCCCTTGGAAGTCTGAGGCGGACCGGTGATAAAATCCATCCGATCGAATCCACTTCCATTCGAGGGAATAGGCAAGAAATTTGGCGATCTGGCGCTTTGGGCCGATGCTCGGCCTTGACACGGCGACACACGTCGCTTTCGACAACGAACCGTAATTTCCCTCTTCATTCGGGTCCACCAAAATCTCGGCGGAGATCTTGATACATCTTGGTGGCCGGGATGAATAGACAAAGCGAATCATGGGCTTAGCGGAGAATCAAATCCGCAATTCCATGTCCTTTGGAACCACAAGGCGTTGCCCGAACCTTACAACACCATGCTCATCCTCAGAAAAGCACTTGGCTGTCCCGTTCTTGATATTTTCCTTGATGCGGCTTACTCCGGCATCCGATTCTTTGGCGGTTTTAATTGATCCACCAAGGTTGGTTGCACAACCAAGGCGTGAGGAACCATGCTCAACCAAACCTAAGTTGAGATCTTTGGAATTCCCCGGAAGAGTGGGTGGCGCCCTGGAGCAACAAGGCATTGCAATGCGCTTTGCGACTAAAGCGCATCGGCAGCGACATTAGCCTTGCCGGATGGTAGTGAATACCCATGTCATAATCCTTGACCAACTCCAACCATCTCTTTTGCACGAGGTTGGATCTGGTTTGGTGAACAAATACTTTAGGCTTTTGTGATCGAATACACTTCACAACGATTACCGATTAGGTAATGTCGCCAAATCTTAAGTGCATGAATCACGCAGCCAACTCCAAGTCATGGGTAGGATAGTTGAATTCATGGGGTCTCAATTGCCTTGATGCATAGGCCACTACCTTGCCTTCTTGCATAAGGACACAAGCGAGCCCTCGGCGAAGCATCGCAAAAGATATCGAAGCTCGGTGAATATCGGGAAGAACGAGGGCGGGAGGCGGTGGTCAAGCGCTTCTTAAGTGCTTGGAAGCTTTCCTCACAAGCATCGGACCACAAGAACTTCTTGTCCTTCTTGAGCAACTCCGTCGCCGGCCGCGATCTTGGAGAAGTTCTCGATAAAGCGGCGATAATATCCCGCTAAACCAAGAAAACTCCGCGCCGGTTGCGAAGTAAGGTGAATCCATGAAAGAACATCACGACCTTGCTAGGATCAGCGGCTCGCCTCTATTTGAAAGAATATGACCCAAGAAGGCCACTTCCCTCAATCGAGCAGCGCGACTTGTGAACTTCGCATCACGGTGGTACTCCGAAGCTTGCCTAACACAAGCCTCGGATGCTCATCATGTTCCTCCTCATCCTTGGAATAGATGAGAATATCATCGATGAAGACCACGACAAACTTATCCAAATACTCCATGAATACGAATTCATGAGGTTCATGAACAAAGCGGGAGCATTGGTTAAGCCAAATGACATGACGGTGTACTCATACAAGCCGTAGCGAGTAGAAAGCCATCTTTGGAATATCCTCAGTCGTATCCGAACTTGATGATATCCCATTCTCAAATCGATCTTGGAGAACACTCGAGCTCCGGTTAATTGATCAAAGAGATCATCAATGCGGGGCAATGGATACTTGTTCTTTCTGATTGCCGTTAAGCGGACGGTAATCAACGCACATGCGCAAAGTATGGTCCTTCTTCTTTACGAAGATTGCAGGACAACCCCATGGAGATGAGCTAGGGCGGATGAAACCTTTTTCTTGCAGCTCATTAAGTTGCTTCTTCAACTCCACCAACTCGTTCGGTGGCATCCGATAATGCCTCTTTGAAATTGGGCGATCACAGGAACCAACTCAATGACAAACTCGAGGTCTCGGCTGGTGGCATCCTGGAAGAGCTTCAGGAAAGACATCGATGAAGTCACAGACTGTTGGGACTTCACTAATATCTAGAGCGGGCTTCGCTCCAAGCGCGAAGAGATGCGGACCTAGCAGTTTCGGCGAAAAGCGAACCTGCTCGCCGGAAAGACTAGATAAAGAGATACACTTCTTGGCACAATCGATTTGTCCCTTATGCTGAGACAACCAATCCATACCAAGAATTACATCTAGACTTGCTGAATGAAGGAGGATAAGATTCGCGAAGAATCTCACTCCCTCGATCTCGATTGGGACATCCCTACACTCAGATTGACTCTTATCTCCAAACCGGGAGAAGCGAATGAGCAACGGGACCAACAATGGAGTAAAATGGAGCTCATTAATAGCAGCAAAAGACTCAGAAACAAAAGAATGAGATGCTCCTGAATCAAACAAAACAGTAGCGGAATGAGAGTTAACAGAAAGTGTACCTAGCACGACGTCGGGTGCCTCCTGCGCCTCCTCTGCTGAGATGAGGTTGACGCGACCACTACCCATGCCTTGGGTAGCGAGGGCGATCTTGAGTCTGAGAAGAACCACCTCCTGGCCCGTGTCCTCCATTAGGACGAGAGGCTGCTCCTGTCTTCTTAGGGCATTGGTTTGCATAATGCCCCTTCTGGTTGCAAGCGAAGCAAGTGACTCCGGCGGCCGGGTTGCGGGGACCATTCTGCTGACTCGCAGGTGCACGTGATTGGGACACGGCCTGCGAAGGACGAAGAGCAGTCTTGCGGCCTCGAAGTCTTGAAGCTCTTGCCGCGACCCACGAGACGGACCAAAGCGGGATAGCGGCCTAGATGACTTGTGGGCCTCCCACTTACGCTTGCGGGAATCCACAAGTGCTCTCCCGACGTGCTCAGCGACGATGGCCTTGTCCACCAAGGTCTGAAAATCAGGGAAGTCAACGATAGATAGCTTGTCCTACAGCTCCTCAGACAAACCATCCTTGAACTTCTCTTGCTTGGCCTCATCAGTGGCCACCTCTTCAGGAGCATAACGAGCCAAATGGTTGAACTCGTACAAGTACTCGTGATTGAGAAAGCGTCCTTGTGCGGCGACAAGAACTCCTTCTTCTTGACCTCATCGGTGGAAGGAATGTGACTCCGACGGAAGGCGATGCGGAACTCCTCCCGGTGATGGTGTGACCGTCAGGCTGCATGGCGAGAAAACTCTCCCACCAAGACAAAGCTGCACCCTCCAAGCTGGTGCGATGCGACAGCGCCTTCTCGTGCTCGAGCGCTGCGCTATCTGGCTTTCGCTCAACGAGGCGAAGCCAATCGTCTGCGTCAAGCGAGTCCTCGGACACGGAGAGCGTGGGAGGTGAGTGCGAAGAAACTCCACGAGTCCCCACGCGGTGATGTCCACTCCCTTGCGGACCACGAAGCCGGTAAGAGGCGGAGGTGTTCTTGCGCGATGGCGTCGAAGAATCCTCATCTCTGCCTGCAGTTCGCTCGATCTCAAGAAGGACCTCGGCCATGGTCGGAGGAGGAGGAAGATCCTCGTCGGACGGTGGCGGCCTTAGCCGCTCGTGTCGTCCGGCCATCTGTTACAAGAAATTTTGGTTAAACTAGACTAAAAACAAAGCAAAGAAAGCGAAAAGCTAACGGTAGGGAATGGAATGTCACCTAACAGAAGGCCAAAAGCGATAAGTGTATAAACTTAGACACCTTATAAAAAGACTCCAAAAGCGACAAGGAATTACCACACCAAAGCTCAACTTCCCAATGCAACTAACGTATTGAATGAGCAGTAATCGATCGAGAAGATAAAAATCAAAAGATTAAGGTAAGATCTAATACCACTAAAGAGTAAGATTAAATCAGAGAAGTTAGCGTTAGATACATAGCTAACTAGTACCACATCTTACCCTTCTATTCCCACAAATTTCAGTCGGTTAACCTCTCATTCTCTACCCCATTTGGAACCTTTGAGCCTGTTGTCCGGAAATTGAAAGATCGCTGTCCAGGTTTCACATCCAAGCTTCTAGTCGCAATTTATCCATTCCAGAAGCTTCAAAACCTTGTAGAGGGCAACCACCACTTCAATTTGCCAAGCTCATTAGTTCCCAAAATCCAATTAAACAGTAACAACTATTTTGGAAGGAAGAAGAGGAAAAGAATTTTCAAAACTCAACTTAGAGTAAGATAAGAGGAGAAAGCGAAGATAGGTAAGGAATAAAATCTGAGAATTCCTTAAGCTTTCATAAACCATTTGATACTTTGAAAATAAGGTTTTTCAAAATATCCTAAAAGACGACCAAGCTTGGGTTACTACGGTCAGTATGGCTCTGATACCAAACCCTGTGAGACCCCGGTTTATCCGGCTTGTAATGCTTAACCATCCATTCGGTCCTAGCATCACAAATCAGATAATCCGAGACTCGAGACATGTATACTTCCCAGAAATGCAGTATACATACCTCTTTACAAAGTTCATGCATCAATTCCATTCATTCACATAGAACCGAAGCAAAACAACAAACCAGAAGATATCATAAATAAAAGATGGATATTACAAAAGAGAGGCCGACCGGCCAAATACATACATAGACAAAAGAAGTAAACAGCGGAAGCAAAAGTGCCATAAGATGGCCATAAACAAAAGAGCCAATCAGTGTGCCTTTACTCCACAAGGCAACCGACCGGACCGCCAAGCTAGTCGTCGAATCCACAGCACATTTCACAAAAGTGAGGCCCTTGGGGCTCACCTTCCTCCCCTGCAACAAAGAGCCCAGCAAAGCCGGGTGAGTACTTTGAATGTACTCGCAAGACTTACGTGTAGAGTAACAGACCTGAACATAACTATATGCAAGCTTTTCAAGTGGAGGTTGTAGGTTTCGTTTTTAGCATAAAGCAAATTTTATTTGCAATAAGATAGTACATTTAAAAGCAAGTTAACAAATCAGTTTTTTTAATGTTCAAATAATCGTAAACGACAACAATATAACAGTAGATAGATGACAAGAGCGATCCTGAAGTGACTAACCCATTAGTCACCACAACAATAGCATGAATTACCCATTCATACCACCCATGTCAAATTTTAACTTAAAGGTTGTAGTCTAGTTCTTGCACGACCTTACCAAGCATGTCCATAACCTAGGGACGAGGCTATTCAAATAGTTTTATCCTGCTGAGGGTGTACCAATGTACCCACGCGCGGACCGCCTTTTGCCAAACTATTAAGCACACTTCCTTAGGTATGCAGCAGCGGCTAAGTCCTACGAGACCTTTCCAATATTGTGAATTATTCACGAGCCGCCCGTATGGATAGAAACCCATACGTTGTGTCGGAGTCATTGTAAAGCCTCGGTCAACTATCCGTCTCAGGTAAAGCCTTGGACAACTACAATGCTCCTCGAGGTGGAGAGCCTACCCGGAATCTCCACCACCGCACACCCGACACAAGAACACCGAGAACACATATCATGTTTCACACAACACACACAACCCCTCCTGCGACTCGGAGATAACCCACGCAAAGTACTAAGTCAAGAGAGGTCCCATATCCCTCTCGCGTGGTTAGCACGCATAAGAGCTTGGCTTAGTGACACAAGTAACTCGGTCCTTGATGACCTAGGCACCATTCCATTCACACCAACAGATCACACCAACATACCATTGTGCCCGAGTCGAAAACAGTTTTATTTTCAGTTTTTGACTTTACAAAGTAACAAAGCACAATGTGCTGGACGTAATGGAGTAGGAATAAGATTTGTGTGATCAACATCATCGACCAAGTCGATGATTGCCCAATACTACCGACATCTAAGCATTTCTAAGCATGACATCGAAAAGACAAAAGCAGTATAATTAAATCAGGGCTCTAATCCACGGTGATGTTAATAACCTATGGTTGTGGCAGGGGATAACAATTTGAGGGCAACAGTGCAATAGGAATAAATACCTCTAATCGGGAAAATTAATTTGACACAAAAGCATGCATACATATGAGTTGTAAATAAGATATTAGACTTGAAAGTAAAAGGGATTAACAAGATCAAACTGCTTGTCTTCTTGCTGTGGGGCCAAGATGTTGCTGAGGATCAATTATGTTGTCAATGTGCTCTTCGGATCCTAACGAAAAGGCGAAAAGCAACCAATAAGAACGAATAAAATGCAAAGACTCAACAACAAACTTTAAAAATTCTGAAAATCTTACCGAAGCAAGGTACTGATTTAATAGGAATTTAGCAACAAGAATCAATCGATTTGGATTCTTAATGCTAAAGATAAGACCAACAGAAGGTCTTACGACCAGGTAGTGGTCGTAGCAGAACCTACGACTGGGTACTAGTCGTAGACAGAGTTACGACTTGGTACAAGTCGTAGAAGTACGACCGGGACATAGTCGTAGTAAGACTTACGACTAGGTTCAGGCCGCGACAGAACTTACGACTAGGTAATAGTCGTAGAAGGACTTATGACCACGCCATAGTCGTAGTGAGACTTACGACTATGGGGGTGATTGTAGGAGAACTTACAATCACTCGTAGGCCTCTCCTTATAAGCATAAGGGCACTTACGGGGACTACGGGGCGACCTATTTACCCATCACAACCGCGCATCGGTCGAAAGCGACCAAGCTACGATGGCCGGTCGAATTCGACCACGGCGGCGCCTCCCGCGCTCGCCCGGTGGCTCGGCGGCTTCTCCGACCACAGTGGTGCGGACAAGAAGCGAGGATGGCGTCTAAAATTTAGCAGTTCTCTGGCGGCGATCTTGGTCGGAGTATGGCTGCTACGGTGGTACGACCACGGAGTGCGGCCGAGGAGGTATGGCTCGGGAAACTCTCGAGCGGACAATACCAAGCGGACAATGAAAACACACCTAAGCTCCTATAGGTCAATGCGAACTTACGAGTGAAGAGCGACCGAGACCCACGGAGTGCTCCGTGACAGTGGCCGAGCGGCGGCGGTAAGGTTCTCGATGAGCCCACAACGACTGGGCAAGAGAGAACCAAATCGAGTGAGTTAAGCTCCAAAGAGTAAAGGGGAGCGAAGGGCAAGGACTCGAAGAAGAAAACCCCATTGCACCGCCTCCACCAAGCTCCACACTCAACAATGGCGGTCGAAGAGATTGCGAGGCTGCAGCTCAAGCAAGGCTGGTGAGTGCTAAATTGGAGTTGCGAAAGTGCTAAAGGAAGCTAAGGGTGAAGCAAAGGAGTTTAAATAGAGCAATGGCGGTGAGCAGCGGCCGGGTTTTCGATCGGGTCAACAACATCATGAGAGCACTTTGAGAGCGATGGGAGCGGTTGAATCATGACCTTACGAGGATGAGGCGACGGGCATTTAATGCGTGTGAGCTAGCCGTTTAAAGCGACCTTAGAGTGAGCCTGCGCCACTACTTTTCTCCTCGCGCCACGCCATGGCGGGAGCTCACGCAGCGGACAAAGGAAGAGCGACTTCGTTGGTCGTCGGATTGAAATGATCGGCGTTCGGTGGTCGAAGAGCGTTCGATCTTGATCCAACGGCTCCACGACCTGGCGCCCGACGACCGAGTTGGCACATTTAGTGGGATGGACCGAGTTCGATGGCTCGAGGCGAGTCTGACTCGAACCTATGGAATAGTGAAAACCAGTTAGGGTTTGAATTTGAATAACTGATTTTTGAGTAATTATTTAAGGTAGCAAGCAAGCTCCAAAAATCACAAAATTTTAACTGGAGATTCTTGTGGCAGGGGAGGGACCTCACATAAAATTTCGAGAGACTTTAATGTCTGAATTTTCCTCCGAAATTTGAAAGTGAAAGCTATGGCTTGACCAAGCTTTGACTCGCCTCCACAAATTATCAAATAATCTCTAAAAATCATGAGATAATTCGGAGGTGTTGCCAATCCTCCCTAGAACTCAGGAGAAATATCTCCAAGGGTTTGGCACAAGATCTATGTCAAGGAGGTTCTTGATTGGAGTCAAATGGAGATTGGATTTTGATTTTCCATAATTCTTTTTTGAAAGAATTACGGAGATGACCAAGGGCTTTAAGATGCAAGAAAAATTTTAATTTCTCCTGATTTTCTTACATTTGAAACACAAATCCATTTTTAGGATGTTACAAGAACAGTGGTGGCGTAGAGGCGACAGTAATCGGGACGCGATGCCGGCGTGGCTGGGCGATGGGCGAGCGTCAGGCGAGCGACATGGTGCTACTGATTGCTGGGACGTGGCACCAACGCCAGGGCAGCGTGTCGTCGGGAGGGAGAGAACAGGAGGGAGAGTGCTGTGGGCTAGGCTGAAGGGGAAACCAGAGAGGGGGTGGGAAAACTGGTGGGCAAAGACGTGTAGCCTAAGGCCGGTTTTGGCTGGGAAACAGGGAAGTGAAAGAAAGTGAAAGGGAAAGAGAAGAAGGAATACATATGAACCAAAATGATGGCCAGCATTTCGGGTATTTTGTTACATTCCGGTTTTCACTTAACAATATCTTATCCAACTTTAAGCATTCTGAAGGTTGAATTGAACCTAGGTCTCTAGCCTTAGGGTTTCAGCTTCCCAAAACGTGTCCTAAAGAACGAATGCGGTTAAAATTACTCTCCAAAAAGCACGCATATAAGATAGTAATAGATAACAACCAAAAAGTTTTAAAACATCCCATATTTTTATTTCTTGGACTTCTTACAAAATTTTTTGGGTTGTTACAACAGTGTACTACTTACTATCTACCGCCACGGCCGGTGATGGTGTACTACTGCTTGCCGCTGCCGTCTCATCAGGCGAATCATTGCTGCATCAAGAAGATTGTACTTGCTACACCATAATTTCATGTGAAAAAATCTGTGAATTTTTTTTTGGTATATTCATACATTTAAAGCTGCGAGTGCAAGGTAAAAAAATTCAAAGAAAAAAAATGCTCTTGGCCTCCTTTTTTAAAGCGTTAAATTGTGTTGTATATTCTACATTTGACAAAGTTCATACAAATCGGAACCGATCTCAAAATTTAGCGGGGCCACAGAAACTAAAATCGTCAACAGGGCGATTTTTCTCACTGTGGCTACAGTACATCCTCAGTGCACTACTTTCTGGCGTGTTTTAGCCCTCTGCCTTTTTCCTGTCTCAGCTTTGCATTGTGCTTCTTTGCCGGGATCTGGTTCCAAAGATGGGATGTAATAACCATTTGTGATACAACTCAAGGCGTTTTTTTTTTAAAATCCAGTAGTAATAAAAAGGATAGCATTATACCGTTTGGGAACGTGCGAAATTATTTTAGGTCGCTACAAGAATTGAATTGCTATGCATGTGTTTCAGATCAGACCCTCAGATAATCTAAATCCGATTGCATAGTTGTCGCGGTTATCGGTGCCATCCATTAGTCGGCCTATTTGCCAAAAATAATAAAAGAAGAATGTAAAGTAACCGTGATGTGAGTTGGGACTTACGACTCGGAAGACTTCGTGATTTGGAAACGCGTCCTGGGAGAAACGCGGACGCTGTTGGCCCTTAGCACACAAGAATTCCAAATCTAACATTTTTAGTGTTAAAATTTCATTTTTAGCCTCCTCTTACAACCAGCTGCGTTCGGGCACCGCAGCACCCCGCCTCCTACGCCTCTGTACCATAGCAGCAAGCTGCTGCACCCCCACACAGCAGTAGGTTGGATATTGTAGCAATTCCTAGTTTTTCTTAAAAAAATCATTTAAGTATACTTTTTTGAGGAATTTCTAAATATAGCAAAATAGCTCAAAAAATTATGAGTATTTTTGTGGAGCCTCCTGGCACAGTGTACTTGCTTGTATATTTTTTTTTCAAAATTTTATCTACTCTAATTTTTTCTCAAAAATTTATTAAAATATATTGTATGTAGGAATTTTCTAATATAGAAAATGAGGTCCAAACTTTATAATTTTTTTCCAGGCTCCTTACACAGTGGAATTGATTGTGTAATTTTTCCATTTAAGTATATGTGCTAAAGAAGGAAGGTTCTAAATATTTTCTACGAAATTAAAAGCAGTCATCAATTGGTAGCCTTCCTTGCTTGATTCATTTTCTTTCCTGTTGAGCCATGAAAGCAAGGCTATATTGCAAGTATACCTCTTCTAGTGGAATTCCAGAAAGAATCATTAAATGCAACGGTGAATCCTCCATATTTGGCATAGTCAAATGCAATTGTAATGACAGATGAAAAGAGAGGTGGATCAAACACAAACAGGTGAATAAAAAAACTAAATTAAAATGGTAGACTACTAGAACTACACAAACAGGTGAATAAAAAAAAAACTAAATTAAAATGTAGACTATTAGCACTTATAACATAAGAGTACAAGTTCTAGAGCATAAAGAATCAAATAACTATGTCAAATTGTACTATGCAGTGCATAAAGAGTATGAAACCACACTATTTCAATCTAACATTTTAGGGCATTTTCATAATCACACTTAGTATTCTTAGCCCCTTCAATTTCATTTTGTAGAAGCTCTATAAAGTACCCTGCTTTAACTCCACCATAGTGAAGTACTATGGTCAAGAATCTTGATGTTAATGTCCTTTTCGGTTGCTTGCTAAGGAAAAAAATGCAATGATTTATTTATTATGAACCAACAAAATATGAATTTTACTAATCAAAATTCTTAAGCTGTTGAGAAAAGGGGAGCAACCTTGCACATACATCAATATATCCTTCTCACTTTTACACTTAACAATGTTTTTCTCTAAAATGCGGACGTCTGAAGCTCCAGACCTCTGGGCTAAGCTACCACACCATGTTTGATTCACCAATCAACTCATTGAAAATCATACCATGTTTGACACAATTTTATAGCATATAAAATTATGAAAAAAATACACAATTAATTCCACTACGTAAGGAGCCTTGAAAAAATGAAAGCTGTTGATATTGAATATTCTCAATCTGAAAATGCCACCCACCTCTTGGCTGCAATCAACACCAAGGAGTGGGAGATGAAGGCTACTGCTATAGAAGAGAATGTTGATCTTTCGAGTCTTACTTTAGAATTGCTTTATAGTAAACTCAAGACTCATGAAATTAAAAGAGTTGATCATCCCAAGAAGGATAATTTAGCTTTGGTAGCAGATCCTCACAAAAAAGCTTTTGATGACTCTTTTGAATCTTCTTCTGGATTTTCATTTGCTTGCTTATCTGCGATTTCTGAGGAGGAGCTTGAAAATATTCCTGAGACAGAGTTAGCCCTTTTAGCTAAAAAATTCACACGGGCTTACAACAATGTGAGAAATAAAAGAGAGGTGGTCTGTTACTTGCTATGAGTGTGGAGAGCTTTACCACATCAAGACCAATTGCCCCAAGCTAAAAGGTAAGGGTAAGCATAGGGAGGAGAAGGCGACTTGGAAGAAGCCTCATGAGAACAACTCGAGTATGATCTTTGTCAAGCTCATAAAGGCCGCTCAGGGTCCTTGCCGCTTTTGGAGAGCAATCCATTAGTGATGTGGACTCAGGGAGCGAAGAGGAAAAGAAAGGGAAGGCCAAGGACTTTCTTGGCATGTGCTTCATGGTGACAAGCGACATTGATAATGATGAGGTATCTTTTTCTTATGATGAGCTTTTTGCTAAATATAATTCTATAGTTGAGCAAGTGCTTAGTCAAGATGAAGCGCTAGAATTTGTCATGACTAAAAATAAGAAACTAGAGTCAAAAATTGGTAAACTGAAACTAGAACTTGCAAATGTTAAGACTCTTGAACCTGATGAATGTTTATCTTGTCATGCTATGCATTGAAATTACCAATTTACAATCTGCTCATAATATTGCTTTACAACAACTTGAAAATGCTAGAACCGAGCTAATTGAAATTAAATCTACTCCTTGTGAGAAATGCTTAGAGTCTAGCAAGTTGATTGCTTCTGATGTGATCGATTCTAGCCCTTGCACTTCATGCTTAGAAAAAGAACGTGAAATCAAAGATATCTTAGAAGCTGCTAGAGTCAAATATGCTAAGCTTAAGGACAATATTGAAAATACTACTTGTGCTTCATGTTCCGCTCTTAAGCTTGAAATTGCTTTGTATAAGGAGAAATCAATGGATAAAACTTGTGATGCTTGTGTTAACTTGAGAAAAGAAAATGCTTACCTTCATGATACATTAGAGAAATTTTCTAAAGGTAAGAAACAATTAAACATGATTCTTGACAAGTCTAAAACTCCTTATAAGAAGCAAGGTTTAGGATTCAATTCTTTTCAAGACAATTCAAACCCAAAAGTCATTCAAGTCTTGGAAAAGGTTTAATTGAATTCAAAACCCAACTGCAAAAACATCTTTTAAATCTGCGGGTTTTGCCCAACCTTGTATTAACTCAAATGGTGCTTCTTCTAGTGGTACCAAGTACCATTGCACTTATTGTAAGAAAGGTGGACATTTGATTGAATTACATTGGCGTAGGTTGAAAAATGATAGGAAAAATCTTGATAGAATTTCATTCGGGCAACCTAGAGCTTTTATGAGACATGGTAACACTTGAAAAGAATAAACACGGATTAGGATTTTCTCACATGCTAATCATCATGATTCTACATATCCTAATTCTCATGTTCTTGAGTGCCGGTCGACATTTGGTGGTCACCGGTCCGACCGATTAGTCACCGGTCGACCGCCTTGACTACGCCGATCAGACCGCTCTCTGACGATTTAATTCCCATGTTAACTTAAACATTGCTCATAACGAATTTTAGATGAAATCAAGGATAACATACGCTTTGCATACTACTCATGAGCGTGTGTCTCGATCTTGGGTTCACAAGTCTTGTTTAACTAACTTGATGTCGAGACACATCGTTCTTCAATGCCTTGATTTTTGGGATTGCGCGAAAGAGGAAGGACACGTGCTTTGTCAACTCCATTTGTTCACGTCATATTAGGAGACTCAAGATGGTTCACCTTCTTCACTTGATCGACGGGTTTCAAGCATCTCAGAGAACTTCCCATCGCCGAGCCATTAAGCTCTTATTCAGTACTTACACTCTACTCTCTTTGTATGGCATTTGATATTCTGTTCTTTATCCTTGTCCATTCGGGGTTTTCTTATCCTAATTGTGCGGGCTGTCGGCTAGATAGGAAGAGTACCTCAGGCGCTTGTCACCCACTAGATTCTTCTCTTGTATCTTATTTTTATCCTCACCAAATCTTTAGACCCAACTAGGTTTGCCACCTTGAGAAGCGAGTTAGGGTTATTTATCCTTATGGGTTGGTTTGAGGGGAGTTTGATCTTTTCGATCTTTCCTTGTTCTTTTGATCTTTTATTGTTCTTTTTGAACTTAGTGATCTTTTTGAACTCTTTAGGTTTTTAGGCTTTTTAATTGCATCTCATTGTGTCATATTGCATTCAAATGAAAAATCTAACAAGTGGTTACAACAAGTGGTATGAAAAATCCAAAAAGATGCATTGTAATATAAGTTTTTACCTTATCTTTTAAAATCGATGAAGCTTTGCCTATTACCCTTTAGAGCTTTTGTATTTCAATTCTTGCTCAATGTCATGTCTAGTTCTTTGACTTGCTAGAACTATCATGCTTTTACATGTGTAGCTAAGTCTTTGCTATATGAGCTAGAATCTTTTAAACAACTCAAACTAAGAAATTGCAATTTGTGGATGTTTTAGCGAGTTGCGTAATTAGTGCTCCTCTTGTGACATTGGCCTGTCGAATTGCTTTGTTAGCTCTTTGATCTAAAATTGACCATTACTTGAGCTTTTGTGTTCTTGAGATTCTAAAAGCGCACTTGTGAAAAATGAAAATCAAGATTGTCTTATGCTTAAATTGTGCCAAACTATTCTTACGAGGCCTTGTCAAATGACATGAACTTGGAGATAGTTTGATGAACCAAACGATCTCATGGGGATTTGCTTGTCAGAAATGACATGAACCTCAAGATTTGTCGCCCGGTAGAAGCTTAGAAAGAGTTTGTGGATGGCTCCTAGTCCAGGATCTTCTTTACTAAGATATACCTTTAAACAACTTTTGGTGAAGCTTAGGATGAGTTTGTGGATGGCTCCTAGTCGAGGATCTTGTCACTAAGTTAGATCATTAGTCAACTTCAATATTCAATGCAAATGAGAAAAATGTTGACAAATGGGCGTTTACAAAATTTTGAGCAAAATGATTCAATACGGGACTTGATTGACTCTTCTGTGGTCTTTGTTAGATTTTTGATCTCACTTTGACATTTGACATGGCCAATTTCACTTTAGGATCCTGTTGATGAACTTCTTTGAATTTGAGCGTTGCTTAAATTGATCAAATCTCTTGCTTTACTTTTGAGCCTTTGTGCTTAGCCTTGATATATATGTCTTACCATGATCTTGCTAAGTATTTGTCGGGCTTGATATCTTTGTTTGTGCAATATTAGAGATACTAGCTTGTTCTTTTGGGTAATCTCCAAAGCTTCTTGTAATCAAAAATTGAAAAATACAAAAATGAAGCCACTCCATTGCACTTCATACATACTCCTGTTTATGCTTCTTTTATTTCTGCTTCTTTCTTTATCATCTATTGGTTATCTCTGGATGAGAGGAAGGCGTGATTCCTTGATGAATCCATTGTCAAAGGGGGAGAAGATGTGTTAATTAATGAGAAGATATTTCTTTGGGAGAAGATGTGTTATATTTCTTTGCTATTTTTATTTGGAGAAGATGTGTTAATGAGGAGATATTTCTTTGTTGGGGAGAAGATTAAACAAAGGGAATGGCGAAAAGTTGAAAGTTTTGAAAATTGAGGATCATAGTGAGGGGAGTTCTTGAGTTGCATTCTTATTGTCTTATTGTATATTCGAACTTGAATTGCATTCTTTTATCCTCACAATGATCATAGGTCAATTGAACAATTGTTCTTTCATATGGACCTCATGTGAGAATTTTGACCCTTTTAAAATCAAAGTTTTTATGCTTACTTTTGCTTTGTCTCACATGCCTATACTATTACGATGCCGGCTTGGTCATTTTCATTGCTTTTTCTTGCTTATGGACCAAGTTGTGCCTTTGTCTGCTGCGAGTAAACTTCGTTTTCAAACCTCTTACTTACATTTTACGGATAATTGCCAATGTGTTCATCAAGGGGAGATTGTGGATTTCATGGGGATATGTTCGGATCTTAGGATGATGTGACAATTGGCAATGGCGTTTACGGTTTGTCGTTTCACACGTTTTCGACAAAGTGTCGAGCTTCTTTCGACGAGGCGGTCCGGCCGGTCCTTGCAGTGATCCGCCGGTCCCAAATCGGTCGGACCGGCCATATGGAAATGATCGGACGGCGGTGACAAAGTGGTCAAAATGAGTGGGCCAAAAATAGGTGTTGTAGGCAAGTGAGGGATCCCAATGCACTTGGTCTCATAATTTTTGAGTCTCGATGAAGTTCTATTGGTTTAAGTTTCGGAAGGTTTGGTTTTGGGAGCTTGAATTTGGCTAAGTCTAAGGCGGTCCGGCCGGCTCACGAGGAGCGGTCCGGCCGCCATGAGCGGATCGACCGGCTCACTGGAGAGGTCGGCCGGTAACTACTGAACGTCGGCCAACCGTGGCGATGTTGGTTTGTTAGGTCAAAGTCATTGGTTTCATGGCATATGATTTGCATGATGCATGTTTTGACTAACATGGGTCAAGTTGTGAAGAACTTGTTCCCGAATCGTGTTTTCTTATGCGTGGTTGTGCGGTGGCTTGGTGGTCAGCGGCGGTCAGCGGCAAGGAGAATCGGGACTAGACTTGAAGAGTTGAGGTCGAGCGATCGGCGATGCGGGTGGGGTCAACGACTCAAGCGTGACACAAGATGGACAATGGTGACCTATTGGCAAATCCATGGCGCATGGTGAAGCGGTTTAGGTCAAAAGGTTAAAAACGGCGCTTGCGAAGCGTGCGTATGTGACCCGTTTGTTAGTGGGCCTTAACGGGGCCCAATTAAGTCAAACCCTAAGAGTTTTAGGCCTCCACTATAAATAGGAGGAGATGGTGGCTGCACCTCTCTCTCTCTCACCTTTTATGTTTCAAAACCCTAATTGTCTTTAGGGAGTTGAGGTGGAGGCAAGGGCTCTTGATGGTTTGTGATGAATTCGTGATCTTTGATTGTCTCTTGATCCATGATGGTGTGGATGTAATCCGGCATCAACCACGAAATCAATCTATGCAAGGTTTGCTTGAGATAAGTCTCTTTTCGTTCTTGCTTTCAATTTCGTGTTTTTAGGGCTTTCTTTGATCCAGCGAGTTTGTGATTGATTCTTTCCGTGAATTAGCTTGCTGTGATATGTGTGAATCTATCTAGCATCATCTTGATCATCAATCTCTCACGAACAAGCTTTAGGATCAAGTTTTCGTTCTTGCGGTTTTAGACCTTACATTAATCAATTGACAATTGCTCAAGATCATTCCAAGAATTATCATAATATTCGATTGGAATAGGTCCTCAATAGCATAGAGAAGGTGTGTGCAAAGTTTCGTGAAGTTTGGAGTTGAGAATCAAAAGTTAGACCTAATTGCAACCGTCATCGGGCTGATTTTCTTGTTTGGATCGGTTACGTAGGCTGCCGGTCCGACCGCCGTCACCACCGGTCCGACCGATTTGGAATGTCCGACCGCCCGATATAACGGTCCGACCGCCCGACAATCGGTCCGACCGGTTCACTCTGTGGTCGGACCGCCCGATGCTTGTGTTGCTTTGATTCTTGCTGATTATTGTCGTATTGCTTAGGGGTCTTTATTGGATTCAATACTAGTCTTCCATTTGTCTTGATATATTGATCTTCATAGCGTTCTAATAGCTCTTTGAGTGAAATTGTATTGAGTTCATAATTTGTGAAAAAGTGGCGTGCTCCTATTCACCCCCCCCCCCTCTAGTCGCCTTTACGGTCCAACAAAGGGCGAGAGGGATCGAGCTCTCGAGAAGTCCACTGGTGCAAGGAGTTAGGACTCCAGTGGAAAGGAGAGAAAATTCACAGGAATATTTCTCATCGGTGACCAATATGGGAGAGATCACCCGATTAGGTAGGACTCTCGATCCACCTGCAGGTCACGAATGGTCCTACTCTGGGAGGCGAGATAGAGATGGATGATAGTGGAGCCTAGGCGATGTTGATTAGTGGTTGAACTACTATCATCCACTAGGAACCTATCACCGCTATCCATACGGGCGCCTAGCTAATCTAATGATTCCTTTAGTTATTGCTTCCTATTTATTGAGGAAGTTCCATGAAAATTGGGTGAGACCTATGCATAAGTGTGGGGTTCGCTCTAGGAAGACACAAGTCTCACCACCATATGGTACCTAGTTCACTTAATGGTTTTCTTATCGATTTATATTTATCAAGGAAGTTTCATGAGCCTTAGCTGGAACTTCCAAGCATTGGTTAGACATCAGCCTTACAACCTCAGTGGTGTCTATGGTTTTGGGTTTCATCTTGGAGGTGATCTTTAGCTTTAGTACTTATGTGGCTTGGCATCAACTAAAGTATACCTGGCACACTGTTTGACCCTTAGCTACAACATCTGCTAACGACTACTTCTAATTAAGTAGATAACTATGATGCGAGGTCTATAGGCTCTTACCTACTAGTCTTTGTGTAGCGATCAACCCTATCACTTGGATTACTAGTATGAAGCTAGGTCATAGCTACCGCTAACCTTCGTGACTGTCTAATAGAACTAGTAATCTTATATGCTACTATGTTTATCTTTTAGCTTCTAGTTCCAGGTAAAACCTAGTTATGTGTGAGGCATACTTCATCATATCATGTTCTTGTGGAATGAGCTACACCTCAACTTAGTCGTTGTTGATGACCTAGGGTTTATAGCCACCGAAACGTTCCTTTTTTTATGACTACTTTCTATCTTCCTCATCACTAGACTTCTTCTTGATTAACCTTTTGGTCATCCCATTATTAGTTTTATTATTACTATTATCATGGCCAAAGGCCAATGGTTGTCCGATCATGGGTGTAGGTATATATACCTAAACATATCTACATCATCTTGGGCTCTAGTTACCTAAACTAACTATACTAAGCGAATCCCTAATCCCTGCTACTTATCCCTTTGTTCTAGTAGGTTCACTGTGCTTAGATATACTACACATTCCTGATTAAGTTAGTATATGGCTCTTATACAAACATTAGCATTACCCTAAATCAGTCACTAGGGGAGGGCCCACTGCCAGTCATATACAAATGAAGCGCTAATTGATGCTTAATGGCTTACTGCTTACTGTTAACCTACCTCTAATCAAGGTTGCCCTTTTTATTAGCTACTAACTACACCACTACATGGGTTGCTAATTGGAGACATTTAGTAGCTACTAATCCTACTCACAGTAGTTGAGCATCTTAATCAGATGGGGCTCTCTGTCAGCTACTTCTATCCAACATACACACACACATAGAGGGGGGACTAGCCATAGAGAGATAGAGGGGCCCACCTGTCACTGATACAGAGAGGGAGCATAGAGACAGAGATGGAAGCCAAAACAGGGGAGCCACCGGGGCGGCTCGGGTGGTGCTGGTCGCCAGCGAGGGGGTCAACAGTGGTGCCCACAAAGGGCAAAAATGGATCCGGGCCAGGGAGGCGACTCTAGTAGGGGTGGAGGCGCCGTAGGGGGTGGCCGGTGACGCACGACGACTGGCAGCGGGGGAGGAAACGGGCGACGCGCCAGAGAGGAAGAGGGAAGTAGATAGGAGGAGCACGAGTAAGAGAGAGGTGAGGAGGACTCACCTGGCTAGACGGTGGAAGCGGAGGTGATCCGAGGCGGTCCGACAATGTGCGCTAGGGGCGACACGACGGGTTCGCTGTGGCGGTGGTTCTGGAGAGGAGGAGAGCATGAGTGAGAGGTAGGGGGAGGTAGAGGGAGGTAGAGGGAGGTCAGGGGTTACTCACGAAGAGAAGAATCGGAGGGAGGCTCACCCAATCAAGGGTGGCAATGGTTGCGGCGGAATCGGCTAGTGTCGGGAAGGTGATGTTCTTAGTGATGCTTTGTGAGGAATCCCGAATTGGTTGAGGTTAAACGCCCATGCTGGCTTGGAACACGACGTGACGTGGTCTAGATGTTGAGGGCTTCATCGTGTTGGCCCGAACGGTGATGGGTAGCTTCGGTGGCCGAAAAAGAGGTGCTGCCTTGGCTCAATGTGGGCTCGGTGGAGAAGGGGGAAAGTGGGGGAAGTGGCAAGGAGGGTGAGGGTGGTTCGGGGTAGCCATTTATATGCGAGAGGGGGGCTTGGCGATGCTCTCGGTGTGGCACGTGAGGCGATGGAAGCGACAATGGTTGGCGAGCGATGGTGGCGTAGAGGCGGCGATGTCGGGATGTGATGCGGCGTGGGTCGGGCGATGGGCGGCGTCGAGCGGCGACATGGTGCTACTAATTGCTGCGACGTGGCACCAACGCCGAGCGGCGTGTCGTCGGGAGGAGAGAGCGGGAGGAGAGTGTTGTGGGCTAGGCAAGAAGAAACCAGAGAGGGGTGGGAAAACTTGGTGGGCAAAGGCGTGTAGCCTAAGGCGGTTTGGCTAGGAAGCAGGGAAGTGAAAGAAAGTGAAAGGGAAGAGAAGAAGGAATACATATGAACCAAAATGATGGCCAGCATTTGGGTATTTTGTTACATTAGGTTTCACTTAACAATATCTTATCCAACTTTAAGCATTACGAAGGTTGAATTGAACCTAGGTCTCTAGCCTTAGGGTTTCAGCTTCCCAAAACGTGTCCTAAAGAACGAATGCGGTTAAAATTACTCTCCAAAAAGCACACATATAAGATAGTAATAGAGAACAACCAAAAAGTTTTAAAACATCCCATATTTTTATTTCTTGGACTTCTTACAAAAATTTTGGGTTGTTACAACAGTGTACTACATACTATCTACCACCACGGCCGGTGATGGTGTACTACGCTTGCATTGCTTAGTCTCATCGAGGTGAATCATTCTTTGCATCAAGAAGATTGTACTTGCTACACCATAATTTCATGTGAAAAAATCTGTTAATTTTTTTGGGTATATTCATACATTTAAAGCTACGAGTGCAAGGTAAAAAAATTCAAAGAAAAAATGCTCTTGGCCTCCTTTTTTTAAGCGTTAAATTGTGTTGTACATAGTGTATGCAATAGTATTAAAATAGTTTAAAATAGTGTTAAAATAGTTTAAAATAGTGTTTAAATAGTATCAAATAGTATTGAAAATCATTTTTAATGGTTTTCATTCGGTCGCTTGTTCCTTTGTCAGCCCCAGAGGTACGGTGGCTCTAGGCGTTGGATTTCATTGTGTTTGTGCTCCTAGGGCACGGTGGAGGCGTGTCTGGCCACCAAGGGCACGGTAGAAACAAATCCGGCCCTCGGGGGTGATGAGGACATCACTTCTTCGGATATACACAACACTCCTCCACTTGATATTCAAGGACCAATCACTAGAGCTCGCGCCCGACAATTGAATTTACATGTGAGCTCGTTCCTAAGTACTTCTTTTTGTTCATTTGAGAATCGATTACTACCTAATGATTTAATTATGATTAGGAACTATGGAGAGGATCAAGAAGTACTTGGAGAAGGGCTACGAGGCGCACGAGTCCAGCAAGGGTGGTCGAATCATGTTGGATGTCCAACTCAAGCCGACTTCGAATCCTATTCGGAGTCGAGGACCAAACCGCACTAAAGCGGGCGCCCAGATCGCATCGGACTCCGTTTTGGACGTTCCACGTATGTATGGAAAGCTGAGAAGATAACCTTTCCAATGGCTCTGGTCTCATATCAAAATTACTTCTGAGTCAGCGGGAATCGTCGAAACAAGTGGACGTCCAGAATCTGTCGAGTGCTTTGCGACACCGTCTTTTGGGCCGTTTGGCTTTGTATCGTGTTGGAGTCCATTAAGGGCGCGTCGAGGGTTTTACGCGCCCTTACTCCTTTATATACAGCCGCCACCCCACCATTAGGGGTTTTTATAGATTAATTCGTCTTTGAGCAGTTTAGCCGTCATCGGTTTGTGAAACCCCAATTTTAGTGCTTCATCAATATATCGCAATTTGGTTGTGTTCTTCCTTGTTCTTGCTTGTGTTCTTGATTATGGCGAGATTAGCCTTCTTGGCAAGGTCAGCGAGGCGCGCACGGTTGATAACTGAGAGGCGTGGTCTTTGCGATTGCGGGGTTGGGCGTGTCGTTCGGGCCGGATCGATTTGTGTCGCGCCTCCACCAAATCGAACATATCGAACTGTTGGAAGATCGGGACCCGTTCCCACCAAGTGGTAATCGAGCTTGGTGTTCCTCGGGTTCAAGTTTACCCATCTTGTTGTTTCGATTTCATCCTAGAGTCCAAGAAAAAGCCCTAAAAAATTGTAGTCATAGGTTGTTTCTGTCCTAGATCGTGTTTAGCCTTTTGCACAATTTGATTCGAGTCCGTAGTGTTGAGTTTGTGTCCTTAGTCGAGTTGTGTTCTTTGGTTTAGATCGTGTTTTGTTTGGGTTGTTTTGCTTAGCTACCTTTCATACAAACCCTAGTTTGTCAATTTTGTTTTCCACCCATATCCCACCCTCTGTTTGAGTCACCCATCGCATCTCGTGATCTCCCAGAACCATCACCCACCTTTCCACTGAGCTTCCGCCCCAATTCCACCAATTTACTCTGCCCGATTTTCGTTTGGCCTCCACACAAACCATAACTCGAAGACCTTACTTCAAGCGGCCATAACTTTCTCATACGGACTCGAAATCGAGGCGATTTATTTTTTCAAGTTGGGTGAAATTAAATTTTACCTCGAATCAAACCGGCGATGTCGGTTTCGACAATTATCTTGCCCAAATTCGGCTGGAAAGTGTAGTACTCGAGCTCAGAAATTTCATCACCGACTTTTAGCACATTCATCATTTTACGTAGACCACACCTTATATCAGTTGACATGAAACTTTGTGTGTTTCCTATTCACGTGCTCGCTGCGAAAAAATACAAAAAAATAAAATAAAATTCGGCACCTACGATAGTGCTGCGAGTGCCATCCGTGGCCAAAAAAAAAACAGAAGAAAACAAAAACGTGACAGAGCACAGTTTTAGGTGGCAGAGCCTCATTTGTGTTGTGTTTGTCTTTGAATTAAGTTTCTCGGTGCTGGCCATCTTTGTTCTTTGTCTTTGCTTCATTATTACATTCTTGACTCCTTGTTCTTCATATCATACATTATAGGACACATTTAGACCGACAACTAGGACCATACTTTGGACATTTATTGACATTACTATCATTATTGATTTGTGTTCCACCGACATATTTGGCCTTCCAAACTCCATATATCTACTTCTGGATAGCACAGTTTTGACCTTGCAATCGTACCCACGCTCGACAAGGTATCACGAACCAGCCACCGGTTGTACCACCCGCTGCTTTGGTAAGCACACTTGTAAGAGCTTGGTAAGCCACTTCCTTTGCGGGTTCCCACTCCCCTTCCTTTGTAGTTGATAGGGATCATCCTTTTGTTTTTCCCTGTATTTCCACTAACCATGGCGAGGAAGCGAAGAGGGCGGGACACGGTCGATTTCAACGAGTGTGTTAGTCGCGGCCGGCTACAAGTGCGCTCGATAAACAAAGCGCTTCACTCAACGATCTCGGCGAGATTGGACACCATCGTCGCCGCCATTACCCGATTGAACACCACGGAAGGCATTGGCGGGTGGAGCGGCGGATGGTGACCTCAGCGGTCGGACGGACACATTGGAGAGCACGCGCCACTGTCAATGGCGGCCATCATCATGATGATGACACTTTGCATAATCTGAGATGGCAACATTGATCGTAGGCGACACAAGATGCCGCGACTACGTCGGCGTCTTGACAAAACCGACATGGTATGGGAGGTAATAACGAACCGTCGTGGTAACGAGCGATCCTTTGCTAAAGTCAAGTTTACCATTCCATCTTTTACGGTCTTTATGATCTTTGAAATATATCTAGATTGGGAGATGACGGTGAAGCGAAGTTTAACTCTCACTTAGTTCTGAGCAACATAGAGTTAGACAAGCTACTAGTGAGTTTAAGGACTTTGCTATTATACGGTGGAATGAACTAAGTACCATAAACACAACTGATACATGGGGCGCTTAAAAGAAGCTATCGTGTCGTTTTGTTCCTCCCTCATATAAACTTGAATTGAGAAAAAATTGCAGCGCTTAGAACAAGGTGATAGTTACATTCAAGACTATTATCTTTGAGCTTCAAAAGGGTATGGTGCGTTGTGGGGTTGTTGAGGACACGGAGGATAAGATTTATCGTTTCTACGGGGGTTCTGGCGTGAAATTCGAGGACATTGTTGATTATAAAGAATTTACTCATCAACGGTTGTTCCACCTTGCTATGCTTGAGAAAAAGAATTGCGAGGGCGCCGCAGAATCAACTAAGGCACGCATTGGACGACCCTTCTACACCCATGACGACTACATCAGCGGATTGCCCAATTCTTCTTGAGTTTCGTTCTCCTCCACCACTGTGAACAAGATGGCGGCGGCGCCAAAGCCACCTTCCACGACCGCCTTGCAGATTCTTCAAAAAATTCTTTGCGAGGTCAAGCCAAGAGTTCTTCTTGATGGCTTCAGCGGGCGCTCCTCGGCATTGATGCCACGCTGCCATGGGCTTGGTCATGTGCGGAAGAATTGCCTAGCCAGCGGGCATACATCGCCACGAGAAGATGGAGGCTACATCGACGCCGGATGTCGAGGAGGATGATGATGTTCTTTGCGCCTCGAGCGATAATGGCGGTGGTGATGGCGACCTCATCCTTGGTGGGGTGTCCCGGCGGCCTTCTGAGCATCATTGTGCGTGAGTCCTCGGCCGCGGTACAACAACGATAAACTTCAGCGTCATAATTTGTTTGGACCTTCTTTGCGATCAAGAACCGGCGCACGTGTCATCATTGATGGAGGAAGTTGCAACAACTTGGTGAGTTCGACTTGGTCAAGAAGCTTGGCTTGACCACGCGACCGCATCCACATCCATACCATATTCAATGGTTAAATGACTCTGGAAAAGCTAAGGTAGCATAAACATGCGAGTACATTTTCCATTGGTGCTTATGTTGATCATGTTGATTGTGATGTGGTTCCCATGCAAGCATGCTCTCTTTTATTGGGTCGACCTTGGGAATTTGATAATGATGCTTTACACCATGGTAGTAGTAACACATACACTTTTATGCATAAGGAAAGAAAGTTACTTTCTTGCCTTTGACCCCGGTGAGATTATAGAGGCCGATAGGGCGAGGCTGCTCTTGCTAATGATCCAAAGGAACATGATAAATCTGAAAAACAACAAGTAACCCATTTGAAAAATTACATTATGCTTGCCACAAAATCAGACCTTCTTGCAATTGATGATGCTAATGATACATGCTATGCTTTTGTGTGCAAAGATGCTTTATTTTCTCTTGATAATATGCCTTGCACTTTGCTGCTCTGTCACTAACCTTTGCGGGAGTTTAGAGATGTTTTCACGATGAGATACCTCCAGGACTTCCACCCATTCGAGGGATTGAGCACCAGATTGATTTGATTCCTGGAGCGAGCTTGCCAAACCGTGCGGCGTACAGGACCAATCCCGAAGAGACTAAGGAGATTCAGCGCCAAGTCCAAGACCTTTTGGACCGTGGGTACGTACGTGAGAGCCTTAGTCCTTGTGCTGTTCCTGTTCTTTTGGTTCCCAAAAAAGATGGTTCTTGGCGTATGTGTGTAGATTGTAGAGCCATTAACAACATTACTATACGGTATCGTCATCCTATTCCTAGGCTAGACGACATGCTTGATGAGTTGTGTGGTGCTATAATTTTCACAAAGATTGACTTGCGTAGTGGATACCACCAAATAAGAATGAAACTTGGAGATGAATGGAAAGCGCTTTTAAAACTAAGTTAGAAACATATGAGTGGTTAGTCATGCCTTTTGGTTTAACTAATGCACCTAGCACTTTCATGAGATTAATGAATGAGGTTTCGTCCTTTCATTGGCAAATTTGTGGTCGTTTACTTTGATGATATCTTGATTTATAGCAAGTCCATGGATGCACATTCGACTCACTTACGTACTGTTTTTAATGCTTTAAGAGATGCACGTTTGTTTGGTAACCTTGAGAAGTGCACCTTTTGCGGATCGAGTCTCTTTTCTTGGCTATGTTGTGACTCCACAGGAATTGAGGTTGATAGAGCCAAGGTGGAGGCGATATGGAGTTGGCCCCGCCCACGACAGTCTCCCAAGTCGGAGTTTTCTTGGCCTTGCGGATTTTATAGCCGCTTTGTCAAAGAATTCAGCACCATTGCGACACCGTTGATTGAGTTGACAAAGAAGGGAGTTGTGTTCCATTGGGGACCATCACAAGAGGAGTCCTTTAATCTTTTGAAGGACAAGCTTACATACGCACCATTGCTCCAACTTCGGATTTTGGTAAGACTTT
Source organism: Hsuehochloa calcarea (assembly GCA_036346395.1). NCBI lineage: Eukaryota > Viridiplantae > Streptophyta > Magnoliopsida > Poales > Poaceae > Hsuehochloa > Hsuehochloa calcarea. The sequence continues at coordinate 15,869,502 of CM070613.1, read as the reverse complement.
TGAACTTCGAATGTGATGCTAGCGGAATTGGTATTGGTGGTGTGTTGATGCAAGAAGGCAAACACATTGCCTACTTTAACGAAAAATTGAATGGTCTGTTCTTAATTATTCCACGTATGATAAAGAATTGTATGCACTTGTTCGTTCTTTAGAGGCGTGGCAACACTATTTATGGTCTAAAGAATTTGTCATTCATTAGATCATGAATCACTTAAGCATATTAAGTAGTCAAACCAATTTGAATCGTAGACATGCTAAGTGGGTTGAATTTATTGAATCTTTTCCTTATGTCATTAAACACAAGAAAGGGAAGGATAATGTGATTCTTGATGCTTTGTCTCGGCGCTATACCATGTTGTCTCAACTTGATTGTCGCATTTTGGTCTTGAAACTATTAAAGAACAATATGCTTTTGATCTGATTTTAAGGATGTGTTGTTGCATTGTAAAGAGGGTCAAGCATGGAATAAATTAAGTGATCAATGATGGGTTTTGTTTGAGCTAACCGCCTATGCATTCAGTTGGATCCGTTCGTCTTTTGTTGTTGCGGAGGCGCATGGAGGCGGTTTGATGGGTCATTTGGTGCTAAGAAGGCGGAGGGCGTTCGACCACACATTTCTTTTGGCCAAAGATGAGGCGAGATGTTGAGCGGTTTGTGGCTCATTGCACTACATGTCAAAAGCTAAGTCTCACTTGAATCCACATGGTTTATATATGCCACTCCTGTTCCTTCTATTCCGTGGCGAGATATTTCTATGGACTTTGTTTTAGGGTTGCCCGGGACTAAGAGGGGAGGGATAGCATTTTGTTGTTGTGGATCGTTTTTCTAAGATGGCTCACTTTATCCCATGTCATAAAACCGATGATGCCGTTCATATTCTTGACCTCTTTTTCAAAGAGATAGTTCGTTTGCATGGTATGCCTTCTACTATTGTTTGGATCGTGATGCCAAGTTCTTGAGTCACTTTTGGCGTACTCTATGGAACAAGTTGGGTACAAAGTTGTTGTTCTCTACCACATGTCACCCAAACCGATGGCCAAACCGAGGTGGTGAACCGCACATTGTCTACCATGTTGAGAGCTATTTTGAAGAACAATTTGAAGCTATGGGAAGAGTGTTTGCCGCATGTTGAGTTCGCATATAATCGAGCGGAACACTCCACCACCAAGGTAAGTCCTTTTCGGGTAGTGTATGGATTCAATCCCGTGCCCCTATTGATATTTTACCTTTGCCTACTAGTGAGAGAGTTCATAATGATGCTAAGGGGCGTCTGATTTTATTCTCAAAATGCATGAGACTACTAAGGCAAACATTGAAAAGATGAATGAAAATATAGGATTCTTGGTAGTAAAGGTAGAAAAGAAGTTAAACTTGAACAGGCGATTTTGTTTGGTTGCACTTGCGAAAGGATAGATTTCTGAGTTAAGAAAGTCAAAATTGATGCCTAGAGTCTTTGGTCCTTTTAAGATAGTTGAGAAGATAAATGATAATGCATATAAACTTGAGTTGCCTCCCGAGTTTGGGGTTAGTCCCACCTTTAACATTTCAGATTTGAAGCCATGCTTGGGAGAAGAAGATGAGGCGAGTTGAGGACAACTCCGCTTCAAGAGGGGAGGATGATGAGGACATCACTTCTTTGGATATACACAACACTCCTCCACTTGATATTCAAGGACCAATCACTAGAGCTCGCGTCCAGACAATTGAATTTACATGTGAGCTCGTTCCTAAGTACTTCTTTTTGTTCATTTGAGAATCGATTACTACCTAATGATTTAATTATGATTAGGAACCATGGAGAGGATCAAGAAGTACTTGGAGAAGGGCTACGAGCGCACGAGTCCAGCAAGGGTGGTTGAATCATGTTGGATGTCCAACTCAAGCCGACTTCGAATCAATTCGGAGTTCAGGACCAGGCCGCACTAAAGCGGACGCCCAGATCGCATCGGACTCCGTTTTGGACGTTCCACATATGTATGGAAAGCTGAGAAGATAACCTTTCCAATGGCTCTGGTCTCATATCAAAATTCCTTATGAGTCAGCGGAATCGTCGAAACAAGTGGACGTCCAGAATCTGTCAGGTGCTGCGACACCGTCTTTTGGGCGTTTGGCTTTGTATCGTGTTGGAGTCCATTAAGGGCGCGTCGAGGGTTTTGCCGCCCTTACTCCTTTATATACAGCCGCCACCCCACCATTAGGGGTTTTCTTAGATTAATTCTGTCTTTGAACAGTTTAGCCGTCATCGGTTTGTGAAACCCCAATTTTGAGTGCTTCATCAATATATCGCAATTTGGTTGTGTTCTTCCTTGTTCTTGCTTGTGTTCTTGATTCGCGGCGAGGATTAGCCTTCTTAGCAAGGTCAGCGGGCAGCGCCGCGGTTGATAACCCGAGGAGGCGTGGTGCTGCGATTGCGGGGTTGGGCGTGTCGTTCGGAAGCGGATCGATTTGTGTCGCGCCTCCACCAAATCGAACATATCCAGAACCTGTTGGAAGATCGGGACCCTGTTCCCACCAGGGGGTGCGGACAAACCACGTGTCGTATTTTTCGCTTATCCGTAGTATTATTTTTTTACAATTAATTCGAAGAAGAAACTATTTTTATTAATTTATGCACATCAACAGTGACAAATAAGTCAAAAACTGAAGTATGCCGAAGTGTCGGCAATTCTAGGCATGTGCTACGAGGCGCGCTGGCCGGTCTTGTGCGTGGTGGCGTGGCTTCCTTGTAAGCTAGAAAAAGGGTGATACTTTTTTCTTTTACTGGTGGTAGTATGTAAGGATAGGGGATTCATGTCATCCGCCACTGCACAGGGAGAGAAAGCACATCGACATGCCTTCGGGTGATCCCCGCCGTTGGATTCAAAGCGAGGAGTGCAAATGGATCACTACAGTAGAAAACAATGTTTTGCTACAATCAGGGTTTTGAAAACCGGTTTGACCGAAAATAATCAAATCTTGAATTTAAAAAAGTCGGCTGAATATCGCTGAAAATATCAGCCAAAATTTTTGAAAATAAGTTTCAGCACATTCAAAAAATTCAGCACGAATTTCTTCTACATTTGACAAAGTTCATACAAATCGGAACCGATCTCAAAATTTTAGCCCTCTGCCTTTTTCCTATCTCAGCTTTGCATTGTGCTTCTTTGCCGGGATCTGGTTCCAAAGATGGGATGTAATAACCATTTGTGATACAACTCAAGGCGTTTTTTTAAAAATCCAGTAGTAATAAAAAGGATAGCATTATACCATTTGGGAACGTGCGAAATTCTTTTAGGTCGCTACAAGAATTGAATTGCTATGCATGTGTTTCAGATCAGACCCTCAGATAATCTAAATCCGATTGCATAGTTGTCGCGGTTATCGGTGCCATCCTTTAGTCGGCCTATTTGCCAAAAATAATAAAAGAAGAATGTAAAGTAACCGTGATGTGAGTTGGGACTTACGACTCGGAAGACTTCGTGATTTGGAAACGCGTCTGGGAGAAACGCGGATACTGTTGGCCCTTAGCACACAAGAATTCCAAATTTAATATTTTTAGTGTTAAAATTTTATTTTTAGCCTCCTCCTACAGCCAGCTGCGTCCGGGCACCGTAGCACCCTGCCTCCTACGCCTCCGTACCGTAGCAGCAAGCTGCTGCACCCCCACACAGCAGTAGGTTGGATATTGTAGCAATTCCTAGTTTTTCTTAAAAAAATCATTAATTATACTTTTTTGAGGAATTTCTAAATATAGCAAAATAGCTCAAAAAATTATGAGTATTTTTGTGGAGCCTCCTGGCACAGTGTACTTGCTTGTATATTTTTTTTTCAAAATTTTATCTACTCTAATTTTTTCTCAAAAATTTATTAAAATATATTGTATGTAGGAATTTTCTAATATAGAAAATGAGGTCCAAACTTTATAATTTTTTTCCAGGCTCCTTACACAGTGGAATTGATTGTGTAATTTTTCCATTTAAGTATATGTGCTAAAGAAGGAAGGTTCTAAATATTTTCTCTGAAATTAAAAGCGATCATCAATTGGTAGCCTTCCTTGCTTGATTCATTTTCTTTCTGTTGAGCCATGAAAGCAAGGCTATATTGCAAGTATACCTCTTCTAGTGGAATTCCAGAAAGAATCATTCGTACCGACAGTGAATCCTCCATATTTCAGCATAGTCAAATGCAATTGTAATGACCAGATGAAAAAGAGAGGTGGATCAAACACAAACAGGTGAATAAAAAAAAACTAAATTAAAATGGTAGACTACTAGAACTACACAAACAGGTGAATAAAAAAAAAACTAAATTAAAATGTAGACTATTAGCACTTATAACATAAGAGTACAAGTTCTAGAGCATAAAGAATCAAATAACTATGTCAAATTGTACTATGCAGTGCATAAAGAGTATGAAACCACACTATTTCAATCTAACATTTTAGGGCATTTTCATAATCAACAGTATTCTTAGCCCCTTCAATTTCATTTTGTAGAAGCTCTATAAAGTGACCCTGCTTTAACTCCACCATAGTGAAGTACTATGGTCAAGAATCTTGATGTTAATGTTCCTTTTCGGTTGCTTGCTAAGGAAAAAAATGCAATGATTTATTTATTATGATCCAACAAAATATGAATTTTACTAATCAAAATTCTTAATTTGTTGAGAAAAGGGAGCAACCTTGCACATACATCAATATATCCTTCTCACTTTTACACTTAACAATGTTTTTCTCTAAAATGCGGACGTCAAGCTCGGACCTGCAGGCTAAGCTACCACACCATGTTTGATTCACCAATCAACTCATTGAAAATCATACCATGTTTGACACAATTTTATAGCATATAAAATTATGAAAAAAAAATACACAATTAATTCCACTACGTAAGGAGCCTTGAAAAAAAAATTCATAAAGTTTGGACCTCATTTTCTATATTAGAAAATTCCAACAAACAGTATAATTAAATAAAATTTTGAGAAAAAATCAGAACGGATAAAATTTTATGGGGGATGGCCTATCTAAAAAAGTATGGGTGCGACGCCGGCTTCGCCTCACCCTCGTAACAAAAATATAATCAGGCTCCCCCGGTGCCCTATCTAAAAAAGTATGGGGAACGACGCCGGCTTCGCCGCACCTCACAACAAAAATGTAATCAAGGCTCCACCGGAGCCCTATCTAAAAAGTATAGAGAGCGATGCCGGCTTCGCCCCCCCCCCTGCAACAAATAATAAATAGGGCTCAGGGAGCCTATCTAAAAATATGAGGGGCAGTATTGGTTTTGCCCCACATAACAAATAATAATTAGGGTTCCCGAGCCCTATCTAAAAAAGTATGGGGGCGGCGCCTGCTACGCCACCCCATCGCAACAAAAATGTAATCGGGGCTCCCCCAGAGATCTATCTCAAAAAAGTATAGGGGATGGCGACGGCTTCACCTCCCCCTCGCAACAAAAATGTAAACAGGGCTCCCCCGGAGCCCTATCGAAAAATGTATGGGGGACGGCGCCGTCTTTGCCTCCCCCTTGCAACAGATAATAATTAGGGCTCCTCGGAGCCCTTTCTAAAAATGTATGGGGATGGTCTTGGCCGCCTCCCGTTGCAACAAATAACAATTAGGGCTCCCCGGAGCCCTATGTAAAAAAGTATCGGGGACGGCGCCGGCTTCGCCTCCCTCTCGCAGCAAAAATGTAATCAGGGCTCTCCTGGAGCCCTATCTAAAAAAGTATAGGGGACGACACCGACTTCGCCTCCCCCTCGCAACAAATAATAATTAAGGCTCCCCCGGAGCCCTATCTAAAAAAGTATTGGGGACGGCACCGGCTTCACCTCCCTTCATAACAAAAATGTAATTTGGGCTCCCCCGGAGCCCAATCTAAAAAAGTATGAGGGACAATGTCGGCTTTTCCTCCCCATCACGACAAAAATGTAATCAAGGCTCCCCCGGAGCCCTATCTAAAAAATTATGGGGGACGACATCGTCTTCGACTCCCCTCGCAACAAATAATAAATAGGGCTCCCCCGGAGCCCTATCTAAAAAAGTATAGGAGACGGCACCGGCTTCACCTCACCCTCGCAACAAATAATAATCAGGGCTCCCGAGATCCTATCTTAAAAGTATGGGGCAGCGGCAGCTCGCCTCCCCTCATAACAAAAATGAAATTAGGGCTCCCTAGAGCCCTATCTAAAAAGTATAGGGGGCGGCAGCGGCCGCCTCCCCTCGCAACAAAAATGTAATCTGGGCTCCCGAGCCCTATCTAAAAAGTATGGGAGGCGGCACGCAGCCGCCTCCCCCTCACAAGCAGGCGAGATTAGCACGGGCTTTATTTACCGCAAATCCAGGTACACGAGACACATACATAGCTACAACCGAAAGTAACGGCGCGACCACCAAATAAAACCTCACAAATAATACAATAAAATATCACGAATCACTCACACAAGTTACAACTTCGTACATACACAGCACACATCGTCACCCCGCAACGCTAGGACACAAAGTCCCACTCCTCTGTCCGCACCACCCAAGCAAGCGCTCCTCATCGAATGCTGCAATAGCCACAAGGTGCAGGCACTCTTTCTCTGTGTTGCATAGAGATCCGGAGGAGTCCCTGAAAGAAGCCTCTGTTGGCGAGGTGGCCGAATTGGCGGACGAGGCCAACAAGGCCCGCCATGTTGCAGTCTTAACGCTCCCAAAAGCCCACATCTCATCGTGCGCCCTAGCGCTTGCGCTCTTGGTAAAGCCAAAAATGCTCCATTGACACCTCGGGTATGCGGCTTCCACCGCTACCACTTGCCAGCGGTGGTACATGACCCCCTGGTAGCCCGGTTGCAGAGGCCAGATGGATAGAAGGTTCCGCTTATCCTTCATGCGTGCAGAGGCCCGGTGACGTTCATCAATTGCCCCTCTCCCCACCCATCCCACCTTGAAGGGCGAGGCCCCTACTGAGCGGTGCGTCGAAACAAAGGTGGCCTGGCCTAAGCAAACCAACAAGCAAGAGCATGAACACAACACTAGCACAGACTTCAATACAATATGGCTCGTAACTCTATCATTTCATTCAAAATCAGAGGTCATTATAAAAAACAGCAACCCCCTCCCACCCACCTCCGCTTCGGCACAAGTTGGCGCCTGACGAGGACTTGTGATAAAACCACCACTGAGTCCAGTTAGTTTCCCACCTATTCCTGGAAGCGGGAGCCAGCAAATACCAGAGACAGCGTGCCTTCGGCTGAAAGTTGACGCTTCCAAAGTTAAGCGTCTCACGGTATCCTTTTCTTCTTAGGTTGACACCGCCGTCGTGAAGGTACCAAGAAAGCGACCCTCCCTTCGCCCCTATGGACCGCATCACCCACTCGAACACGCCGAGCTTGACGATGGAGTTGGCCGTCAACTGCGCTAGCTCCACCCGATATAGCTGGAGCACACAAGCCACCAACTCCACACAGGGGAAGCGAAGGCTGGCATCGAAGAAGGCGATGAAGATGGCAGCCTCGTACTCCCAGGGCTCTGGCACTGTCTTCGAGCTGGGGGCTCGCGCCACTGAAAGGTCCAACAACTTCCCCTCATCCTTTAGTGTACGCAGGACTTGCGGCGTCACCGACGAGAGGCCAAGCTCGTCGGTATAGGCAACCACCCCACCACTGTCTCTAGGGCGCTTCGTCATGGCGCCACACGGAAGGCAACGGTACTGGAGATAGGACCCTCGAAGAAGCAGCGCACACAAATAAGAGATGTTAGGGTTTTCGGAATGGAGAGAAGTGCCAGAAGGGGGCACCACCCCCCTATTTATAACCACACCAGGCCCACAAAATGATAGGGCACGGAAGGCGAAGAGCCATGCGCCAATCATCGGTTGACACATGGGCCCTAAACAGGGCAACGGTAACATGCCATTATATTGCATAGAGCCCAGCAAATGGCATCAGAGCGCGGCACCCAAAGGCAGCACGCCTCACCCGAAGAGGCGCCATCAAGACGAAGCGCCCCAGAGATAGTGGCGCCACACCCAAACGCTAGCAACAAGAATGTTTTGACTACCCAGTCGAAGGAGGTTCGTGGTGGAAGGTTTCGACCACACGGTGAAGGTGGTTCGACTTCAGCGAGCAGATCAAAACAGCGATCGAAACATCCCGAATGAGGCAGCGCAATAGAGGGGCGGTGCAAGCACACTTCGCCCGGTGAAGGGGACGGTGTGCCTAGACCCTTCGGAAGAATGGTGCGATTTCGGCTTTGATGAAGCGGGACTGAACCGCGAGGGCTTATCGTGAGGGTGGCCCCACCATCCCCAACAACCCGACAAAGACCGCGGGATAGACCTCGCGGCCCATGAGCACAAAGGCCCCCTCTAGGGGCACGGTATCCTTTGGAGATGCTTCAATGAAGACCCGAGCCTCCCAGAAGGATCTCTGGGTCCCGCGAGGCCCGAAGCAATGGGTCCTCCAGGGCCACCTCGGGGAAGGCCTGGTGCCTCCCCGAAGGGTCTCCGAGGTCCCACGAGGCCCGAAGCAATGGGTCATCTGGGGACACCTCAGGGGTGCCAGAGAGGACCCGTGGCCGACTCCACCTCAGCAGACTCAGGCATCCCTTCGGGATGCTCCGGGTTCTGAGGACCCCCGGGTTATTTGCGCAAGACCGAGTCCTCCACAGTATTATGGAAATAACTCTAGACCTCAAGTGAATGGATTCCATCTTAACTCCATCTAAGTGAGAAGGGCCGACCGAAACTAGAGCCTCGGTGATCATGCGTACTGCTCCTCTACAAGCGCTACATGATGACCGGTCCTCCAAACGGCTCAAGTCCACACTCAAACAAGTTAAAATGGAATTCAAAACAACGTACATGCATCCCGTGTTGGCTCCCAAGATCAGCAACCAACACGCACATACTCTCATCAACATCAACCACAGTCATACAACATTCACACATTGACATAACGAAAGACTTACACCAATAGTTTAAGTCTACATCTATTACAAAAGGGGCCGACTGGCCAAATTCAATTAAACACATAAAGTAGCAGCAGAAGAAGGTGATATAATCAAAATACCAGCAGCAGTGTGCCCATAGCCCAAGGCAACCAACTGGGGATCAATTAATAGCGCTATTCGTTAGTGTCGCCGTAAACGGCGCTAACGAACTAATCGATTGGAGGCTCATCCTAACTTGTATTTGCAGCAATCGTGTTAAGTACAAAATGTACTCGCAAGTCTTATACAAAGGAAAATTATATATGCATAAAGGACAATCAAAGAATAGCATTATTGTCTTACTTTTGCGAAAGACGCAATAATTTTCATCCTACACATACTAGTTTTACAATTGCCATTTTAAAATCAGATTTGAAGTAGAAGTAAAATATGTGACAAAGTGATACATTGATAAACAAATGAATCAAACAAATACCAAAGTGGCAGCCCACTTCGATAAACAAAAACGCATGAACACCCATTCATGCCGAATACCAAGTTATAACCATGCCAGTTTTAGTTGATAGTCTAGCGATGAAGTCTACCAAAAACCAAGTGTTGTCCATAGCAGTGGACACGGCTATTCAAATAGTTTGATCCTACATGGGATTACTACTTTACCCATATAACTCAACTAGCAGTAAGCCTCTGAAATTAACACACTTCCTTTGGTGTGTCGGTAGGAAATTGAAATTTGGTAATTTTAGCAAGAAGATCCTATTGAGATAAGTCCCTCTTGCGAGATGAACCCCAAACTTAGTACAAGCGACGGATAGCACTTGTTAGCGGGCTGCAAGTTATGTTGGATATATCGATACAATGTAAGTTAAGAAAAATAGTGCTTCCATGCACATTAAAAAAAATTACATTGGCTCATACGAACAAATGATCGAACACAAATGTCCCTACACAACCAAGGACCTAACCCAACAAAACCCACCCCTTACTTGACCAAGCGGCTCCCAACCCGCATGTGGTAGTATGATAGTTACTTGGAATGTTAGCCCATGGATCGGTCCTTAACGGTTTGGACAAGTCAACCACATACCCAATCTCGTGCATGAGGACGCCCTCACTAACAACCTCTTGTCGGACCAAAACCATTTGAAACAATAAAATTTATACTTAAATAACCGAGATCGATGATCTAGACCAAAATCATAAATGATAAATGTGAGGTGTTTCCCAAGATCGACGGGCTAATCCCGTCAACTGTACTAACATATCTTCTAGACTTGCATGGCTAAGCACTAAATCAAACAAAAGAGTACCATCACATCCATCTATTCTTAAGCATACATATACTAGAATTTAACAAGAATACATCAAGATTGGGACATAACTAACTACACATCACAAAAATATTGTCCTATCGAAATATCATGCAAGCAATTATCATTGTATTTCAAAACTCTACTTATCAAAACTGGGATCAATATGATGCAAAAGAAAGTTCAAATGATTCTTGCCTTGTTGTAAGTCTAGTTTCCCGCTCTCGGTGGTGTACGAGTCTAAATCGATCGCTTCGGTATCTATATAAATACGATAGTGCATAAACATCGAGAAAGATGATATATTCAAACTACTAAAAATGCATGAAATTTCTACAGTAGATAGATGATGAATTTAGGTGAAAGAATTATTTCAATTGGATTTAGTATGTGCGAGTTATAGAAGTTTGAAAATCAGTTTTCAGAAAAATATTAGAAAAATCACCTCTCTCACTATTTATCTAAAATTAAGTTTTTCGCAAAAATTTGTAGAGCAGTGGCGAAGATAAGGATTATATGGATGGATAGATAATAAAATTATAAGGCAAAAATAACCTGGTTCAACTCATTTGGAGTTCATATGAATTAGTTATCAATTTTTAAAGTTATTAGCAATTTCTAGTGTAAAAATAATTCGATTGTGGATCATTTTCCAAAAACTACATGTTTTGGGATGGAGACATATTTGAAACCAATTTCAAATTAAATTTCACTAAAAATGAAAATTATCAAAATTGGTTTCACTGAATATGGAGTTAAAATGAATTAGTTATGCATTTTTGAAGTTAATAGAATTTTTAGTACAACAATAATTCATTTCAGAATTGATAAATGCATTTTATACTTTTCTCACCGAAGCTTACCTAGCCACAATCGCTGACAAGCGGGCTCCACTACACAATGTCATTTTTCATTTTAATTTTTGATTTAAATTGTACTGATAGGTGGGGCCCTCATGTTAGTGACTTGGTACACGTAAAAGTGCATGGACCACTGCTCGGTCTACGGGCCGGTTCACAGGGTCCACGACTGTATACTTAACCCTCTGTCTCACATGTCAATCTCAGATCTAAACCGTTATTTAACGTGTCATTTCTGTGCACGGTCCCATGTGTAAGAGACTCATCGATTAACTTAAGACATCCATTAAATACTAAGCAATGATTAGCAATTAATAAACCATATTTGCGCCCTAATTACCTTGCTACGATTCGAGAGGAAATCGACAATAGGCGTCTTTGCACTCGGTGGCGCCTTCTTTGGTGACTCCAACCACGTGGTGTTGGGCAAAGCGAGGATGGGGCAATAGCATTGCGCACGTATTGGTGGTAGGCTGCGTGGTGGAGTCGCGCTGTCTGCGTGCGAGCTAGCGAGAGGTGGCGGTGGTTCTATAGTGAAGTGCATGCAACGAAGCTCTGCGTTGTTCAAGGAAGCGGGTGCCCATTAGACTCTCGATGCACGAGGATGCTACGGCGAGAAGACTAGGGAAGCTTCGGTGTTGCCTTGTCATTGTGAGGTCCACGGCGGCGCTTATGGTTTAAGTGGAGAGGAGATCTGAGCCAAGAGGAAGGCAATGAAGGTGCGGAGTAGCTTAAGGGTGCTACGGATATGGTGTAAGCAGAAAGGATTGGGTAATGCCTTATCGGTAGAGTGGAGGCGAAGAATAGGGTTGGCGGCCATCAAAGAAGAATCTCCTAATTCGACAACACTTGAAGTACATTGTCCAAATTAATTGGGGAAACTCTTAACTAAGTTCAAAGACTCAAAATCATAAGCAAAGTAGAAGACTACCTCACGGGAAGCAGGAGCGAGTTGTAGTGGCGGTGCGCACTCTGGAGCCAGCGAGGGCGACCTTGGCATTCCAAAAACTACAAGCAAAGGTAGAAACTGGCATTAGCCAAAATGGAAACAGCACTGATCGGAGATGAGATAGGATGCAGAGGTTGGGAGCTTATGCTAGAGACCAGTAGCAGAGAGGCGTCCTTCTTCTCAGCTACGAGAGAAGAAAAGAAGGTGCCGAGGTGGTTTTATCTTGGGTTGAAGACGGAGTGGAGGTGGCGTTACAAGGCGAAGCTCCAGGAGTGGTCAAATAGGAAGGTGGATTCACGGCGTCTTTGGTGCAACGTAGAGCTCGTGCAATGCGTGGCATAGTGTTTCTGCGCAACCGCTAGCGCGAGTTAGGAGACGGCTCTAACCAGCGTGCCCGGCCGGGAGCTGAGTCAGTGCGATCACGGTCGCGACTAGGCGGTTCGGCCGAGTCAGTTCGCCCCGCTTGGACTCGAGTCACTGTCTGGTCCAAGCCCGAGGAACAGTACTAGAGTTGCCTGATTCTTATTTCATTTGATTCTCATTTGACCGAGCTACTAAAAATAGTAAATAAATTCCTAAAAGTCTAAAATTAATCAGAGGGGTTCCTGGGATGACCTAGTACCTATATAAATTTTTGAACCTCAGTTTTCATGATTTATTTGCTTAATTTAACTTCAAAACCGCAGGGTTGTTTAGAAAGGGATTTGAATTTTTACTAGAGTGAATTAAGTTCTATAGATTTGAGAAAAATTATATTTATTCATGATAAATATTATAAGATTTAAATAATTTTTTTCCAGAGAACTTTGTAAGAATTTATCTCATTTTTCTTTTGGGGCTTCATATTTGAGATGTGTGTTGAACTTTGAGTTGAAGTTTTTCAAATGCAATATTTTGTGCAAATGTTTCAGAAATGACATGTATGCCCAGGAGATGCATAATAATTCCATTTATTAAAAATGGGGATGTGACACAGATGAATCCCGAAGGCCACCGGAGGTCCATCGAAGCACCGCAAGAGCAGGAGGCGTGTTTCGTCGAGGTCACCTCGATTGAAGCGGCGGATGCCGGGGCCTCCTCGGCCAGAGATTCCTATACCTCGTGAGGTGCCTTGGGCGCCAATGGACCATGCCGGGAGGGTCCACCATGGGTCGAATGCTAGGCGTGGGAGTCCTGCAGCCCCTACGCGTATAGGACCTTTTTAGCGGTAGGATAGTAATGTCAAGTACCCTGTTTAGGAAGCTATTGTCCCGATTGTATTGTTCATGGAATCGACTCCTTTAGGAAAAGATTACATAATAGTTAATAGTCAAAATACTTGGAAAAATATATGTAAGTTTAAAAGAATTCATAATTTAATTACAAATTACATGGCACGCTGGGTTTTGCTACGTGCATTAGAAACAACAATATGCATGAATCAACAAACCGAAATACACCTACGATACATGTGTGCCTTTCTTGATCAGAAAAAGGTTGATTGGAACGAAGTGGAATAGTCCTAGCGGCCCATCGGTCCCTTCCCCTTATCTCCGGACTGCCCGTGGCAGTGGCCAGTCTCGAAGTCAACCATATTCTGCGATAAGAACTGGACGATTGAATGATGTCAGGATATCAAAACATAGGGCTAAATCAATAATCAGGATGCAAATAACTTATCTCTTCGATATGGAGTGCACCCGGCTGACTGGGAGAGCTGGGACAGCTGCCGGTCTCACTAGCAGAAGCCTTCCCCTTGTCTGCCATCGTACTCAGCTTCCTCTTTGGGAGTCCTCCACCACTGTAAGGTTGAGGAGGCCAACTAGAGGGGGTGAATAGGCGCTTTTAAGATTCTTTTAGCTAAAACCGAGTTTTAAGCGGAATTGTAATCAATTCGGTTTTGCACATTTTAAAACTTAAATCAACTAGTCTTGGTTAAGTTCATGAACAAGCTAAGACTAAGAAATGAAATGCAATCCTAAGTAGACAAGCAAATAATTTAATTCTACAAATGTAAATTGCAAGAAAGTAAAGCTCCAGAAAGCAAACCACAAGAACATTTGAAGTTTTTCCTGTGTTGATCGGAAACTTGCCAGCTTCCCCTTGTCCACATTGAGGTAAGCCCAAACGAATTGGACTGGCTCCACAAATTAAGCCTACACCTCGAATCCACTCGGTTTGCTCTTCCTCCACTCCGGACATGACGAGCACCAAGCCACTCACAACCTCCTGTGTCTTCTCACAACCCTGTTTGAGAATATCACCAGCACAACTCCTCCAAGCCGTCTAGGTGTCGACAAACACCATGAGTAACAAGTCAGAGACGCTCACTTGAACGAATCAAGTGTCTAAGATCAATGGATACTAAATCCAACACCTAAGGCAACACATACACTAGGATTTTACTCTCTAAGTTCACTAAGTGCAACACATGCACAAAAGAGGGGAGAGAGCTTGCTCTTTGCACAAGGGAAACGAAAATGGCACCAGTACACTCCCACAACTGGTCACAAGGGGTATTTATACACCCACAAAAGAAAACTAGCAGCTGGAGGAGAATCTGCAAAACATCAGGGAAACCTGATCTGACCGCCAACCAATGGCCGATCAAACCGCCCTAGCTCTAACGGCTATAAAAACAAGTCGTTGGGCGCTCAGCGGTGACCTCCTCACAAGGGCAAGTTAGACCGGACCAAGGCCGGTCAAACCGCAAGGTGGGCATTCAAACCGCTCCACAGAGGAGTCAAGCTAAGGGGAAAACACCATTCTCTGGAAAAAAAAAACCCAGGATTGAGAAAGTCAATTTTAAATCGGCGGGTCTTGTTCAAGGATCTCGGCGACAAGGTGATTCCACTGCGGCCGGCCTCTCAAAAGGCGAAGTATCATTGCACCTTCTGTCAGAAGGATGGACACTTGTTTGATCATTGCTTCAGGCGCGCCAAGATCGCGCGTAGAGACCGTGTTGAGTCTTTTAGGCGCATTCAGGGTCAGCCCCAGACTTTGAGTGCACCTAAGAGACTCACGAGGTCTAGGCTTGCTCCAGCTGATGGTTTTGGGCGACATCGAGGACTTGGTTTTCGAGCTTTACGGTTTCGTCCTCATGCTCCCTTTGGTCGTGACTTCCGTCGTTTTGAGGGTAGATCTCGTTTTCCCTTTCGAGATGGCTACCCGCGGTGAGATCAGCATGTTGCCAGCATTCTAACTCGCTCTTCCATACCAGTCGGATCCAGCAACAGCTTCAGGTCTACACACAGACCTTCTAGCTTGTTGAGTGACAGAGAGCGTAGGGTAGTAGAGGCCAGTCTTGCTTGACTACTACTTCTGTTCGACGTGTTACTTAGTATTGGGTGCCAAAATCACTTTTGATTCATCCTAGTACTGAGACTTTACTCTCTGTTTGACTCAGGTTTGCCGGGCAGGGAAGGGAAAGGTTTGACTTGTAGACTCTGGTTGTTCTCACCATATGACCGGAGATTCTCGTTGGTTTTCTTCCCTAGCCCGTGCTCCAGGTGATGAGACGATCACCTTCGGAGATGCTTCGTTTGGACGCGTCATCGCTAAAGGTACTGTGCGCATTAATGATTCATTTATTCTGAAAGATGTTGCCTTAGTGAGTAAGCTGCAGTATAATCTGCTTTCAGTTTCTCAGCTCACCGATGACGATTTCGAGGTGAGTTTTAAGAAAAACAATTGTAAAATTTTTGATTCTTCGGGTAGTCTAGTTTGCGGGATTTCTCTTTATAGGAGGATCTTTCGTGCTGATTTTTCCGAGTCTTCTGATGATCCTCTCAGGTGTTTAATTGCTTCTGAATCCCGTGATTTGATCTTCTGGCATAGGAGACTTGGTCATATAGGATTTGATCATTTGACCCGAGTTAGCGGCCACGATCTCATTCGTGGTTTGCCAAAACTCAAGATGGTCAAGGATCTTGTTTGCGCTCCATGCCGACACGGCAAGATAGTTGCCGCTTCTCATCCACCAGTCACAGTGACAATGACCGATGCACGGGACAATTTGCTCCACATGGATCTGATTGGCCCGGCTCGAGTCTTGATCGGCGGGAGGAAGTGGTATGTTCTTGTTGTGGTCGATGACTTCTCGAGGTACTCTTGGGTGTTTTCTTAGCCTCGAAGGATGAGGCGTTTACACATTTCGTGGTTTTTAGTAGGCTTCTGTTGAGCTCGGGTGCATTACGAGCAATTCGCAGTGATAATGGCACGGAGTTCAAGAATTCCTACTTTGAGAGTTTCTGTGGTGAGACACGTGTAGAGCACCAGTTCTCTTCTCTGCACGTCCCTCAGCAAAATGGCGTTGTGGAGAGGAAGAACCGTACCTTGGTCGAGATGGCCAGGACGATGCTAAATGAATATTCTACACCTAGGAAGTTTTAATGAGGCTATCGCCCTTGCATGCCATGTTTCAAGCGAGTTTTTCTTATGGCACTCTTGCATCGCACTTCTTATGAGTTGAGATATGGGCGAAAGCCCAGCGTCTCGCATTTTCATCTGTTTGGTTGCAAGTGTTTTATTCTGAAGTCTGGAAACCTAGATAAGTTCGAGTCACGATCTTGTGATGGGATCTTTCTGGGTTACTCGACTTCTTCTTGTGCTTATAAGTGCAGGCTGCGAGTCTAGCAAAATGGTGGAAACACAGTGAGGTGACCTTGATGAGGCGGTCAGGGACTAGGCACGATATCTCGAGTTCTCTAGAGCGATGCGAGTCCATCTTTGTGGATGTTGAGGAGGGCGGAGATGAGGTTGTCTACCGATCCGGTTCTTTCTCCTCCTCTTGAGGTGCCTTCTTCCACCGCCTCGAGAAGATCGACCCTTGCCTTCGCTTCTTCTGAAGCTAGTGGCTCTGTTCCTATCTCATCTGCTCATGAGATAGATGCCACTTTATCTCACCTGGACCTCCTAGACACATTCAAAAGGAACATCCTTCAGAGCAAATCATTGGAGATCTTTCTGAGCGAGTCACTCGTTCAAAATCTGGCATGTCTCTTTTATGTCTCCATTACGCCTTTGTTGCCTCATTTGAGCCCAAAGGCGTTTGTCATGCTCTCTCGATGAGTCATGGATTAATGCCATGCATGAGGAATTGGAAAACTTTGAAAGAAACAAGGTGCAGTCGCTTGTTGAGCCCCCTCGAGGTCACAATATCATTGGGACCAAGTGGGTGTTCAAGAACAAGCAAAGTGAAGATGGGGTAGTCATTCGAAACAAGGCTAGACTGGTAGCTCAGGGCTTCTCCCAGGTTGAGGGTCTCGATTTTGAGGAGACTTTTGCCCCTGAGCGGACTTGAAGCTATTAGAATCTTGCTTGCCTTTGCAGCTTCTAAGGGTTTCAAGCTTTACCAGATGGACGTTAAGAGTGCCTTTCTCAATGGATTTATTGAGGAAGAAGTCTATGTCGAGACAACCTCGAGTTTGAGAACCCCAAATACCTAATCATGTCTACAAGCTTTCCAAAGCTTTGTATGGACTTAAGCGAGCTCCTAGAGCACAGTATGAAAAACTTAAGTCCTATCTGTTGAGTTATGGTTTTGAGATGGGTAAAATAGACAAGACCTTGTTCATCCGCCGGCATGGCACTGATTTTCTGCTCGTCCAGATTTATATGGATGACATCATCTTTGGCGGCTCCTCGCATGCTCTTGTTTCCCAGTTTTCCGATGTCATGAGTTGGAGTTTGAGATGAGCATGATGGGCGAGTTGAGTTTATTCCTTGGCTTCCAAATCAAACATACTCGGGAAGGTACTTTTACGCACCAAGGCAAGTACACTCGTGATCTCTGAGGCAGCTTTGACATGAGTGATGGTAAGCGTTGTCAACTCCAATGGCCTCTGACCTCACTTGACCTAGATGAGGACGGCGAGCATTGATCAAAAGGAGTTGAAGCATGATTGGCTCTCTCTTGTACCTCACGACCTCGAGACCGGACATACATTTCTCCGTGTGTCTTTGTGCTCGGTTTGAGCTTCTCCTCGCGTATCTCATCGCCGAGCGGTGAAGCGCATCTTCGGTACCTTGAGCTACCATTGACTATGGTATCGGTACTCTTCCTCTTCTTGTCTATCACTTAGAGCCTACTCCAATGCAGATTTTTTTGGTTGTAGGATAGATAGGAAAAACGCCGGCACTTGCCAATTCATTGGCACTTCTCTCTCTCCGGTCTTGAGGAAGTAGTCGGTGTTACCTGATCCACCGCAGAGGCGAGTGCGTTCTTTGCGGCCGATTCTTTGTAGCCAAGTGCTGGATGGTCTCGACCTGCGGGACTTTGGGTTAGTGATCGGCCGTGTTCCACTCTTTTGTGATAACACGTCTACGATTAGCATTACCAAGAACCCAAACGGCATTCTCGGACCAAGCATATTGATATCGATATCACTTTCTTGAGACCATGTAGAGAAGGGTGACATCGTGCTCCGGTTTGTGGAGAGTGACCACCGTTAGGCGATATCTTCACCAAGCCTTTGGATAGCTCTTGGTTTTCATTTCTGCGGGAGAGCTTGGGGTAGTTGCCCTTATGGTGTTGTGAGGGGAGCTTGTGCTTTCTTTCTGTATTATATTTTATTTTGTTCTTACTCCTTTACGGTTGCATAGCATTTGGGTGCATTGGGTCTAGTCCTTCGGCATAGGTTAGAGTGGTTCTCTTCTTAGGAGTTACTTAGCTCGCTTGTTCTTATCTTGTGCTTCTAGGATCTTGCTTATTAGCGCTTCTCTTCTCACTAGGTTGAGCTTACTCACTTCTTATAGGTTCTAGCGAGGTCGGGCCACCCTTGGGTAGATAGGGATAGTGTTTGCTCCTTAGTGTGTTAGTTGACCGGTGATAGTCCACAGAGTCATATGGGGTAGATGAGAATCGATCGAGCTATAGTATCCTCTATATCTTATCTATGCTCTAAGGACTGCCTTTTCTATTTCTCTTACCATTTCTCTTGCCAGTTTCTCGTTTTTATTCCTTTGGTTCAGGGGGAGTTCATATTGGATCTTCTAGTTCTTAAAACTTACATAACTCAACTTGAATTAAAAATGCATCTCATTCTGAAGGGGATCTGGATTTTCATGCATTTTCATTCTGCATTGTAATATAATTACATGGAACCTTGATTATTATCCCTTATGGTCTGTTTTCAATGTCTTACATCTTGCCATGATCTGTGCTAAATTGCTAGATTTATCATGACTTTTTATGTGTAGTCTAGTCTTTACCATGATAAGGTGACTAAAAATGCTCAACTTGAATTAAAATCTTGTCATGATAGCTCTTGAGACTAGTCTGTTGTAATTATCCCTTTATGATTTTTGCCATGTCAAGTAGGCTGAGTTGAGTCTTGAATCTCTATTGAGCTTTAGATTGGGCTATGTCAGTTCGTTAAGAAGCATGACTTATCATTAAATCTTTGGTCTAAAACATCAAAAGTAAAAATGATCTCTTTTGTGCGAAAAAACTGATCTCACCAACTCTTTCTCATGAGACTGCTTGTCATTGCACTAAGCATGAACTCAGGGGGAGTCTTGGATGACCTAAGATCACTTCCTTAAGTCTGTTGCTTGGAGTGATCGCATAAGGCTTGGGATCTAGCACATGGTTAAGAAATGAAAAATGGTTGAAGCTTAGGAGGCAGTTGTGGATGGCTCCTAGTCCAGGACTTGCTTTACCAAGATATAGCCATAAATGATTTTTGGAAAAAGAAAAATGTGCTAAATTTGCTTATCTTCAAACAGACCAAGTACTTGATCAAATGAGTCATTCTTAAAGCGGTACCTCTCTAAAGCGCTCAATATTAAGCTTCTTGGTTCCACTTAGATTACTTGACATGGCTTGTATCATCCTTGGATACCTTTAGCTAGACTATAATCTTAGTTGATTTGACATGCTAAGAAATTGGACCAATTCTCAGATTATGACTTCCTTGGTTTAGCTTCTCTATACATCAATTGTCATGATCTTGATAGCATTCCTATGTGTTATGGCTTGGTGTAATACTCTAATAGTCATTTTGGATAATCTTCATGGCTCCAAATGCTTAAAATGAATAACATATAGTCATTTTCCCTCTTTAATGCATCTTGATGTGATTATTGCCAAAAGGGGGAGAATTTTGGAGAGAAAAAGTCTTCTGGAGTTTTGCAGAAAAATTTGCTCTTTCATTGTCTGCTCCAGTCTTTCTCTTTTGTCAACATGGTCTTGAGCTTCCTTGTTCCTAGTTTAGACCGTGTTTGGTCATCATCACAAACTCAACTTTATGCTTTTTCGGTGTTTGTCGATATACTCATCAAGAGGGAGATTGAGAGACCATGTGAGAGGTGTCCCCATGCAGTGATGAGTATTTGATGCTTTTATTGAAAAGTTTGTGATTTGGTTCCTTCTTTGTTGTCTTCTTCTTTGTTTTGATTCTATACTGTGCGGAACTTCCGCCCTGGGAAAGCGGAAGTACCGATCATCGGAACTTCCGCCCTGGGAAAGCAGAACTTCCGATTGTGCGCAGACTTGAGCAGTGAGTGCATAATTTTTGGTTTTGAGTTGTGTGGTTCGTATATGAGTTTGAGACAAGTACAAATGTTAATTCCATTATCTCGAACAATGCTATGTGATGTGTTTCTTGTCTATGTTGGCTGCAGGACGTCGAGGCGGAGTCGTGGCGAGATACGAGGAGGCGGACTAGGCGCAGTGGCGTTGAGTCGAGCGGTCAAGGTGTGTCGAAGGCGGCGTGAACTCGAGGTGGTTGCGAGTCATGGACAACAAGGAATACGGAGCTTCGGAAGATGCGAGGCGAAATGGTATTTTCGCAATCTTTGCCTGCGGGAGCGGGCTCTGTTCGGATTTTATCTGGCGTAATGGGTTTGCGACCCGTTAGCCGGTGCCTATATAAGGAGGGGATGTCTCCTTAGTTGGCAGGCAACTAGAGAGAGGATTAGGGTTTTGCTAGAGTCAAAAGAGCCTTTGGGAGGTTGTTTTGCTTTGTAGCTTTAGTTGTTGGGAGTGGGTAGAAGAGAGCAGGAGATGTCTCCTTCGTAGCTCTTCTGTTTTCTGTTCTTGGCTCTCTCTCTCTCTCTCTCTCTCTCTCTTTGCTCTTGTGTGTTCTTGTGTATGGAGAGGGAGATGATGGATTGAGAATCATGTAATCTTTACTTCTGAATGTACATGCGTATGGGAACATCTCTATGATCCTCTATATCAATATGAGATTGTTTTTGGTTGAATTGATTAAGTGTTCATCTCTCTGTTCTTGTTTTTGTATATCTAGGGTTTTGATGTTTTTCTGATTCCCTTTTGTGAGATGGGATGAAACTTGATATCTAGAGTCCTATGGCTATTGCTAACATATTCTCAAAGTTTCATAAGCCAAGAATCCAATAATCTTGCGAATTTCGGTTTTTGGTCTCTCCTGCCAAGTTTTCTCAAGAAATCCGATTTTCTTTGATTGGTGGATCTTTGTGCAAATTACTTCTCAATGAGGTCAATATAATGTTTAGGATGATGTCCTGTGAGAATTGACCCGAGAAGAGCAACAAATCGTGAGTATTTCGGATTTTTGCCAAATTCCAGTACGTTCTGTTCTTCAGTCTGTAGCAATCGAAACTTCCGCTTTTTACACGTCGGAACTACCGCGGTGCGGAACTTCAAGTTGGAGAACCGGAACTTCAATTGCCGACGAGTAGCGGAAATTTGGGAACTTCCGCAGGTGGCCGGAACTACTGCGATCTTGGAACTCTAGTAGGAATAATTGGAACTTTCGATTTACGTGTAACCGCCTGATTTTGTTTAACTTCTTGGATTTGATTCATTTCTCATCTTATGATTATCAGAGTGTATTGGGTTGCTGTGTGGACAATTGAGAGGGGAGGATCTTAATTTTAAAAGGCACCATTCACCCTCCCTGTGTTGCTATTTCGGTGCTTCAAAGGAAAACAAGGTAAGACAAACTACAAGTGTCCTACCATAACCTCTAACTATCCAACACAATCAACGGGTTCAAACCGACAATCTAACTAATCGGCAGATTCTGACCCTCTTGGGCAGCGGTACAATAAAAACCATAATTAAATATATGTAACTCGGAATTACTTGAAACCAGTGCTAAATGAATCATAACGAACCAGGCTATGAAACTCTAGTTGACGGGGTTCTCTGATTCGGCCAAAACAGTTGGCTAAACAGCCGTTGAAAACAAGCCGCGGACATCTGTCGGTTACAGAACATCAATAGATAAAATGGCATAACTTTCATTCTCTGATCCAATGGAGTTATCTTTATCAACCGGAATCATGGTGAAATTATCTTCAAAAACCGTTTTGGGTGGCCATCACGGATCTGTCTCTAACTAGATCAAAACCGAGGAACAAACCGACAGTCCCCGATTCTCAGACAGACAAAACAGCTCGCGGTTAAAATTCCATAACTTTTGATTGCCAACTCTAAAAATTGTGTTCTTTATAAAAATGGAAAGCTTACTAAATTCTCTACAACATTCATTTTCGCCTTTCTGATTCGGCCTCTAAATAATTCATAATGGCGGACAAGCA
The DNA here is from genome assembly GCA_036346395.1 of Hsuehochloa calcarea. Classification (NCBI taxonomy): domain Eukaryota; kingdom Viridiplantae; phylum Streptophyta; class Magnoliopsida; order Poales; family Poaceae; genus Hsuehochloa; species Hsuehochloa calcarea. The sequence continues at coordinate 15,846,966 of CM070613.1, read as the reverse complement.
AGCGCCAAATCCGTCAACTCTCACGAATAGTCGCACGAAAACGGCCATATCTCCTAAACCGTAACTCCAAATCAAATGATCTCAGTGCCTAAAGAAAGCTAAGACCAAGGGATACAACTTTCTAAGAGGTGGACAGATCAAAAAACATACTGAACTTATCCAAATCTGACGAACAAATCTGGCGCAGGGGGAAGGAGAAAGTGGCGCCTGGCAGGAGGAGGGTGGCGGCTCAAGTGGGAGAAAGGGAAGGGGTTTAGGGTTTTTTTGGGGAAGGTCATCTCCCCTTTGGCCAGCCCCCTCTTGGGACACATGGGCCGTGGCCCAATGCTCAGGTTGTCCGGAATTGGCGGAAACTCCCTTGAGATCACTGAAAATTGTAATCCCTGTTTAACTCTTTCTCCCGAATACTCTCCTATTCGACCGAATAAATTTCGGGGTATTACACGATCGCCACTAGCGGTCAAACCACCGAGTCATTTAGATGAGCACTCAGCCTGGTCAAACCCAAGGTAGGCTGATCAGACCGCCCAAAGGGTGCGGTCAGACCGCTAGAGATTTCGAAAGTAGATTTTCAATATCGTTTCAACTTAATTTTGCAAAACACATTTGCTAATTGATGCGCGATGCAAACAAGAGATGAAAGCAAGATCCTCAACAAGTTGCAAAACATATTTGCTAACTTTTAGAATAATACCACAAGGAATTTTTGTACATGAACTTAAACCGTTTGCAAAATACATTCGCAAACTAAAGTCTCATGCTACATGGAGTATGCATGAGCCTCAACTATTTGCAAAACACATTCGCAAATATCGACAACATGGCAAAGAGAGCTAGAGCAAGCACCAAGAGCTATCAACGCATGACACACTCAAGCTATTAGTCAAGACTCCTCTTAATATTATGGCAATCTATACTAACAATTCAGTATCCACACCAAACACCAAAACTAGTAAAATTACTAAGAAACAAATCCTTAGCCTATGCTAGTCATACATTTGCCTTGAGCATCCATCTTGGAGTGATCATTTGATGATGAACTTCTTCACTGCAAGTTCAGGATCTTGACTTGAATATTATCAACATATGATGATCTTCTTCACTTCATGATCATGTCTTGATGCTCATCAACACATGATGACATCCTAAGACTTCATAATCATGAGACTTAACCTGTTTCACCAACTCATGAAAAATGGTAGTCCACACGACGATTGTCATTAATTACCAAAATACTACATTAACTCATAATAGTGGGTCTAGATTCTTTAACCACCACCCAGCTTTCCTGGCCTCCTTCGGTGCCTTTTCAAAAGGTTCAGGTACGTAAGGTTTCTAGCGTTCGAAGGTCTTGACTCGCTTCATGTGGCTAAACATATACTTTTGCTTGATGAATGTCCTATCGTACATATTTGGATCGTCGATCCATTGAAAGAAGTTGCATCACATCTCTGGGCACCATTATGCACCTATAAAGTTAGGGATATGTGGAATGCAACGTAACATATGAAAAATCTATAAGATTCGCTTACGAGGATGTTCCTGCACATGTGTGTGGACAAGCGGTCGCCAGGTGTGTCGACTGAATGATCTTCATTGGTTCTTCACACACATGTTGCACGTGTGGAAACTCCAGTGGTACTAGCACATCCTTCATAGAACAATTGGGGTGGGATTTAGCCCTCTAGGCAAGCCACTTGTGCTTTCGCGATATCTTCGCATAGAAGTTCAATGACGAGTCCGACATCTCTTTCCTCTCTGTTGTGTGAACCAAGTTGGATTGTATTGCTGGGTATGGTGGTGTAGTGTTGTCCTCCAGCATTCTTCTCTCTCCTTTTATGAGCGGATAGAGTTTAGTGCTGAGGGTGGAAGGAAAAGTGTAAAGACATCAATCTGAAAAGGTGGTCTGACAGTGTGCGGTCATTTTGGTCTAAAATTGTGGAATAGCCTAGTGTTGTCTTTTCGTTCTAAAAAAGTATTGTAACATCCCAAATCTGGAATTGAGTGTCAAGTGTAAGAAAATCAGGAGGAATTAAAACTTTTCTTGCATCTTGAAACCCCTGGTCATTTTTGTAATTCTTTTAAAAAGAATTGTGGAAGATCAAATTCAAATCCTCATTCGACGCTAATCAAAAACCTCCTTGCTTAGACCTTGTGCCAAACCCTTGGAGATATTTCTCTCGAGTTCTAGGGAGGCTTGGAAACACCTCTGAATTATCCCATGATTTTTAGAAATTATTTGATGATTCTTGGAGGCGAGTCAAAGCTTGGTTAAACCCTAGCTTCCCCTCTTCCAGAATTTCTGGGGGAAAATTCAGTACATTAGAATCTCTGGAAATTTCATATGAGGTTCCTCCGGTCGTCAGCAAACTCCAGTTAAAATTTCATAATTTTTGGAGCTTGCTTGCTACCTCAAATAATCCCTCAAAAATCAGTTATTCAAATCCAAACCCTAACTGGTTTGCACTGTTCCGTAGGTTCGAACCGGACTCGGGCTCGAGCCACTGAACTCGGTCCAACCCACTAACTGTACCCACTCGGTCGTTCGGACGCCAGGGTCGTGAGCCGTTGGATCGGCATCGAACGGTCTTCACGACCGGTAGAGCGGTGGAGCCGTTCGAACCGCCGTCGGCTCACCGTTGGATCGGCATCGAGCGGTCCTCGACGAGTCGAACGATGGGATCGTTTCAATCTGCTCGATCTAGCCCAGCCGTTCGATTCCAATCCGACGACCAACGAGTCGTCTCCTTCCTCTGTTCGCGCGCGCGTGAGCCTCTGCCATTGCGTGCGTAGAAGAGTAAAGCAGTGGCGTGCAGTCCACGCTATGTCCACCTTCAAACGGCTAGCTCTGCGCGCATTAAATGGCTGTCGCACTCCTACCTCGATGAGGCCATGACCCAAGCTGCTCCTATCGCCTCAAGTGCTCTCATGGCGGTGTTGACCGATCGAAAAATCCGCCGTTGCTCTCGCCATCGCCTATTTAAACCCCTTTTGTGCTTCACCCTTAGCTTCCTTTAGCACTTCGCAGACTCCATTAGCATTGGCCATCTTGCTTGAGTCAGAGTCCCTCGCGCTCTCTTGAGCGACATTGTTGAGTGTGGAGCTTGGTGGGGCGGTGCGGTGGGGTTTTCTTCTTCAAGTCTTCGCCCCTCTGCTTCCCTTTACTCTTTGGAGCTTAACTCTCACGCGGTTTGGTTCTCTCTGTGCCCAGGTCGCTGTGGCCTAGCGAGAACCTTACCGCAGCCTTTTGGACGCTCGTCTCCGGAGCCACTCCGTGGGACTCTGGTCGTTCTTCAGCTCAGGTACTTTCGCATTGCCCTATAGGAGCTTAGGTGTGTTCTCATTGCCCTTTGGTATTGGCCGTTCGGGAGTTCTCCGGGCCATACCTGTTTGGCCGCACTCTGTGGTCGTACCATTGTTGCAGCCATACTTCGACCAAGATCGCCGCGAGGCAAAGCGTTAAACCTTTAGGCGCTCAACCCGCCCTTGGTGGCGCCTCGTGGTCGAAATTCCGACCGAACATCGTAGTTTGGTCGATTCGACCAGATGCAGTTTATTGATGGGTAAATATCGTCGCGTAGTCCCCAGACCTTATATTTGTAAGGGAAAGGCCTATCGAGTGATTGTAAGTTCTCCTACAATCACCCCCGTAGTCGTTAGTCTCACTACGACTATGGCATGGTCATAGGTCCTTCGCGGCCTTTACCCAATCGAAAGTTGTGTCGTGACTGCACCTCGTCGTAAGTCATACTACGACTATGTCCGGTCATAAGTACTTCTGCGGCGTGTACCTAGTCGTAAGTCCGTCTTCGACTAGTACCCAACAGACGTCCGTCTCGACCACTATCCGGTCGTAAATCCTTCCACGACTATGGTTTGGTCGAGGTTACGCTCACGACCACCACACGGTCGTAAGACCTTCTCTTGGTCGTATCTTTAGCATTAAGAATCTAAATCAATTGATTCTTGTTGCTAAACTCTTTATAAACCAGTACCTAGCTTCGGTAAGATTTTCAGAAATTTTGTAGAAAAGTTTGTTGTTGAGTCCTTGCATTTTATTCGTTCTTATCGATTGCTTTTCGCTTTTCCCGTTAGGATCCGAAGAGCACATTGACAACATAAGTGATCCCCAGCTACATCTTGACATGACAAAGCGAATGCAAGCAGTTTGATCATGTTCATCCTATTATTTTTCAAGTCTACTATATTGATTTCAACTCGTATGTATGCATTGCTATTTTGTGGTTAAATTATGGTTAGTATCCTATAGTTGCATAATCTGTAGGACTTGGTTATCCTCTACTACCATGAGCTTAAGTTATTGGCTGTGGTCGGAATTCGATGGATGGACTCTGGTCACTTAGTAGCTTTCGATTTGAAGTTGCTTAGAAATGCTTAGATGTCGGTACTATTGGGTAGTCATCGACTTAGTCGATGATGTTGATCACACACATCTTACTACTACTCCATTATGTCCAGCACTCTGTGCTTTGTTATTTTGTAAAGTCAAAAACTGAAAACAAAACTGTTTTCGACTTGGGCACAATGGTATGTTGGTGTGATCTGTTGGTGTGAATGGAATGGTGCCTAGGTCATTAAGGACCGAGTTACTTGTGTCACTAAGCCGCGCTTATGCGTATAACCACGCGAGAGGATATGGGACCTCTCTTGACTTAGTACTTTGGCGTGGGTTATCTCCAGTCGCGGGAGGGGTTGTGTGCGTTGTGTGAAACATGATATGTGGTCGTATTCTTGTGTTGGGTGTGCGGTGGTGGAGATTAGGGTAGGCTCTCCACCTCGAGGAGCGTCGAGTTGTCCAAGGCTTTACCAGGGAAGGGTAGTTGACCGAGGCTTTACGATGACTCAGACACAGCGTATGGGTTTCTATCCATACGGCGGCTCGAGAGTAATTCACAATATTGGAAGCGTCTCGTAGGACTTAGCCGCGTCAGGCATACCTAAGGAAGTGTGCTTAATAGCTTGGCAAAAAGGCGGTCTGGCGTGTGGGTACATTGGTACACCCCTGCAGGGATAAAACTATTCGAATAGCCTCGTCCTAGGTTATGGACATGCTTGGTGAGGTCGTGCAAGAACTAGACTACAACCTTTTAAAACTTAAAACTGGTCGTGGGTGGTATGAATGGGTAATTCATGCTATTGTTGTGGTGAGTGATGGGCTAGTCACTTCCAGGATTGTTGTTGTCATCTATCTACTGTTATATTGTTGTCATTCGCCATTATTTGAACAGTAAAAACAGATTTGTTAAATCGCTTTCAATCTATTGCCTTATTGCAAATGGAAACTTGCTTTATGCTAAAATGAAACATACAGCCTCCACTTCAATAAGCTTGCATATAGTTATGTACAGGTTTGTTATTCCACATGTAAGTCTTGCGAGTACATTCAAAGTACTCACCGGCTTTTGCCGGCTGCTTTTGTTTGCAGGGGAAGAAGGTGAGCCCCAAGGGCCTCACTTTTGTGAGATGTGTGGTGGATTCGACGACTAGCTTGGCGGTCCGGTCGGTTGCCTTGTGGGTTAAAGGCACACTGGTCGGCTCTTTTGTTTTCAGCCATCTTATGGCACTTTTGCTTCCGCTGTTCGATTTCTTTATGTATTTGTCGTTTGGCCGGTCGGCCTCTCTTTTGTAATCACCATCTTCTATTTATGTTATATTTTGGATTGTTGTTTATGCTTCGGTTCTATGTGAATGAATGGGATTGATGCATGAACTTTGTAAAGAGGTGTGTATACTGCAATTCTGGGAAGTATACATGTCTCGAGTCTCGGATTATCTGCCTTGTGATGCTAGGACCGAATGGATGGTTAAGCATTACAAGCCGGATAAACCGGGGTCTCACACACGCCCACCACGGCCTCCACCTAGACCCTGGCCACGCCCTCCATGGGTTCCTCCTCGTCCTCCTAGCTGTGGTGGACGCACCACGTTGGCCGCCACTCGGTGTTGCGGTGCAGGAGGTACATGTGCAGACTTCTCCTCCTTGAACACTTGCTTCATCGCCACCATTGCGAGCTTGTATGAGCCTAGTGAGGGTCCCAATGTCCTCCCGCAATTGGCGCACATTTTCATCAGCTTGTATCTCCATATTTTGCATATCCCTTGCAATTTGATCAGCAAAAGAATCATGCTTCTCATGGAGTTGATTGAGCCCTTGGTGTAGCTCACGTTGAAAGTGTTCATGAGTGCCCCAAATTGATATTGCTTGACGAATGCCTGAGTGTCATTTGTCCCACCACTCTCATCATGGTGTTCTCCTCCACCTGACATGGTTAGTTATGCAAGAAACAAATAGCTGTGTATATAATAATGCTTTGTAAAAATCACTCAATCTCACTATGTCCTCTCTCCAAGTAAAGTTCTTACCCTTCCGAAGTGAATTAAGGCCAATAAAAACTTACACTGTAGAAGTGACAACAAAGACAATGATGATCAAGCGAATTTAAGAGTGTTCACTACTTGCACAACAACGGTTATATGGTGGAGCTTGGCATGAAGTGTATATCCTAGCAATCTGAAATTCTTGATGTTGTAAAATTAAGTAATAATCCAAACTAGAATACTTTGCCTAAGTGCTGATCCAAAATATTTAAGTGAAGTATATGAACACACATGCAAAGATTAATGTGACTCGATGCAAACAAAGGAATGAGCTAACTAGAGGCAATCTGAAATTAAAGATTAGATAGCTCGTTTTGCACCAAGTACTAGGAGAGACGCTAGCCAATTGCAATGATATGAATGTAAGGGTACGAGATTGCTCAAGAGATTAAACTACACAATCTGAATTTATGGATTAAGGTCTCACCCAAATTCGGCCAATGCTTTCTTTTTCTTTCTTTCTCTGCCTTTTTTTTTGCTCAACTTCCTCTTTTTTTTTTTTTTTCAAAGGCCAAACTAGGTTTAATTGTTCTTTGGTTTTGCATAGGTCACAAAAATTCAACAAGGTGTGAAGTACTCAAGAGCGACCCTAGATGCAATACTCAACAGCTAGTCTCAAATGATGAAAAGAATATCAGTAGCTTTTTTTTTTTTTGGAATTTGGATTGGACACAAAGATTAGGCTACGGAGATAAAGACGAACGATCAGCCCCTAAACAAAAATTCTAATGGATTAAAACTTAACAAAACTCACAAAATTATGAGATGCAAAAAAAAACTAGGGTTTGGATTTTTTTTGTTGCAATTTTCGTTTAATGGACTATAGGACAAAAATAAATCAATCTAAAAGTAAGGGTAAATAATCCTACCGAGTAAACCGCTCCGATACCAAGATGATACGGGTCGCCCGATCTTCTCGACGAGGATCCGGATACTCACGTGGATTTGATGAACCGTAGTGATCCCCGTTGCCAATGCAAGAGTTAGCACTCTATAATTCGCCTAACCACACGTCTTTGAACTTCACGACCACCGATGAAGTTCTATCGCGCTCCCAATTTCAATGGAAAAGGTTGAACAATCTTAATTTGGTGAACTCCCAATTCGCTCAAGTTGGTTTGCCCAACGAAAGAACAAGAGTTTTCTATTATCAAAATTGGTTCCCTTACAATGGGGTTTACCCTCAATATATAGTCTTAGCCTAAGGCTTTTCAACACAAGATTTTCCATATGGTACTATCCACGCCGACCGTAGCACATGCAATCGCTCACGTGATCGTTCATGGGCCTTCTTGCTCACGTGCACTATTCATGGCCTTTTATCGCTCACGGCCTTTACCGCTCACACGCACCGCTTATGAGCTTGTTCACGCAGGGCACTATTCATATGCCGTTCATTATTCATGCGTAGACTTGTGCTTCCTTGGATGACGGCCACATATCCTTCATCTCCATCCATCGTTGACTCTTCAAACCTGAGCACAGGTAAAACATTGTTTTTAGGTAGTATACAATTCTTATTAAAATTAATGATATGTTCATTAAGGAACAGGTTCACCTGAGATTGTAGTTTCTTGGCTCGTGCTCTTGTTATTGGTCCTGTTATTGAAGTCTCATTACTAGCTTTGGCATTACTAGCGATGTCCTCATCAAAAATGCTCTATAGTAGTCCCTCACAATTGTGTCATCACTAAATCAATGCAGTCCCACAAGAACATATCACCAGCCTTCATTGCAAACATTATGTATGGTGAGATCAACGATAATCTAGATTTTGAGCCACGATCCCTCATTTGGACAATAGATGCAAGGTTTCAATACACAACCTGCCATGGTAAGACATGGAGGGAAAAGCATAAGGCACTGGAACAAAGGTTTGGCACATTCGAGGACTCCTACCACAACCTCCCCAGCCAACTCCGAGTCATACAGGACAGAAATCCTAGCACTTATGTTGACATTCAAGATGGCACACATCCACGGTGGGAACAGAAGAGGGTACGGAAGCAAGCATTCTTCGCCTTTGGTCTATGCATCAAGCATTACAGTATTGTCGTCCAATCTTGTGTGTGGATGACACATTTCTGACTGGGAAGTACAAGGTGGAGATACTAACTGTAATAGCGATGGACGGGAACAATCAAATTCTTCCTGTGGCTTTCGCATTCGTTGAAAGCGAGAATACAGATAGTTGGTTATGGTTTCTGAGGAATCTGGTGACCTCTGTTGTATAGGGCCGTCCTAACGTATGCGTCATACATGATCGACATGCGGGCCTATTGAGTGCAATAACCCAGTTACAACAAGGGGATAACGGGCACTTCCATGGGTGGATCTGCTGAGCCGGTAGTGCATGAGACAGTTGGGTCCAAACTTCTACAAGCAGTTCCGCAACAAAGAGTTGGTGAACCTGTTGAAGTGCTTGTACAAGCAAAACCAGAAGAGAAAGTTCGATGCCCCCTGAAAGATTCTAGATGAGTGTATCGGGGTGAACAGAAGGGAGACAACAAAAAGGCCATTTGCAAGAGCTGACCAGGACCCCGAGGCATTGTCACAGATACCCACGAATGCTCCTACTGTGACAAGGAAGACAGGGGCGCAGGTGAAATGCTTCTCGAATTAGATTAAGCACGAGTCTAAGGAGAAATAGTCGCTGCTACATGACAATGAAAGTGCTCGATATGGCGTCATGACAACCAATCTAGCCGAGGTGTACAATTGGATCATGCGCAGTGCCAGGTGCCTCCCTTTGGTTGCTATTGTGGAGGAAATTCTCCCGGGTACCACAAAGTACTTCGTTGACTGAAGCAACAACACGTCGCTCTCCAAGGCAAATGACATAGTTCTGTACTCCACCATGATCACCAAGTACATGGTGGAGAAGAGCAAGAAGGGTTAGATCCATTAGGCATTCAAGATGGGCACAAGGGAACTTCGCTTCGAGGTCATGTGCAGGGAGAAAGGACGCCGCGGGACGAACCGTGAGAGGATCATCCACGAGTGTACGCTATGATGTGCTAGTTGCGTATGCACCTGCAACAAGCCTCTTCTTCTGCATAGACCATGCTCATATGTCATGGTCACATGTTCGATAGTGGTGCAGCATCCCGATCAATATCTTTCCAGATATTTCACTAAGGAAAAGGTGATGTAGACTTGGAATGCAAAGTTGTATGGCTATGGCGTGGTTGGTCATTTCACTGGACATCCTACCTAGAAGCAACTCATTTGGGCCGCGAACATTGATAGATCGAAGGAAAAGTTGATCGGCGGCAAGTACGACGTATCAAGAACGACATGGACGAAGCGTATGCGGGCCGCATGCGAAGAAGTTCTCAATTTGCAATGAAGTTCGGACATACCTACAAGAAATGCCCTACAAGAAGTGCATAGGATGAAGGAGAGGTCGGCAGTCCGGACGATAGCCACTAGAATGGTTTGTATTCTTGAAATATGTTGTGCTGAATGTTTTGTATTGTCATTGTAGTTTATCAAAAAAAAAACTATGTGATGATGTATTGCCAGAATGTGTTGTAACAATATTGTGATTTATCGAAAAACTATGTGATGATGTTGTGCTGGAATATTTTGCAACATCATTGTGATTTGTCGAAAAACCATGTGATGATGTTGTGTTGGAATGTTTTATAACAATATTGTGATTTGTCGAAAAACTATGTGATGACGTTTTTCTTTAAAATATGTTGTGCTAATATTGTTTCTTATTACTGTTTGAATCTATTTCTTATTATGTCGTGCGTCCAATTGTAATGTGTAACTTACCTTCGTTTTGAAACCACCGCCATTGTCTTTGCCAGTGAAGCTGTTGATGGCGGTAGTTTAGTTGGTGGGTGTTGTGTGGCAGTTCGGACACTAGAATAACAATAAAAAATTAAATAAAACAATAATAAATGTTTAGCCCGAATTCTAGTTGAACTAACGACAGGAGCCTAGTTCTATAATTTTTTTGACTATTTAATTCTATAATTTTTTATTTAATTAATATTATTTTAAAAAATCGGCAGTAGACACCCTCTCAAGTCTCGTATAAAACATGGCACAAGATGGCGTCTGACTGAAGAAAATCTGGCCACCTAATCATTTTGGTCAGAAAAAAATGTGATTACGCTAAAGACGACTAAAAAGATGTGAAACATAAAACAAATCCGGCGTGCTGATACACGTGCATGTGAAACTTAAGAGATGATGCAAGCGCGTACCTAACGGTGGTCACCTCAGTCAACTTTTATCGAATATATCAGTTCAAGAAGAGAGGATGTGAAAAGAGAGAATGTATCTCTTATATAAAAGATAAATTTGACATGTAAACTATCGCAAAGGGTGAGTATGTAAGAGGTGAAGTTGTGAAAATAAATATTTTTATAAATAAACTGTTGAAAATATTATCTCTAAAATTTTTATGTAAATGAGTTAAGAGCCTTAAGAGACAACTCTAAAAAAACAATTGTACATGCTCTAATCATATGCTAAAAAACTACAAGGGGGTTGCCTATTTTTCTGGGCGCGTTTTGAACCGTCCGATCGAATGCTAAAAACTCTTGATCTTTGTTTTACACAGTGATTGACTCGGAGAGTCAGCTACCAGGGCTGCTCGACATGCAGATGCCATACCCAGGGTTTTGAAAAGCGACTTCGGCCAGTTTTTGTTTTTATCGGTGAAAAATCTGCAAAACCTAAGTTCTTTTTATGAAAATCTTGTATTTTATTATATATTTTTTTGCTTCAAAAAATTCAATTACGATGTCCAATTCCTGTAACTCGGACGATCGCTGGCCGATAACCGCCGGTTTTTAATGCCTATGTAGTAGGCATCCATGAGATTGGTTTTTCCATTACATGAGATGGGGTTAGACGGTAATTTAGTTTGAGCAAAAGAAAAATATTGAACAAATTCCGGCCAACGATGGTCCAAACAAGGGTATGGACTTCATCGTTTCGTTGTGAGGACAGCAAAATTCAAGTTGATTTGTAACTACATGAGCTACATGGTGTGTTTTTTTTTTCTTTCTAATTTTCTTTTTCCTCTTTGTTTGAGAGAGCACTATTTTTGGTCAGAATAAGGACCTAATTCTCGGGCGTTCGACCAAAATCCCGTATAATGTTTTCCCCTCTTATCTTAAAATATGACCCCTCATCGTTATGAGATTTGAGAGTTTGCACCCCCTTCTGTCTCGTTTGTGTTTTTATTCTCTTACAAGTGATCAGTTGATTGCGCGAAACCTTGAAGTAGCTGTCTATTTACATCGGTTTAAAAAATAAGCCATTTTGAATATCGACGGAAGCTTCAAAATGCAACTTTCACCACCTATTATTATTGTCGTATATTTGTAAAACCAAATAAAATTATAATCATATTTTTAATATAAAAATACTTTTTAAAAAATATTGATAGCCAAAGTTTTTAAATTTTAACCACACACGTCCCAAAACAACTTGTTTTTGTGAGCTCTGGTATATGAGGCGCTCAAAAACGAATTCACGAGACAAGTTTCTTGTATGAACACAAACTGCAGCTAGGAAGCGCATTAGAGATATGTGACGATTTTGTGTCGCACCGCTCGTATTCTGACTTCAGCTTCTATCAATATTGAAGCCTCGAAATTGATCGTACTCTCTTCACCATCGGAAGGATAAAACGGCAACACTGTTTAGCTTTTCCCATGTTACAGGCTTACAGCTACCTGCCTCCTTGATCTAAGCAGTATGCACACCAGATGCTTGGACTAATATTGTGAAAACAAAGGGAGTACACCACAGGACAGCAATTCAATATTTTAAAAACTACTTGAGTCATTGTTCCATACTGCATAACGATTAAAGTTAGGGTGAATAGTGACATTCAAACTGATGTACTTTGAAACAGTAAATACTTTGGCTAGGAAAGTTAGTCCGACTTTCTCAAGTACGGGGCAAAGAGAACTGTCCGACAAAAATCTACCACCCATCAAGAAGCGGTGAAATGAGCGAGACATCTGAGTCACTTTGCACACGTTCATGGCACATGACAGAAAAGTTCATACCACCAAGCTAATGTATCAAAATCCAACAGGAAGACAACCCTGAGGAATTACGCCCTGTCATCTTGTCACCCCCAGAATCTGCTGAGAAGACCCTTCTTTTCTTTCTTCATTCTGTTTTCAAGGTTCGGGAACTCAATCGTGTTGTATGCCATGTCAAGAACAATTGGATTGCATGGAACTGATTGGAATGGAGGTGGGAATTGCGCAATGCGACATGGCAATTTGGTGTTAGGTTCACCAAGTGCTGATTCATAGCTCCTAGCATATCCAGAAGGTATTTATACTCCTGCAAAATACCAACTTATCATCAGTATCTGTTTTTAGATATGTCCAAAGTCCAATACCAGATTGCTTTCCAGTTAATAGCATCACCATAGAAGAAAATGTAATATCCTGATTTTTATTAGAAAGATCATTGGAACTAGAAAGGTAATTAGGTTAATTAAAAGGCAGAAATTCAGAAAAATAAGACAACTCGGACCTTGGGCGTTCGGCCCACGGCGTCTTAGCCCATGTGGGCCAGCCATAAAGGGCCCGGGGCAACTCCCAAACCGTAAGCAACCCCAGCCCTGTCCCGGATTAGTCGTGGTACATTTCAGTAGATCGTTTTGCTCTAGGGAAGGTTAGGACCCTAGTTCGTTGAGGATCGACGCAGAACCTTGCAAAGGCAATTCGAGGTATTTAGACTCGGATTCGAGTTTGGTCCAATTAGAGAAAAATAGATAATCTCGTTAGCTTTCCAAGAAAGTTTTGATCATTTGAATCAGAGTAGCGAGTGAAAAGTTACAAACCCGGAAGGTCGCTGTCCAGAATTTGGATGTAGCTGGCAGATGTGAAAATGGGTCAGTTTCGTCTGGTAAATGGCAAAATTAAAATGTAGTGATAACTTGAAGCATTTAGGAAATTGAGTAGTTTTCAGAACTGGTATCGTTCATATATTTACAAGTTTTAGAATTAAGGATATAAAATTGTGAAGCATAGTGTCCTGGTAGATTCTAGGATGGTCTTTAGGGAAAGAAACGGAGTAGAAAACGCTAGAATCAGAGGTTCGGCATAACTAGAAAGTTGTAGGCTTTTTCGTGAGGATTCTAGAAAGTCTTGGTTGTTTGAATTTGGAGTACATATGAATAAGTTAGAACCGCTTTACTAATGGGACAGCGGATAGTACGTCCGGTAGTTTTGGGTTAATTGTGTCATTTTGGCGTAGACATGCGAGAGTGATTAGCGTAATGATTTGCTATTGTGGTAATGTATGTTTGAATATGTTTTTAATTGTTTGTTCAGGGAGTGTGACATCTAGTGCCTTACCGCCGCCTCACTATTCGGCTTCGATGAGATAAAGAGGCAAGTGCATGGTAGAACGGTAATCGATGGCTTGATCGCTATCTTCTTTATTAGTCATTGCCATTATGTTGTTTATTCCCGTACATTGCTTATTTGCATATCATGAATTGTTGATGTTATGATGTGGTACTAACATAGAGGTAAAGATAATGAATTATGTTGATGGATAATTAAAGATGTTTTATCATTTACATTCATCAAGATAAGTGTGCATGAGCCAAGTCGGTGAGAAAGTCATGTAACTAGCTTGGTGAAGTCGGTGAGAAATATGCATGACTAGTCCGAAATGCTCTAGATAAAATCCTATTTCGTTGGGGGCTCCATAGGAGTGGAGGAAGTCCCCGATCCTTTTGAGGACGGACTTGATAGTGAACACTATCACGGGTGTTCTCTCATGCTATACCGGTATAAGTGAAGAAAAGAGTACGTGGACATGTGGTATAAAGTTGCATCGCATTAAATGAAAAGTGGATATGATATTTGACTATGAGCAAAAAGAGAAATAAATGGATACTGTTAATGATGATATTGATTATGGTTGATAAATCATTGTTCATTGTTTTATTATTGTGCTTACTGAATCGTGGACTCACTCTTACTCTACTGTTGTTTTTAGGTAACCATTGACGGCAAATTACTTGGGAAGGGATAGCACTTGGAACAACTGCATACACTTAAATACTTTATTCATTTGTCATAAGAAAACTTTACTACAACGTGATGGTTTATCCTTTAGGACATGTAGACATTAAATAATTTTAGATGATCGGTTAGAACTTGTTTATTAATTCAATAGTCTCTATTTGATTGGTTTTACTTAATTCTTGGACTATTATTCTGCTTTGCTATCTAGAGTTTAAATAACTATGCTTGTGTTATTATTCATATGTTATTGTAACCCATGACGGGTTTTAATATTGAATTGCTCGCTGTAATTTATTGTTAATTGGTGTTAAAATTAATAGTTAGTGCGGTTTAGTGACATTCGAGCTCAAGATTGGTAGGTGTTACTGATTAGTATCAAAACGGACTATAAGTCCGTGGTGAATAGAATTACAACTTAGGTAACCAAAATTTGCTAAAATTTGCTCTAGGATTAATAAAATTAACTAAAATTTGTTAATGGTTAATTAACTTCAAATTTGACATACTAGTGCACAGTATGATGGAAATGGGTCAAGCATTGCATTTACGTTTCCGCTATGTCGTGTTAATGATCTATGATATGAGTTGATGTTTTGAGCTTATTGTTTATATTACTGTTATGTGTGATGATAGTCGATGCCGAGAGGTAAAAATCATGATTGTGATCATGAGCATGGCTAGCTTGTACCACCGTTCGCGGTATGGGAATAGTAAAGGGTTTTTCTCAGGTAATTTAGTTACAGTAGTTAGGGATGAGTTCTTTGGAGAAGTTATTGTCTTCCTTGAGTTTGCATTTTGTTTTCTAGTTGTAGTTTCTTGTGGTCGATAAACTTTCTTCGATAGCTGATTCTACCGTGCATTTGGTAGGTTTTATTGGTTCCATAAAGCAATCATTTGTTCCCCTAACTAACGAGTTGTTTTGCTACTTGTAAACGTGGTTGATTTACAAGGTTGATCTTTTATTGGGGAGTTCCGCCTTTCTTGTTGGGAAACATGACTCGCTTAATCGTTTGGTACTTTGGTTAATGGAAGTTTTCTTTTGCGAGTTCTTTAACTGCCCCATGCATTTCTTTTGGAGTAATTTGAGCGTTGAATTTTAATGCCTCTCTTTTATGAAAGAAATTGTCAAAACTTTTTTTTTGGTGATGTCTTGACATGCCTAGGTGAGGGGTTATATTCATGAAAATTAGTTGGTGGTATGGGTTATCAAATTGGGTCGAGAGCGTGATGTAAAATTAATCTTAACTAATGTCCTTGCTGGTATAATTGATTAATCTATTGCTCCCTTGTAATAGTTGTCTGATGAATTGTGATTAAGAGTATATCTATTCGTAATTGGAATCAATAGGGTTGTTGAGAAGTGTGGACTATTGATGAACCAAATTAATCATTAGGATTATTAATTTGCTAAACTTGTGAGATAAATTTGATTAATTGGTCTCTTTGGTTTAACCTCACCGTTCAGGATGGTTAGTTTAAAGAGGTGTTAGGATATTACCTTAGTTGATATTAATATGAAATTTATCTACTATCCAGCTATTTGATGATCACATAGTAATGCTAGATTTACATAATTCTTGATATGCTAAAATTGTTAAAACATGTATAAAGGTCTAGATGAACGTTGATATATCGCTTTATGAAACCATGTTTTATAAGAGTTTATATTATTAAATCTTTAGTAATATTGTCCTAATTTCTGAACATAAGGTGGAATGTTGAATCTGCGTTTATAAAGGCTTATGCAATTGCAAATAGAAGTAGGGTCATAATTGCCTACACGATTAATACAATCGTCAATTGTTAATGATAATATCTAGAGTGCAAGAAGTGTACGCTAAAGTTATCACTAATAGTTGAATGGACAAATTTAATAAGTGATCTTTATTAGTATGCCTTGCGAAATTGTTATATAATAGTATGATTTCCTTAAAAGAGTTTTGTTTCAACATTGTGGCTCATGCACTAGGTTTTCCCTAGATCAAGTTGATTGTCGCAATTTTATTGAGATAACCAAGAATAAAATGAAGCAACTTTGTTGTGTTTCTTTTTGGAAAATTTATTGATGGGGTAGGTATGATGCATATTACTAAGAGTGTATTATAATGAAGTTAGTAGGATTGTAAGTGAAGGGTTATGAGGGTGGTGTTGATTATTTTAGAAAGGAAAAAATTGATCGCCTTTCGTGGTATCGTTTAAATGATAATGTTTCGAGTTTTGCCATGGTAAATGAAATTGGTTTGAGCAAAGTGATGTCGTAATTAAAGAAAATTGTTTTTAAAAGAAATAGTGGCGTAGAAGTATTTGCGATTGGAGTTAAGCTTTGTAACTTGCAACTTATTAAATTGTGCTTAACCTTTCTATTTTTCCGCATAAGAATTTATCGGTTCAATAGCAATGTTTATTATTATTGGTGAAAGTTTGATATTCTCTTCTTGTGAGGCTTGTGCCCTCAACTGTGGTCTCGTTTTTTTTATTTTCCGAGATCTTTGCCATTCGATTATTTCCCTTGGTTTTGTGTTTACTGCAAGTAGTAAACGTTTTATGTATGTTGAAAATTATTTTTATTTGTCTCTTCTTTTGAGAAAGGAATAACCGGTTTGTTTTACAAAAAATTTCACAAGGTATAGTGATAACTGGATAGTAGTGGTCAAGTAAGTGATTTTGTGAAGCTTTGGGTACTCAATTTATTGGAGGTGCATTGGAGGATAAATTGACTTCACGAAACAATACTTGGAGGGAATTTGACTTAAAACGAATGGTTGTCGGAGCAAAACTGATTATATTGTTACAATCAGTAGAACCTACAGTGAATTGTAATCCAAAAACCTTTGTTCATGTTGGTGGAATATTGAAATTATCAAAAGTTTGAATCTTAGTCAATTAGTTAGGGCATAGTGAATGTTTATATTGTGATCGTGTAGGTGAAATTGAATAATGTGGTTTAGTGGGGGTCTAAGATTGGTGAAGTTAATTGTTTTGGGCGGTTACCTGATTAGTGAGGAATGTTGATATTAACGATTGAGGATACTGTTTGGATTGTGGGAATTTTAGTCAATGAATCTGAAGATTTCCTATCAAGCATACCAGAAGTTCATTGTAGGAGTCTGGGATGTTGAAATTGGGCTTGTGTTTTATACTAGAACATTGGTTTCTCAATGATTATGTGTAGAGTTTCCTGTTATTTGTGCGGGTTGTGTGGTTTGATACCAAATGGAAGGTTAGCCAAGGTATGATTGGTTGTTTCCGATAGTTGTGGGGGTTTTAAAAGTCGGTGTATCGCTAGGATCGTCTCAAATCCATACGTAGGGTACACAACATCTTGTATGTTCCAGTGTTGAGTGAGTACATGAGAGATCTGGAGTTTAAGGTTTCGTTAGAGTCGTTGACCAATGAGTAAGACCTTACCTTCCATTTCCGTCCGTTGAGTGTACCTAGAAAGCTCGGGACGAGTGTTGGGGGTAAGACGTCAGTTTACGTCAAGATGTCGTGGTCGCATCAGTCCAAGAGAGAGGCGACTTGGGCGCATGGGCGAACAATACACAGAGTTGTTCATGTCCGGTACGTGTTGAATGTTATTTAATTTCAATTGTGGGTGTTCTTTCGAGTAAAAGACGAGTAGAATTCGGTATCGAATTCTGTTTAAGGGGCATAGAATGTAATATCTCATTTTATACTAGAGAGATCATTGGAACTAGAAAGATAATAACGTGAATTTAAAAGGAGAAATTCAGAAAATCGGGACAACTTGGACCTTGGCCCTTCGGCCCCCAATGTCTTGGCCCAACAGGCCGACCATAAAGGGGGGCTAAGGTGGGGCAACTCCCAAACCCTAAGTAACCCCAACCCTACCATCCACCTCCTATCGCAACTTGCCGTGGCAGCGTTTTTCACTACTGTCGCACACCACATCCTCTGTCACACCCCTGCCGTGGCACCACATCCTATGTCACACCCCTACCGTGACACCCCATCCTCTGTCGTATGCTTGGCAAGCCCTACTGCGGCAAGCCGCCACCCTGCCAAACCCTGCCATGGTAGCCCTACATCTGCCGCGTCTGCAGCCAGATCTACCGAGCCTACCATAGCGATAGCGAGTTTCCATCCTCACCAAGCGAGTTTCCATCCTCTGTGGCAAGGAAAAGGAAGGAAAGAAGCGCAAGGAAGAGGAGGAAAGAAGGGAATGAAGGAAAAGAGGATTTCAGCGGGTTCTCATGATCCTTCGTGTTCGTCAAGGGTAACCCCTGTTAATCCCTAGAGTTTACCTTGGATTAGTCGTTGTACATTTCGTATATCATTTTGCCCTAGGGAATGTTAGGTTTCAACGTGCCCTAGTTCGTCAAGGTTCGACGCAGAACCTTACGGGGGCAATTCGAGTAGATAGCAAAATTAAAATGTAGTGATAACTTGAATAATTTAGGAAATTTTGAGTAGTTTCTAGAACTGGTATCGTTCGTATATTTTCAAGTTTTAGAATTAAAGATATAAAATTGTGATGCGGACTGTCTTGACAGATTCTGTGACGGTCTTCGGGGAATGAAACGGGGCAGAAAACGATAGAATCAAAGATTTGTTATAACTACGAAGTTGTTGGGTTTTTTGTGTGGATTACATAAAGTCTTGATTGATTGAATTTGGAGTTCGGATGAATAAGTTAAGAGTCATTTTACTACAGGGACAGCGGGTAATATGTCCAGTAGTTTTGGGTTAATTGTGTCGTTTTGGCATAGACATGCGAGGGCAATTATCGTAATGATTTGGTGTTGTG